>PVIR01000148.1:46364-251324 GCA_004026965.1 Petromus typicus
ATAATGAGATTATAACAAAAAGAATGGAAACAAAGTTTATGTATATGGGGGTGGGGGTGGGAGGGCGGGCAGGGTTATGGGGAAAAATGAGAATTAAGTTGTGTCATATACTGGTACAAATTCTCATTGTTGAATGCAATCATGATGTATATATGTAATGTACCAATAAAGATTTCAATTAAAAAAAAAAAAAAAAAAGATGGCCATCGATGGGCCTGAGAGCCACAGACCGCGGGAGTGCGGCTCGGCACCAGCTGCGGAGAGGAAGCAGCTGGGCAGTAGTGGGCCTGTGTGGAGCCGGGGCTGCCACTGCGGCCTCAGCCTGGTCCTTCCCTCCAAACTAGTGAGAGGTCCCATAGTGACAAAGGGGTACGGCATCTTTTCTGTTCTGCCAAGTTTGCTCAGGAGCCTTGTCTAAGAATTCTCTACTTTATTTACTTTTAGGTGCTGGGGATTTAATCCATGGGCCAGTGACATTCCCAGCCCTTATTCCTTTGTTTGTTTGGTTTTTTTTTTTGAGACCGGGTCTCACTTTGTAGTTCAGGTTGGCCCTGAGCTCAGCCTCCAACTCACATCACAGCAATCCTCCTGCCTCTGCCTCCTGAGTGCTGGGATGACAGGCGTGAGCCACCATGCCCAGCACTGTGGTATGTGGTACTGGTTGCTACTGGGCGTGAGTCTCCATGTCCAGTATTGTATGTGGTTACCGGGGAATTGAACCTGGGCCCTTGTGCTTGCAAGACAGGCACCGGAACCACTGAACTAAATCCCTGGCCCATTCTTTATTTATTTTGAAACAAAGTCTCCCTCTGTTGCCCAGGCTGGCTTGGAACTTTCGACCCTCCTGCCTTAGCCTCCTGAGTAGCTGGGATTGTCTGGGAGTTTCTGTGGCTTCAACGCCTCTTGGGAAACGCTGCTGGGGGTGGGGCCTAGAAAGAGCTCGCCTCCAGTGCCCACCCTGTGAGCTGGCAGCATGCTTGGCTGTGGATTTGGGGGTACAGACTCCCCGGGTTGGGGCTCCAGCCCTGTCGTCACCCAGAGGATACAAGACGGCAATGGGGTTCTGGGCAAGTTGTCTAATCTTCCTCTGTTTCAGTTCTCCTCCTGTGAGATGACCATGATCTCTGGGCTGTGAGAGGCCAGAGCGAAATGCTGCCAGGGCTCAGGCATGCTGGACACAGCCTCATCAGCACTGTCAGCTCCTAGAGAGCAGCCTGCCGCCCTGACCCCCGCCTGACCCCTTGAGCTCACAAGCCAGCACTCCACCTTGTGCACAGATGCCTGAGTGTCACAGGGGCTGTGTGGCCGTGGGCAGGCTCCTATCCTCTGAGCCTCAGTTTTTCTTAGCTGTATATTGGGATGATAAATGTGTGTTCTATAAGATTTCTGGGGGGCTAAACGGAGTAAGAAATTTAAAATGCTTGACATTTGACAGTGCTCAATAGGCAGCATTTTCTAGCCCCTTCCTTTCCTAGAAAGCTCGTGTCCCTTCAGATGAATATCCAGCGCCTTATGGGGTGATGGCTTCACTCTGGGATCTGCTCAGCGCATCAACAGAGGACGCTTCTCCCTGTGTCTGGGTGAGTGACACGACAGTGACCCTGGCATCGATCTCTGGCCCTTGGCCCTTCCCGCTCCGGTGCTGTGATCCTGCTGTGCTCCCCACAGCATCAACTACAAAGCTTTGCTCGTCCACACCCTTCCGCCATGATGTCTGCCTGGACTCAGCTGACCATGGCCTGAGTCCCCTGGAAAGTTAAACCTCCCTCCTTTGCCAGGTAGGGTGTGCAGCCACGGGAACCTAATCTAAAAGTAAGTAAAGAAGAAAATAAAACATTTAAAAGAATAAAAGAGCAAGTGAAGCTACACCAGCGTGAGTATCTGAGGCCGTGGTGGCTTGGCAGGGGGGCGGGGACATCGCAGCCTCGCCCTGGAAGGAGCCTCACCATCCAGCGGAGCCACAGGCTGGTCTCACTGGCCGTGCGCAGAGTCACGTTGGCTGGGGCCATGTCCGGAGGTGCCTGCAGGGTCTGGATCTTTCTAGAAGGCTGACTCGGGGGACTGGTGCCCACGATGTTCACCTGGCGCATGCGGAAGCTGGGCGGGGCAGAGGGGCGGAGCGAGATGGTGGGGGCGGGCCTCAGAGACACCCCTTCCGGGTAGCCCTCTCTCTGCCAGCTGCGTTACCTGTAGTAGGTGAAGGGGTTGAGGTCTGGGACCTCCATGGAGCGGGCATCCGGCTCGTTGCCAAGCTGGTGAATGAGCAGCCACTCTTCTCCTTCCCCGACCACGCCCACCTGGAAAAGGGGGACCTTTAGCTGGAACGGGGTGTTCCGGACCCGGCTTCTAGGAGGAAGGTCTTGGTCCGAGTCCCAGGGCTCATTTGGAGGCACCAAAATGGTGCCAGCATCTTGCCAGGCTGTCAGGCGGGATGGAAGGTGGAGTCTGAGACCCCTACATCGGTACCATGTGGCACTGGGTTACAAGACTGTTCCCAGGGATTTGGGAAATCCCCGGGAAATCTGCTCCCTTACCAGTTCCCCAAGCACTGCTAGAAGTGGGGTACTTCTAAAATCCTGTGTGCCTCTCAGGTCAGTTAAATCTGAATCCAAATTTCTGTCTGCAGGTAGCAATGGGCTTTGTCAGCAGCTGGTCACTAGCCCGACCTAGGGGCCACTGAGGATGTGGAGGTGTTCTCACACGCACAGGTGAGGTGGGCAGAGGTGGAGATGGTTCCGGGAGCCTGGGGCACGCTTGGTCTACAGATGTCTCCAGTGTACCACGGTTTGGCTTAATAATTTTTGACTTTATGATGGTGTGAAGCCCACAGGCATTCAGTGAACTCTGATCTGCCCTCTTGGGGCCAACCTGCAGGTCACAATCAGTCCTCTGAGCGAGTCTGAGGCAGGTCTGAGGCTGAGGGGCAGGTGGACCTGGTGAGGGGTATCAACTGCATTTTTAGTTCAGGATGGGCTTTCCAGACTGCCACCCACCCTAAACTTAGGGACATCTGTAGGTGGCCATGATAGTCACACGAGAACTGACCCTGACCGAAATACATGCATGGTCTAGCACTCAGGAGCGCGGGCCTGACCGAGGCCCGAGCTGTCAGGGCCCCACGGTCCCCTCGTTACCTGGGCCTCCACCAGCCATCGGGAGATGGATGTCTTCCCGTCGTAGCCTGGTCTAAACTGTAGGGTCACTGAGCGGGGGCCGATGTTGGAAATGCCCAGGTTGGTCGGGGCCCCCGGGAGCTCTGAGGAGGAGAAGACAAGGCAGGAGAGAAGTCAGGTGAGTGGCCTCCCCGTGGAGCAGGACTCGGGCATGGAGGGCGCTGTCTTTGTAGAGAAGCATGGCAGGTCTTATCTGCCAACACTGCCTCGGCCTCCTGGACACTGAGTGGTCCCCCTTGGCAGTTCTGGGTGAAGATGAAACTCTCGCGACAGAGCTAGAGGCTGTCTGAATCCAGGCCAGATCCAGAGAGAAACCAAATGTTCTGCCTCCCTCTGTCTGTGCCCCATTAAGAACCTCCCACAACATGGCAGCCGAATGGGCCGAGGCGCGGCTCCTGCCTCCCAGGCGTAGACCTGGGGCTCTTGGCATCAGGTGTAACAGAAAGAGCACAAACTCTGGAGTGGGACTCTGAGTCCACTCCTAGGCTGCGTGTCTTTAGACAAGTACCTCTCTGGGCCCCAGTGAGGTGGAAATATGTCTACCTCAGGGTTTCCCTGAGGGTCTATGGAGCTGATGACGACAAAGCCCTTCGCTCCAGGCTGGGGCAGTGCACAGGTACCAGTGTTACCTGTTCCAGGGGTGACGAAAACTCAGGGACCTAAACCAGCTCAGTGGGCAGGTCAAGGGGTTCTGGCCAGGTCTGGGCCTTATTGATCTGGACAGAGCCACATCATTATCTAGTCCAAATCCCCATGACACAGATGGGGAAATTGAGGCACAAAGGGTAACAGAAGCAGAGCTGAGACGAGACCCCAGCAATCCCAAGCTTTTGCTGCAACCCCAAGCAACAGGTTGGGGTTCAGCTGGCCTTTCTGGGGGACCTCAGTGGGGACTTCCTTGGGTCACAGATGCCACAGCTGGGTGGGAATGTGGTGTTGGTGCATGGAGGGGGTAGTGCGGCAGAGGAGGCGATCAAGGACAGAGTCCTCCTGGACCTGTGCTGCGCTGGGACCACAAAGCGTCCATTCAGAGACCTGGGTCACTGACTCTACCTTCTCCGGGGCGACCCAAGGCCAAGGCGCCTCTGCGTGGGGTGCTGCTCTGGGGGACCACAGCCCTGCCCAGAGGGCACCTACCTGGAGGCACCCCCGAGGAGATGGTTGAAGCCGACACCTGGCCCTGGCCCTTGGAGGTCATGGCGGCCACTTCGATGGTGTAGGTGGTGAGGGCAGTGAGACCAGTGACGCGGTACTCCAGTGTCACGTTGGGCAGGTAGTGGGTCACGCGGGTGTTGGTGCGGTTGTACTCCTCCCAGGAGATCCGGTACCCTGGAGACAGTCCAGGGCTTGCGTCTGGCCAGGGCCATCAGTGGCCTTGACCCACATTCTGCTTCCTACTTCTGTCCCAGCTCAGAGGTGTCAGTCCACAGGGGGCACATGTGAGTGGGGGGGGGGGCTGCTGGCCCAGGGCCAGGTTCTTAGGTGAAGTGCGTGGGAGGCCACTGCCGGGTGGGGATCGTAAGAAGGAGGGAAGTTTGAGCCAGACCCTTGGGGTGCCAGAGACCCTGAGGTCCTGAAGATCCGGGTACAGAGATACTGGAGAGATACTGGGATTTCTTACAATCCAAGGTACCAAAGGCCTCCTGAGTAGTTCCTTAGAAAGAATGAGCCGAGCAGGGCCTGGTGATATATATCTATAATCCCAGCCCTTTGGGAGGCTGAGGCAAAGAGGTCGCAAAGTACCCCAGGTGATGTAGAGACTTGGTAAAACCTTGTCTCAAAGAAAGAAATCTATAAAGGACTGAGGATATAGTGAAGGTTCTGGACTTAATCTTCAGTACAGAAAAACATAAAGCGGACTGGCTGGCCATGTGTGCTAGAGGGAAGCCAGAAAGCAGGGGCATCTGCAGACCCTACCTGCTCTGCCCCTTCAGGAATGCCTCGATGCCTACCTGTGAGGATGCCGTTCTTCTCTCCCGGCTCCTGCCAGCTGACCTTCAGCGAAGTGTCCAGGATGTCACTGAAGCTCAGGTGTCCCACAGGCCCCGGCACTGTTCCCGAAAGGGCCCCCCACATCCAGAGCCAGTTAGACCCAGGGTGAGTCCCCTGCCCCAAGATAGCCCTGGGCGCCCTGGGCTGCAAGTGGGGCCCAGGGAGTGGCCCGTGGCACCTACCGTCCTCGTGGGTGCGCACCAGCTGGGGGCTGCTGCGGGGGCCGTCCCCGGGTGTGGTGAAGCAGAGCACGGAGGTGAAATACTCGGTGAACTTCTTCAGACCCGACACGAAGCCCACGTGGATGCTGTCTTGGAAGTTGGGCCGGGCGGTCACCATGGTAACTTCCTCTTCCTGCTCAGGCTCCCAAGCGATCAGCTGAGGAGAGGCCAGCAAGAAGGTTCCAGGAGAGGCCGCACTGACACCCGTGGTCTGGGCTAACCGGCAGTGTCCGGAAGCCTAGGCCCAGCAGGCCCAGACCAGGAGCCCCAGACTCGGGCTCTGACTCCAGGCGGGACACGGCGAATCCTCTAAGGGTCTGTCACGCCCCACGAGGAGGCCTTTATCAAGACTGACTTATTTGCAGGAGCAGCGCCAAACTAAAACCAAGGGCCCCTTGTTCACAAATTATTGGAAGATGACAGCAGCACTGAATCTACCAAGTGGGAGGCTTTTTAAGTGGATGGCCTGAGGCAGTGCACAATTTCTCGTTCATGAAGAAAGCTTTCTATTTTATAGAATCGGAGGCTCAGAGAGGCTGGGTGACTTGTACTTTGTCACACAGTGGGGGAAACTGAGGTTCTGGGATTTCGAGCCTAGCTCTTACACCTTTCTCCTTAGGAGCTGGGACAGCTTCTTCGCTGGAGTTTTCCAAGGATCAGTTCCCATAGAGCCAGGAACTTTAGTCTGTGGGGAACTCTTACCCCCTTACACTTGCACCAAGCTGGGATTTCAACTGGGACTTCAGACATTAGAGCTGAGAGAAGACAAGACACTCCCACCCCAGAATGCACCACCTTCTCTCTGGGCACTCCTTTCCCCTCTCCTACCCTTGGTTCTCAAGCTTCCCCTCCCCCTCCCCACCCTTCTCTTCTCTCCTCTCCTCTCCTTTCTCTTCTCTCTTCCCCTCCCCTCTCTTCCCTCCCCCACCCATTCCCTCCACCCCTCCTCCACCTGCTCAGGCTCCTCCTCCTCCTGCCTGCTGCTCTCTCACCCTGGCTCTTGTTTTCTGGGCCCTTCTTCTGTTTCCAATAATGACAGCTGGTTTCAGAGATTTCCTCATTTATTTGAAGTTGATTAAACAGCAATTAATGGTGAAAAGCTACACTTGATGAGTTTTAATAAGCACGAGTATTTATAGATATAAAACAATACCATGCCAATGTCTCCCGATTAACTCGTGCCTATAACAATGCTTAATCTTCTTTTCAGGGCTGCATGTTTATAAAGGGTGTTTTGAAATTTAATTGGTATTGTGAAAAGATAGCCTATAGCAAGTTAATTAGACACTAATTAGACCCTAAAAATACTAATCAGAAATACTAAGTGGCATTTAATAAGTATGTTAAATATCCTCTTTATTTCAGTTATCTTGTTGTATAGCAATTAAGTTACTGAACTTCTATGGAGTAGATGAAGAAAGAAGCTTAATGTTTTAATTTAATTTAATTAATGTAAATTTGAATTAATTATGCTGTTGGAATTAATTGTATGGTGTGTTTCCCAGCAAGTGTAAAATTTGAGTAAATATTATTTTATTGGGCTTAACAACAACTACAGTTTTTACCATCTAAAAAAATACAGGAAAAAGGGTCTTTACCAGTTCTTTCACGAAGTATTACTGGGCCCTGTACACAAAATGACGGGGAGGAAGCACACAGGGTAACAGAAGTCGAGTGTTGAGGACCAGCAGTACTGACTCAATGGCTCTATGTTACACACCTGATGCTCATAGGGGCAGCAGTGCCGCGGCCTCCTGAGGGGCTTCAGGACACTGACTCTGGGCAACACACTGGAACTATAAGACAGGAACATTCTCCAGGTGTCCCAGATGGGCCTTAGAAATTGAAGGCATGGGAGGGAACCTTATAACTGAGCACAGTGCTGCTGGTGGGGCACAGATGGGTGGGACACAGGATGTGCAGTCAGTGTGGAGAGGAAGGAGGTCAGTCTGGCTTTGGAGCACCTGAACCTGAGCCTGTGTGTCCCTGGAAAAGTCATCGGTCTTCTTGGAGCCCCAGCGGAGTAAAGGGGAGGATACTGGCCATCTTGCTGGCTCAGGAGTTGATGGTATACAGGCCTTCTAGAAACTACTGAACTACTTTACGAACAAGAGTAGAGAAAAATGTCTCTCTTTCCCCCTCTATCTCTCACCAGTCACATGAATTTACATCAAACATGGTAGGAGCTTACGTAGTAAGAGTGGAGAGTTAGAATGGAGATCTTTGGGGTTGGGTGAAACGGAGCCAGGCAGGTGGAGGACTGGGACGGGATGGAGGCCTTCTGCTATAAGTTTATCTTTGAATCTTGTAAATACATTTCCTGTTTAACAAGTAAACTAAAAAATTTGAAAAATAAATCAGATGCGGACTATTTTCCAAAAGTAGTAAAATGAGATGCGCGTCTACCCTTTGATCTAGCAACTACATTTTCAAGCGTCTATTTCAAGGCTATCCTGTAAAAGAAGAAAAAGAATGTGTGCACAAAGCCAACCATTACAGTGACAGTAAAGACAGAAACCAAAATGCCACCACTGGAGTACAGGTGCCAGACTTCATAAATGTGGATGCAAGAACACCAAGGGGACAGTGCGCTCCTTGGAAAGACCTTCAGGATATATTACAGAAGATAATAACAGTACAATGCAAGATGGAGAAAGTATGCAATGTACACTGTCATTTATCTAAGGAGGAGACGATAAAATATATATATATTCATATGCATGTCCTGGCTTATATTAAAGAAATGGAAAGAAAAAGCCAAACCAAATCACTCCAAAGCAGTTCCACCACTAGGGGAGCAAGACAATCTGGAATTTGCTTTGTAGATTTGATTTCGGATCCATGTAAATATTCTACATAATTATAGAACAAAATTAAATTAAAAAAATCAATCCCCGAAAATTGAAAACAGAATGAAGTAAATGAACCTAACAGGGTATTGAGCTGTAGCAAAATTACACCGAGAGAAACTATTTCCAAAGACACTGTAGCACAGCCCTGTGAAGCACAGCCCTCCCGGGGTGGATCCTGAGGGCACAGAGGACTGCAGATAATCGGAGGCTGTTTTCAGTAATTATCACGTTCATATTACTATTCGGAAACTGTTCTGTTTGTGGGATGAAGGACGTGAGCAATTATGTTCCTGGTGTAGGAACTAGATTTTCAGGATGGAGAGCAGGAGACAAAGACAAGCCCAGAGAGATGATTAAAAAGCTTGTCATCCTGAGATGGAATGGGAAGTTTCAGTATGTGTTTTATCTTAAAAAATATTTTCTCTTAAAGACCACTAACAGGGTCTAGAAACGGTGGCTATTTCTGGAGCACAGAGCACTCCAAGTGCAAATGCTCTCTCCTTTTCTCTCTGTCCCTCTGTCCCTCCCTCTTCCTTCCTTCCTTCCTTCCTTCCTTCCTTCCTTCCTTCCTTCCTTCCTTCCTCTCTCTCCTTCCTTCCTTGTTTTTGGCAGTACTAAGGATTGAACCTAGGACCTTCATATTAAACTCTATTCCCCCTTCTTTTTTATTTTTATTTTATAATGTGAGGTAGGGTCTTGCTAAATGTCCAGCCTCACACTGAGCTTGCAGTCCTCCTGCGTCAGCCTTCCAGAGTGAATGGATTACAGGTGCACACCATGACGGCAAGCTTAACTATCATTTCCTTTCGTAGGAAACCAGAGTTTTTTGAAGAACTGGCTGGTCGTGGGCACCATGAAGGGAATTTACATAGCTTAGAACACTTTGTCATATCAGGAAGCAAGACAGTTACTTGAGTCCTGGAGTCATGTTAGAAAGACTCGTGAGCCAACTGAAAGGGGCCAATGGTGCCAGTTTGGCATCGCTAATAACAATAGCAGACTGAAGCATATCAGATGGGTTAAAACATTCTCAAGCACAGGCCGGGGATTTAGCTCAGTGGTTCCGGCGCCTGTCTTGTAAGCACAAGGACCTGGGTGTGATCCATGGGTAACTACATACAATAAATAATGGGTATGGAGACTCACGCCCAGCAGCAATCAGTGCCACGTACCACAGGAGCAGCACTCGGGGAGGCAGAGGCAGAGGATTGCTGTGGTGTGAGTTTGAGACTGAGCTCAGGGCCAGCCTGAACTACAAAGTGAGACCCTGTCTCAAAAAAACAAAAAACAAACAAACAAACAAAAAAAAAAAACAAAAAACAATTCTTAAGCACAAAAGTGAATAAAACCAAAGATATGTCCCTCCAACCCGAATTCACCTGTCAGCTAAGAAGTTATATACTAAGAAACCAATTCATCATATGGAGCATTAGTAAATAGTGGAAAAGAACACAGCATTGATTGTAGTCTTCTCAAATAAAGCCAATGTTCAGGTAGCCAGAAAGTTGGTAAAGGGAAAATTTCTTTTTTTTTTCTAAAAAGTCAATTCAAGCTGGGTGTGTGTGATGGTGCGTACCTGGAACCCCAGGGCTGTCAGAGGCTGAGGCAGGAGGAGTGTGACTTGAAGCCTCACCTGGACAAACACCTTAACAAAATCCTGCCTCAACAAAAGGGAAGGGGAGCTGGGGATGCAGCTCAGTGTGAAGATCCTGGGTTCAACCCCTGGGACCACAGAAAGGTAAGAGAAGCATTCCAGCTAATAGATAAATTACATTTGCCAATCTCCATTTTTTAGCTGCTATTGAAATAACAAGTCACGCGACGATCAAGGGCCACCAGTGTCACAATATCACAGTGAAAGAGACAACCAGACTTTGTGCCTTCTCGGGGAAATATGCATCATCATCTAGGAAGTACTATTTTGGAGGAAAAAACAGTCCTCGAGGCTAAATCCGACCAGCCTCCTGCTCCACATTCTGATTTACTGCCAATCTAGCGTTCAGAGGGGTGTGCTGAGGGACCCCACAGGGACACAATCAGCGAAATCCAGGCTGCAGAAAATTCTGTGGGACAAATGGCTAAGTTTCTTCCCTAGATAAATAGGAGAAAAAAATGGGAGAAAAAAAGGATATGTGGTGTGTGTGTGTGTGTGTGTGTGTGTGAGAGAGAGAGAATCTATAGATAGGCTGAGGCCTTAACAAAAACAAAAACAAAATCAAACGATTGTAACTGTGCATTTCACTTAGATCCCGGAGCAAAGAAGCCAGCAGCAGAAGTAACATGGCGAAGACATTTGAAGGCTGGCTGACTGTCTAATGACATTAACGGGCCTGTTGATATTTTTAGGCGTGCTAATGATAATGTGGTTACTGTGGTTTTGTTTTAAGGAGAGTCTTTATCTGTAATCTTTCTCTACAGAAGCGTTTAAGGGTGACATGATACATTGCCTTGGAGTACCCTCCCAACACTGCAAGGAGAGGCAGAGCACGGGGACAGAGATGGGACGGCTTGAGGTGTGAGCTGTTAACTGGGAAGCCGCCGGCACGGTGGGCCTCCCTCTCCTCTGGTAGCTGTTACATGTTTGATAGTTTTCACGATGAAAAGAGGGGGGGGATCCACTCTTACTGCATGTATGCAGTGGACAAACACTGCTTTATTTTTCCTCCTGTGATGGGTACATGAAAGGTTGAAGAGGCAGAAAAAAAACCCCTACTTTTATTTATTTATAGTGCAAAAATGTTATTATGGTGTAAGTAAAAGATAATACTTTTTGCGGTAGTGGGGATGGACCCCAGGCCACTGTACTACTAGGCTACTTGTCCACCTTTTTTTTTTGAGACAGGGTTTTGCTAAGTTGCCAGGGTGGCCTTGAACTTCTGATTTCCTGCCTCAGCTTCCAAAAGTAGGTGGGAAAACAGGTGTTTGCCATCATACCCAGGTTTTCCTTTTAGCATAACAAATGCCAGCTCTGGTTTTAATCTGAGTTTGACAGTTAGTGTCTTTGAACAAGTAACTTCCCTTTGAACTCATGGTCATAATACTTGTATCTTAGGGTTCCTGTGTGTGATGCAGGAGAAACAGTGACGTCAATAGCCTGTGCCTGGTACGTGGGAAGTGGGTACCCTCTAAGTGTGGTCTCCTCTTTGAGTACTGGGCACCTCACTCCCACTGGTCCTCCCTGAGGACTACTGAATGTGGAGCACTGGCCAGGCCCGAGAACAAGAGGGTTGGGGGACTTCTGCAGCCCCTTCCCGCTCTGGGTCCCCACGGACCGCTGTTCTAATTGTCCTGGCCACGGGCCGGCCTTCTGGCTCTCAGGGAACTGTTTGCCTTAGAAGTTTGGAGCTCATTCTTCCCATGTGTAGAATAAAACTTGTGCTTATACTTGGATGCGAAAGGCTAATTGTTCCCAGCTCCGTTTTCGTGCTCTAGCAGTTCTGGCCTTCTCCTTCCCTTCCTCACCCTCCCCCGAGTTCCAATTAAGAGTCTGTTCCAGCCGGCTAGCCCTGGCACGCTGGGCCGCATCACCCTGCCCGAGGGACGCTCAGCAGCCTTGGGTTGGCTGCTTTCCCGGGAGCGAGAGGTGACCGGGTGGGTCCAGCCGGCTCTGGACCTGCCCTCCTTTGCTTGCAACATAAGCGAAAAACTGAATTCACAACTAACATTCATTTCTTTAGTGTCCAGCCCCCTTCCCGTGCCACCGGGCTGTGCAGTCCTAAAGTCTAAGGATTTTTGTCCTCTGGTTGACCTTGGTGACGGCCCATGCAGCAAACAGTGCAGACAGGCACAGGAGGCTCTGGGATGTGACCGCGATCACCGTAAGTCACCAGGTCCCTGGTTCCACAAGGAGAGCCCACTGTTCCCTTCCCTTCTGGTCCTCCTTGGCCTTCAGGGTTAGAGCCCTCAAATAATCCACCTCCACGCCCTTATCTAGAAGGGGCACATTCGCAGGGAGCAGGCAGCAGCTGGTCCCTGCCCCATGTCGCCGCGGGCAGGCACTACTTGAAAATACCGAATAGACCAGGCCTTCAGTTCCTGCAGTGAAGGTTGAACGCAGGGCTCCTTTTGCTAGGGGAGGAGAGACGCAGGCCTGGGATCCCAGCCGGGTTGGGTTCTAGGCCAGGGTGGCTGAGAAGCCCCGACTCTGTCACAACTGTGGCGTTTTTCCTGTACTACCAACAACCGGAATCGTATTGTGGTTGGGGGCTCAATCTCTATCCTTATGGATCTCCTAACTCCAGCACCCAGGATGGGACCGTGTTGTGGGCAGGGCCCTGACAGGGGGGATGGCATTAATGAGGTCCCAGGGCCAGCTCTAATTCATAAGACTAGCGGCCCGGTAGGAAGGAGTGAGCAGGCTGCAGACATGCAGAAGAGAGGACAGCGAACAGGTGGCCACTGAGAGTCAAGGTGGAGGCTACCCAGCCTAGGAAGCCAAATCTGTGGACACCTTGATCTTAGACTTCGGTCTCAGGGAGGGAATTCACTGTTGTTTAAGCCACCACTTTGCTACAGCAGGATGAGCAAACAAACGCATGAGCGATGCCGAAGTTGCTTTCTGAGTGCTTATTATGTGTTCGACACAGTGCTGAATAAAGAACCGATATCAGCTCTTCTAATCCTCACACCATCTCCACTCCTCAGTGAGAAACCACGTGTCAATTCCTAGCAGACAGTGCCATGGGTATAGTGGCCGCTCAATAAATACTTACGGAAAGGTAAGCACAGGCGCGTCGGAGACCATGTCCAGGCAGCTCACCTGAAGCTTGCCCTGAGTGGCTCTGTGTCCCAGTCTTGTACCCTTTACCACACACGGCCCGGGGACCAGCCCCGCAGGATGCCATCAGAGCCACAGTGTGGCATAAACAGTGCAGGTTGGGTTTGTCCATTGGCCTGGCTATACCAGGTGTTCTGGGCCTGCTTAGGGCTCAGTGTCACTGCAGCTGCCCCCTGCGCTGGCCACACTGTGCTTGGCCACACTCCCTGAGGTGTCTGTGTGGCCTTGGAGAAGGTGTTGCCTCTGCTTGGCTTGAGTCTAGAAGTTGAGACAGGGAGTCTTTCCTGTCCCTCCCTTCCCTTCCCTGCAGGCCCCAGACCCTCACAGTTTTCTTCTGACCTGGGGGACCCACATACCTTGTAGCCCTGGTTGATGCCATTGATGAACTGGGGGCTGGGTGCATTCCAGGTGAAGCGGATGGCTGTGGAATTGGTGGCTTCTGCATGTACGTTGCCCGGGGGGACCGTGGGAACTAGAGGAGATCAAGAGACAGGGTGGGTGAAGGGGCTCTTCAGCCTGCTTCACCCGGTTCGATTGAGATCAGGGGAACAGGGGTCCATAGACTGCCCCTTCCCCCCACTTGCAACTGCTCCCGGACATGGAGCTCGAGGTGCCCTCTTCCGGTCCCCAGGTTAGTTTAGGTTCAGTAAACCAGGCCAGAACACAGAAGGCCAAGTGCCTGCTGATCCCACTCATGTGAACCTTAGCCCCACTCGACTCTTCCTCCTTCTCCCTCTGCTGCCCATGGGTAGGAACTGGACACAAGGTGGAGATTCCACCCAGATGTGACAGCGGTGGCCCGGATGAAGCCAGCAACTTGGTCAAGGCCCTCAGAACAGGACAGGCAGAGGACGCAGCAGGCAGAGGCCTGGAGCAAGGGCCGCATTCACTGCTCTGCAGCCACGTTCTCTACCCACCTCCCTGCAGTGTCCACTCAGTGACCTTGCTGCTGTAGACACCTAGCCCGGCGCTGTTGTAGGCAGCCACTTCGATCTCGTAGTTGGTCCAGATGATGAGGTCTTCTAGCAGCAGGTTGTTGACATCAGCATCTGTGATGTTCTTAAACTGGTACCCAACAGGCAGCCCAGCCAGGCAGTACCTAGGGTAGGGATGGCAAACCTCTCAGAACATTCAGTGACACAAACAGCCCACTGTGGCAGCATGCCACCAATGACCTAGTGGAAGAGGGGAGGGTTGGGCCCAGGAAATGGTCTATAGCTGCACTGCCCATCAGAATGTTCTATGATGGTGGAAATGCTATACATCCAGCTGTCTCAGAGAGGAGTTGCTGGCACAGATGCTTGTCCAGCACCTAGATGTCCTTAGTGCCGCTGAGGTAGTGACCTGGACTCTGACATCTTTCTGACTGGCATAAAGAGCCGTAAGTTACTGGCACTGTACCTTCCCGGGTGATGCTGATCTAACGGGTGTGTCATGGCTTTTCTTTGTGATGGGGAAGAGGGCGTGACTAGGATGGCTGGCAGGGACACTGAGGTTTCCCAGGGCTTAGTCTGTGAAGGTCACCGGTAGGAGACTGGTCCCCAGCACTGGCTCCTCCTCCTTCTCCCTCTGGGTCAGGGGCTCCCTTGCTGATTGGAATGAGCGTATTGAAGGGTGCCTGTGCCACCCACATCTACCTTCCCTGGAGAGTAGCTCAGGGTAACAGAGAAATGGGTTTGTAGTAGCAAGTGTAGGAGTCACGCATGGAGAATATATAACTGCCAGGTGAGGGCCCCAAAGCATGCGGGTGCTTTCGGACACTGCATAGCAGGATCTCTCCAGACCTCAGAGTGCGTCAAAATCACCGGAAGTCTTGGCAAAACAGACCGATGGCCTGTCCCTAAAGTTTCCTGTGCAGCAAATCTCAGATAAGGCTGGAGAATTTACATTTCTGGGTGGCACTCAGGGGGGTACAAATACTGCTGGGCCAGGGACCATGCTCTTTAGGACTAAATACAAACTCACAGCAACACTAACCAACCATGGAGCAGCCAGACCAACACTGGGGTCCTCCAACATTGGAGGACCTGATGCAGGAAAGAGACCCAGGGTGTGATGCAGCCGCCCCGAGAAGACACTGAGATGACACCCAGACAACCCCCAGATGACATGCTGCTGGTTCCCAAGGCTCTCCCTGCAGGAAGTGCTTCTAGATCTCTCGTCCAAGTCCTTCCTGCCACAGTGTGGCGCCCTTGAGGCCTAGTCTTTATTAGACAGGCGCATGTGCCTTGACCTGCAGCCGTTACCCACCAGCTTCTGGCACCCACCATTACCCCTTTCCCGGGGGCAGGACTGTCCTCCTACCTGATGATGTAGCCCTTGAGGATGCCGTTCTGATGGCTCTCAGGAGGCGGCTGCCACTGGATCATGATGGATTGGTTGGTGCGGCCACTGGCGATGACATTCTGTGGAGGGGCAGTGGGAGGCTCCTCGGGGAGGGACACCCTGATTCAGAAAATAAAGACCCAACTATGTCGTTCTGGTGCAGCTGGGGGACACAGGCCTCAGTTTCCCATTTGTCAAAGAAGCCACTGCAGGGGCTGATGAAGTCAGGGTGTGCACGAATTTTGGAAGGAGGAGTGTCAGGTAGTTATTTGCCATTGGCTGGTGAGTGGTGTGGCGTGGAGGCCTCTTACACTGACAGCTCAGGGGCATGCAGGGCGATGGGCATGCAGGTGGCCCAGGCACCGCCACCCCCTGGAGCCCAGTGCCACCTCTCTCTGGCACCACTGTGGAGGACAATGTTCTGCCTAAAGTGTATTTTTCACATCACTGACACTTGCCCACTAAGCATAGAAGTTAATTTTTTTGTTTTTTGAGACAGGGTCTCGCTTTGTAGTTCATGCTGGCCCTGAGCTCAGCCTCAGGCTCACATCACAGCAATCCTCCTGCCTCTGCCTCCCCAGTGCTGGGATTACAGGCATGAGCCATCACGCCTGGCACCGTGGTATGTGATACTGGTGGTGCTGGGCGTGAGTCTCCACACCCAGTATGGTATGTGGATACCGGGGATCAAACCCAGGTCCTTGAGCTTGCAAGACAGGCGCCGGAACCACTGAGCCAAATCCCCGGCCAGAAGTTAATTATTTTTGATGGATGCCTCCCCTCTGTTTATTCTTATGTGTGTTTGCGGTCTGACCAATAGATTTCCTAACGTCTTAGGGAAGGCTGAAGGCGGCTGCTTTAATCTTTTGTGTGGTGACTAGGATGCTCGTGCTGAGAGGAAGAGGAGTCGGCAGAGCAGAGGGGCCCCAGGACAGAGGAAGCTCACATCACATGAGCTTTCACGGGCCTGGAAGGGCTGCGGGCAGCGAGGCCTGTTGTTCACCGTGTCGCCTGCAGGGGGCAGAGCAGGCGCTTTATAGACAGTAAGCAAGGTCGTGGGGGCTGAAGCTCAGGGCTGGAGCAGAGAATGAGGCCCGGGGCTCCACTGCCTGCACCACAGGAGACAACGGTGAGCAATGGATTCCCCTCAGCCGGCTGCCACACTGGGAAAGACACACGCTTGAATGAAACCTCTCTGTGGAATAGCCTTTCTGCTCTTCTGAGTGACAGCTTTGTTCCCGCTAGAGGGCGCTGCTGGGACTACAGAGATAGCTGGGCACAATGCCGAAAAGTGCGGCGCTGGGCATAGGGTGCCTGTTGTTATATTTAAAATCCACTTTTTGTAAGTGGTTTGCTGCAGACCTTCCAGGGCCTGGTACCATGTACCGTCTCCTTTCTCCTCACACTATCCCCAAGCCATAGCTAAGAGTCTGAGGAGCGGAGACTAAAGCCGCAGGGCCAGAGACACTGAACCAGACCCGCCCTGTGGGTTGGCCCCTGGCCACGTTGGTCAGCAGCAGGTGGCCCCTGTGGGCCCAGGCATTGTGGCCACTTCCTCACCTCTCAGTGTCCTTGCTGAACTGTCCTTTGCCCACATCGTTAACGGCGCAGAGACGGAACTGGTAGGAGCGGGCGGGAACCAAGCCCTTGACCATCACTGAGGTGGCTTCCGGGTC
This sequence comes from Petromus typicus, assembly GCA_004026965.1. Classification (NCBI taxonomy): domain Eukaryota; kingdom Metazoa; phylum Chordata; class Mammalia; order Rodentia; family Petromuridae; genus Petromus; species Petromus typicus. The sequence goes on from PVIR01000148.1 coordinate 63,381, forward strand.
CACACTGGCCAGGAGTGTGGTCCAGGGGGCATCTGCAGGGACAGTGGGTGGGGTAGAGGTGGGCGTCCTGGGGACAGGGACCCTCTCAGCCTTCCTTCCCAGCCTGAGTCCCGCCCCTCTGGCCCGCAGGAGGGTGAGGGCCTCCCTGTTGGCTGGAGAGCCTGCCACATCTTTCTTCTGGGTCCCATGAGTCCATGTGACTTTGGGGTAGACGGGTTCGTGGGAACTAAGATGCCTTCACCTTTTCCCCTCAAACTGATGAGCTCAGGGAAAACTGTACGGAAAACAACATTTAGGTTATACTTGATAATTCTGGAGTTCACAGCCTGAGGCCTTGGAGAAATAAATAAAAATAAAAATAATGACCATTGTCATTGAGGCCAGTGCTCTGCCAGGCCCTGCTTGAAGCACCTCCCCCACACTGCTTCTTGGACTGTCACAGGGACCTGACAGAAGGAAGACACTGTTCCCAGCCTGCTCAGAGTCCCAGCACCTGGGTAGGGGAAGGAATCTGGCCCAAGCTGCCTCCCACTCCTTGCTCCTGGGACCCCGGGGACCTTACTGTTCTCCGACATCTCCAGGACGTAGCGGATGAGGGGGCTGTTTCCATCGAAGGGCTTGGCCCACGTCAAGTTGATGGCCCGTCTTTCCACAGTGCTGAGCGTGGCCACGGGGTGCTCGGGGGCATGGGGCAGTTGCCTGAGGGAGAAAGGAGCGTGGGGGGGGAATCAGTGGTCACATGACAGGGACACCAAGGACTTAGTTGGCTCAGACATAGGGCGTGGCGCCCGGTCTCCCACCTGTAGATTCCTCCCTTGGGAACTGAAGCCCCAGATCTGAGCCCTGGTGCTGTGACAGAGAGAGGTGGCTGAGCTGACTGTGCTTACCTGACACGCAGGTGGGCGCTGCGGGAGTCATTGCCCCCGGCAGAGAGCACCCGGCAGGTGTATGTGCCGATGTCACCGGACCACGTCTGTGTGATGTGCAGGGAGCCGTTCTTGTCTAGGCGGATGCGTGGGTTGCTCTCCGTGGCCAGGGTGGCCCCATCCTTCTCCCACGCGTACCTAAGAACGGGAGCAGAAGGGCCGGTCACCAGAGAGCAAGAGTGTCGGGTCCCAGGTGCTCCTGGAAAGAGCGCACAAAGATGGGCAGGGGCCATCCCAGGCCACGGTGGTCCTCGAGGGTGGCCTGGCTAGGCAGGAAGCTGGCTGCGGAGGCCGAGAGCCCAGGACCCCATCACTCCTGCCTCGGCGCCGGCGCCACGCACAGGAGCGGCCGCACGTTAAGTCATTATTTACACCTGCAGTTCAGGCCGGGTCAGAGCGTTGTTGCTTCTGGCAGGAGGCCACTGCCAAATGGCCAGCACAAAAGAGCCAGCCGAAGGAGGGCTGCCTAAGAGGTGAGGAGATTACGGCTGGAAAGAGAATGAAAGTTTCCGCACAGACTACATTCTGGAATTAGTTTTATGAGGAAAATCATTAGATCGATACGTCCCTGTGACAAATTGACTTTAGTGTCCAAAAAAATCACTTTAGCTTTGGTCAGTCGGTACAAAAAGAGCCTTGAGAAATGACGCGCATGCTGGTGGCTGACGCTGAGAAATAGCTGCTCTGGAGGAGGCGCGGCCATTGTCAGTGTCAGGTACGTCCTCAGGGAGGGTCTGGCTGTACCTGCAGAGGCGGCGCTCGGCACAGGGGTGGCTGAGGAGTGGGGTCCTGACCAAGACCCGGTCACTACAGCACAAGTGGGGGTGTGAGCGGCGGGGCCTTTGTGAGATGCAAGGCCTTTGTGAGAGTGAGTCTGTAAGTCCTGTCCGCTGAGTTTAAAAGGGAAAACCAAGGAGAAATCAAGTCCAGCTTAAAAAAAGGAAAAGCTGAAGAATGCCCAGAAGTTTTCCAGTCCTGAGCCCCACGGTGAATGTATGCAGATCTGATACAGTGGCACTCAGGAATGCTGATACTGATCTTGGACAGCGCCGCTCAGTAATGCTGCTGAGTCTATGGTCAGACTCACTGCGGAGTAGCTGTGGAGCTACTCAAAAGTCCTCGGGTAGTGCCTGAAAGGTGCAGAAGTTAGCTGCAGAAACGGGCAGAAGTTAGCTATCGACTGTTTTACCAACACAGCACATGTGTATCAATGATTTCTAGTTGTCGATGGCACAGTGGATCTATCGACTCCTCAGCCACCATCCACCCTTCCTTCCTAGCCTTCCTTCCATCCAGCCATCTTGTCTTCAAAGTTATCTTTTCCATTCAACAAAATATCCTATATTTTTTCTAAAATAAAAAAGAAATGTTTAGAGCCAGTCTCACTATGTATTCAAGGTGACACAGTACATGCAGCCTGGGCTGGCCTGAAACTTTGTGTGATTCTCCTGCCTCAGCCTCCCAAGTCCTGGGGGTGACCGGTATGTGTCACCATGTCCAGCTTCATGTACTTTTTTTTATTGTGACCTTTCCACACCATGATTTTTATTTTTATTATTATTTTTTTGAGACAGGGTCTCGCTTTGTAGTTCAGGCTGGTCTTGTGCTCACTATGTAGCCCAGGCAAGTCTGGAACTCACAGCAATCCTCCTGCTTCTGCCTCCTGAGTGCTGGGATTACAGGTGGGAGTCACCAGGCCCAGCACTGTTGTATGTGGTAACCTGGGATTGAACTTGGGCCCTGGAGCTTGCAAGGCAGGCACCAGAAACACTAAGCTAAATCACCGGCCCACGTTTTTTATTTTTAATCAGATGCAAGATGTCTTAATGAAATTGTCTCATCATTTAACTTATTTCCTAATGTTGGATATACAGTGAGCTTCTTTTTTTCTGACATCACAGCGAATGTGCTGAGAGTCCTTTTGGCAACATATTTCCACACATTCTAAGTCACTCTCTCAAGGACAAATCATCAGCAATAAAATTGGTGAGTTAATTTTTGAGGCCTTTACAATGTACTTTGACAAATCCACAACTCTACTCACCTTCCACTCATTTCTTTGCCAACATTCAGAGGATTGGCAAAATCTTCTTTAAAAGCGAGTACCAGAGAGTAATTCCTGCTTCAAAAACACCCTAAGGCATGCAGACATTCTTTGCTTCAGAAAGCATATGAAGCCTGTGAAATGTATGTGCCAAAGCCACTGAAATCTAATTATGATCTAATTAGAAATACAGGAGCTAGAAAAACAAGTTAACCAAGGAGAAAGTAGCAAGCCAAATCCAGAGTGGGAGGCATTCTATGGTGGGGTGAACATACGGCCCCCTGCTTGTTTGTATAAATAAAGTTTTATTAGAACACAGACATGACCACTTGTTAACATATTGCCTATGGCTGCTTTTGTGAGGCAAAATGGAGTGATCATGATGGTCTGTGGCTCTTACAAGCCTAAACTATTTATTATTTGGCCTTTCACAGAAACAGTTTGCTGACATCTGTTTTACAGAACCTAGTTTCTCCAACAAATCCATTACATAAACACCGAACAAAAATAAAAACAAAAAATAAAGATGAAAATGAAAATAGAAATAAAAGCCTTCTCAATGAATGGTGCTGGTACAACTATACATCTATATGTGTTTAGAAAAAAAAAAAATTCTAGGGCCAGGGATTTAGCTCAGTGGTTCCCGAGCCTGTTTTGCAAGCACAAGGACCCAGGTTCGGTCCTCAGTAACCACATACCACAATGCTGGGTGTGGTGAGTCCCGCCCAGCAGCAATCAGTACCACAAACCACAGTGCCGGGCGTGGCAGCTCACATCTGTCATCCCAGCAGGGGCAGGAGGATTGTTGTGAGTGTGAGGTTTGATTGGGCTACATGGTAAACTCACGGTCACAGACCTCACGTCTTTCACAAAAATTAATAAAAATAAGCATGGGGCCGGGGATTTAGCTCAGTGGTTCTGCCATCTGCCTGGCAAGCTAAGGTACCAGATTCAATCCTCAGTACCACATATCACAGTGCTGGGTGTGGTAGCACATGTCTGTAATCCCAGCACTTGAGAGGCAGAGGCAGAGGCAGGGGGATTGCTGTGAGTTCGAGGCTTGCCTGGGCTACATAGTGAGCTCAGAATGAGCCTGAACTACAAAGTGAGACCCTGTGTCAAAACAAAAAATGAAAAATAAAGAATAAAAATGAGTGTGGAATGGTGATGCATGCCTGTTATCCCCACACTCTGCGAGGCTGAGGCGGAAGGATCACAAGTTAGAGCTCACGCTGGACAACTTCACAATTTAATTAAACCTTGTCTTAAAATAAAAAATAAAAAGGGCTGGAGGTGTGGCTCAGTGTCAAGGCCCTATGTTAGAGGAGTTACAATGATAGAAATAGTACGTGCCATCCTGCAGGGTTCTGCTGGGTTCTTCATCTTTCCCCATAGCTCCTCTCCCAGCCATAGAGTTCCCCTTTCCCAGAATCCACATCAGCTACGAGCAGAACCGAGCTTCTTGCAAGGCGCGAACTTTATAGCGTCTGATAGGCCAAGGCTACCTTAGCTCAGCCCTGACGTAAGAACCCCTAACGCCCGGGTCTAGGTAAGACCGCTTACTCTCCCCCTCTCTCGCTGTCTTCTCTCTCTGTCTTGCTCTTGTCTTTCTGTTTCTCTCTCTGTCTCTTTTCCATTCTTCTCTTGCTCCAGGCTTCCTGTCTCACTTCCATACAGGAGGCACTGGCAGATTTCTTAACACCCTGTTCCACCTCTGCCCCCCAACAGCATCGCAGACCTTAATATATGACTCAGAGTGCTAGAACACCTGGACAGTAACACAGAGAAAATCTAGAAGACGCAGTTAAATCAGATGAAGAAAAAAATGCTAAACTGGACTTGATTAAAAGAAAGAATTTCTGCTCTTGAATAGATACAAGAGAATAGATTAGATTGAACACATAGATTGAATAGATTTAAGAGAATAAAAGAGAAGCCACAGACTGGGAGGAAGTCATTGAACAACAAATATCCGATGAACGATGGTTATCCAAAATATAGAGAGAACTCTTAACACTCAATCACAGGAAAAGAAACAAACCCTCCCCAGCCAAGATCCACAGAAGGCAAACATGCCTCTGAAAAAAGGACCCAGAGCTGGGTGTGGCAGTGCCGGCCTATAATCCCACTTCCAGAGAGGCTGAGGCAGGAGGATCACCAGAAGTTCAAGGTTGGCTGGAACTGCAGAGTGAGTTCAAGACCAGCCTGAACTACAAAGCAAGACTGTCTTAAGAAACCCATAAAGAAGAAAAGAAAGGAAAAAAGATGCCCATGTCGTAGTCCTCTGGGAAATGCAAATGACAGACCACACAGCTCTCAGAACGGCAACTCTGACACGGCTGGCGGGGAACTCTGCCCTCTGCTGGCGGGACGGCAAGTCAGAGCTACTTCTTTGGGAGACGGAGATGGTGGTTTCTCATGAAATAGGACACGCTGTTAACATCATCTTTCATAAACAAAAAATACAAAAAAACAGCCCTCATGGGGTTTTACTCATAGTGAAAATTTTACACATGGTAAACATCTTCCAAAATAGTTTGCAGGTCTGTCACTGGCTGAGTTACATTCTGCAGATGGTTTCTCAGGCCCCCTTGGCTTTCTGGTCCTCGGCGCATCAGAGGGGTGTAAAAATATCGAGTTGTAAACACATCGCAGTAAGAGTTTTTCACCAGCAAAAATTTAGAAATAAACTAAATATCCAGCAATAGGACACTAGTAAATTATATTCTAGTCACACAATGGATCCCTGAATAATTGTGTAATTGAGTTGATATAAAAACACATTGCTATAACAGAGGAACAGCAGGTACTTCAGGGAAAAATTAGATTAATACATAATGTCTTTATTTTTTTGTTGTTTTTTATTTTTATGTTTTGGTTTTTGGAGACAGGGTCTCACTTCGCAGCCTAGGCTGGCCTCAAATTCACAGGGATCCTCCTGCCTCTGCCTCCTGAATGCTGGGATTACAGTGTGTGCCACCACATCTGGCTTGGCAGGCATTAGTTTTTAAAATATTTTAAAATTTAATTTTGTAAAAATATTACTATTTATAAAATTAAGGGGGAACAGATAATTCAGCTCTCTTTTGCTCCTAATTTTTTTGCTTACCTGCATTTTCTATGTTTTTTTTTTTCTTAAATGGAATGGATTTGTTAAATAATGAAAAATTAAATACTCATTATTATTGATAATGGTCAGAAGTGGACTCTCAGGTTGGGTCTAGCCCTGGCCCAAATATCATTTTCTCCTAGGCTGGTGTTAAAGGCTTTCCCACACTGGTGATCTGCACTGCCCAGGGCCTCATCCCTGGGGCCCAGCTTCACTCTGAGAACATATTGCTCAGAAATGGATGGTGCCTTTTCAGAACAGGGTCACTGACTTATTTATTTAGAGTTGCTATTCTGCCCGGGCTGGCCTCATGCTCTTGGGCTCACGAATCCTCCTGCCTCAGCCTTCTAAGTAGCCAGGACTATAGGTGTGCCGTTCTGCCTAGTTCTTAGAAACAGTGTTCTATCCTGGCAACATGTTAGAACTACCTGCAGAGCTTTTAAAATGCTGAGGTTGGGGACCCCCTCATCCAATTTAGCTCCAGGGAGTGGAAGTAGCAGGAGTTCCCCTTGTTCAAAGAAGCCAGGCTGGGAGGGGAGAGGCAGGGTTGGGTTCTGGGGTCCACTCTGCCAATGGAGGAGGCTGAAGGACCAATTCTGCTCTTTCTTCCCTCTTAGAAACATTGTCCTGGGCTAGGATGTAGCTCAATGCTGCTAGGCAAGCGCAAGGTTATGAGTTCGATCCCTGGTGCAGGGAAAGAAAAAAGAAGAGACTGTCCTAGCTGGCTAACTTCCTGTGGGGCCACAACGCCTCATTGCTGTGGAATAAGACTTTCCCACCTGCTGGCGTCAGGCCCTAAGTGTCCGCTGAATACTGCAAGATCCCCGAGTCCCTGTGTTCATCAAGAATTATCTAGAGGAATAAAATGTGCAAGTGTTTTTCACATAGAAGGAGGTGACATTTTATAAATAAAACACCAATTTAAAGTGTCGCTGAGTTAATAGGGCCTTTTGTGATTATAGAGTTTTTCAATTAATGGATGTTAAAAGTACGGCTACGACATCACATCTGGGACTGGGACTCCCAGAAGTATGCGACGTGGCTTTCCTCTGAGGACTTTTTTCACAGTTAGTATATTAATTTTTAAAATAAAAATCTAATAAACCCAGAAACGAGGACGATCTGGCTAATCTGCCAACAAGGCTCCCACCACGTGTACAGGATTTCAGGTCTCATACGTGGCTCTGTGCTGCTGTGCGGCGACTGTCCTAAAAGGTCAGAGTTGGTTGAGTGTTTAATGAGGTGTTTCTCAGCCTGACCCTAAGGTTCCCTCACAGCGGTAGGGGCTCCCTGGTCTCAGGATGGAGGGTGAGACTGTGCTGCTCCTGATGGCCACCAGGTGGCGCTATAGGTCGCAGTTGCTCACGTGGAGCCCTGGGAGGCCATTTCTCCGCGAGGCCTAAGCCGGCCCTGCAGTCTCGGGCCTGCTGACAGTGATTTTGGTTATTGGATACAGCGGTGACATACAGGCCACCTCCACTTCTGAGGAAGCAGTTCCTCGGCTTTCTGGAGTTACTGGGAGAGACTGGGAAACATTTTCCCCCCTGGTTATAGTTCCTGAATCTTGCTGGAGAATGGCCTGGGTGCCCCAGGCTGAAGCTCAGGAGAGATCGCTGCTTTCACATGTTTTTTGCTGCTTCTGCCCACAGCGGCGGCTCTCCAGCCTTCTCCAGGGGCTTCCGGAGTGTGACTGAGACCCAGAGGCCGAGCCTCCTCCGTGGTGGGGGTGACCCCAGGGTAGGCATCGCCCCTCACACACCTACCTTGGAGGGTCACCCCAGGGGCCACCTGTGCCCCAGCCCTGAGGCTGCCCCATGTCCTCCTAGCTCTCTGCCGAAGACACTAAGGACCTTGAATGAACGTGTCCATGTGGAACTTGTATGGGGTGGGATGGGGGCAGCAGCCGTGATGGCTGGGTCACCAGACGGCACCTGGGGCCTCGCTGCGCATGGACTGCAAGTCTTTCTCTTGCCCTTTCTTCCCTTCCTCTTCCCCCTGTGCCCTACTCTACATCCAGCCCCGTGTGGCCCTCTGCATGGCTTCCTCAGGCCACATGCACTTGCCAGCTCCGTGTGGGGTCCCTGTGTCCCCCCCACCCCCGCCTGGCATCCAGGCCACAGCACAGGGGTACCTGATGGTCACACGGGGGTCGTGGGTCACTCCGCACACCATGGAGGCCTGCGTGCCCTTGATGACACTCTGGTCCTGTGGAGGTCTGGTGATGCGGGTCCGGGCTGAAAAAAGTGGTGGAGAAGGCAGCTGAGAAGGGGCTTCAGAATCTGGGCTCAGGGGGCCTCGTGCACAGGCCTGCGGGGACTCAGGCTCTGTGGCTGGTGCACGCAGACCTGCCACAGTCTCAGTCCCTGGGAAGGTTAAAAACAACGGCGCTAGCTGTGACACTGCTCTGATCCCAGCAGCCTGGGAGGCGGAGGCAGCGGCATTGCAAGTTCGAGCCCAGTCTGGGCAACTGAGCAGCTTGGGGAGACTCTGTCTCAAGATTAAAAGTTTAAAAACGGCTGGGGATGGAGCTCAGTGTGAAGGCCCTGGGTTCAGTTCCCAGGATCCCACATCAACAAGTCAACCCCAAGTTAAATCACAAGCAAAGCGCCATGCCTCTGGGACAGTATAATTCACAGCAACTACACCTATAGTGGGGGCTCCTCTCGTTTTTGTGTAAATCCACGCAAAGCGTGGAGAATCAGCAATCTGCCCAGCCTGTGGGTGACCCAGTCGGGGCTCCGGGAGGTCTGTGATGTCCAGTTTGGTGCACGGGAAGGGATGTGGACCCCAAGTCTCTTGTGGGGGGATGGGCATACCACTGTCTCGAGCCACGGCCCCCAGGTGGCCTGTCTGAGTAACTGGCCCCGTTAGATGGCGTCTCCTCGGTCCCTGGCTGCTTCCTGGACATTGCAGGGAAGTTGCTGTGACAGACGCTGTCTGGCCCACAGATCCTAAATATTTACTATGTGGCCTTTCTTGGAAAAAAGCATCCTGATTTCTGCCCTGACGTCTCCTAGGACAGCCCTCTCCCACCACCACAAAGCTGTCTCCACTCGGCTGAGCGCGGCATGAACTCCCCACCCCGAGGCCGCACTCGCTGGTCCCTGGCTTCTGGAGTCATTTGTCACTGTCTGTCCGATAAGGAGACACAGATGCAGTGTGAGACTGTCCACCCTGGACCCTGCGAAGGGCAAGAGATTCCACCCACACTGCTACTCACCCCACACGACCAGGTCTGCGGAGGCCTCGTCGACCCCCCGGGAGTTGGTGGCCAGACAGGTGTAGGTGCCGGCGTCTGAGATGTGCGTGGGGCTGATGAGCAGGCTGCCTGACTCCAGCAGCGTGAAGCGGGGCAGCTGTACCGAGCCGCTGGCCAGGATGCGCTCCCCTGGAGGACAGGGCAGGCAGGCAGTGCTCTCTGTGCTCCCCAGGGGGGCACCCGAGGCCCTGCGCCTGCCACACTGCCTGCCCTCCCCAGGTCTGGGCCGTGCATTCTCCTGACAGCGGCCAGGAGCCGCCTTGGAGGCTGTGGGCACCTGGGCCAGGCGGGGGAGGGGCACAGGCTGGCCAGGTGGTGACAGGCAGAAGGCAGACAGGCGTTCTGCCTCAGGACGCATCTGGAGAGTCACCTTCAGGGATGGGCGGGAGGGCAGCAGGGAGTGCGGCGGGGTGGAGGACAGAGAAGGACGGTGTCCCTGCCAGTGTCCATCAGGGTGGACTTTCTGCAGAGGGCCTAGACAGCCCGGTGCCCCATCTGGGGGTCCTGGCCTGGGACAGGGAGAGGGGCAGAGACAGACAGACAGAGAACACGTGTGTATGGGTAGGAGGCGCTGAGGCGGTTCCTTCAGTGTGAGGGTCTCCGTGTGAGCCTGCACGCCAGCTGTCCTTTGGGCAGGGACCTCAGCACATGCTTGCTTGTACCTGGGTTCATTCTACCTGCTGAAGGCTACGCCCTGTTCTAGATGTTAGCGGGTGCAGTGTGCAACCTTTGTCACCGTGCGTGGGGAATACAACCTGGCCAGCTCCAGAGCCTAGTTCTGAGGACTGTTCTAGGCTATCCCATGGCCATATCCACGGAAGACCTGTTCCATCTACCTTTCTGCCAGGTGATAGCCGGCCGGGGTGCTCCTGAGGTCTCGCACATCAGTACCACCGACATGCCGTCAATCACGGTGCTGTCCAGGGGCCCCCTGGTGATGTTGGGGGCGATACCTGCAGAGAGAAGCAGTAGGTCTGTTAGGGATTCTCCAGGAAGGGCTCCAGCTTCTTAAAAGTTAGGCGCACACGGATGTAGCGCTAGTTCTCCCGGAGGCCGGAACACGCCCTCTCCCGGACGGGATCCCTCGGCCCTGCATGGCCCCAGGGGTCGGGGAAGCCAACTCACTGGTGACGGCCAAGTAGGTGGAGGTCTGTGCCTCGCCGGCCGCATTGCGCGCGAAGCACTGGAACATGCCAGTGTCGTCGGGCACCAGCCCGCTGATCTGCAGGCCGCCGTCGCCCCGCTGACGGAAGCGGGCCAGCTTCTCCACCTCGACCACAGCCGCATCCTTGTACCAGGTGATGGAGGGTGGCGGCACACCTGCGGGGATGGCGGCCATGTCAGCCTGCGGTGCTCTCCCTCTCTGCTGCCTAGGAGGGATTCTGGGGTACAGGGAGGGCTGGAGTCTACAAGGGAGGGCTCTGGTGGGTCTGGTCTCCAGAACCTTCTCAGAGTGGTCACTTTTGATTTGAGGAGAGAGGGGAGACGTTCTTACCTCAGCAGTTCTCAAACTATTAGGGAAATGGTAGGGATTTCAAGAGAAAGCAGAGGTCCCGGGACCAACATGCCTGTCAAGTGCTGGGCAGGCAGACTGATTTATTCAGTTGCAGCGTCCAGTGCAGACTTGTGGACGTGGGGAACCTCCAGGTGGGGACAGGCATAGGAGACACGCCAGGGCGGGGGTTCCCCGTGAGGCGTGGGGAGCCCTTTTCCTCCCTGCTGTGTCATCCTGTGTCCCGTGGCCGGGCACACTCTTCTCCGGGCATCTCTCCCTCCCTCCATCTGCCTGGGTCTCTGCTGAAGTGTGGCTTCCCTCGGGGAATACCCCAGCCTGCAGCCCAAAGCCCACCGGCCTTTCCTCCCTGCACCCTCTGCCTGGAGTCACGCTGCCCTATTTCATCCAGTGGCTGAATCACATTTTTCAAATCTCAGAGACCCGGATGTGTCTCGGAATGGACAGCATCCCATGATTTCATTGGTAACCTCTTTTCTTTCTTAGTGGTACATAAAATAATGGGGCATCTTACAACCTGTGGCATTTTAGATGAGATGGAATAAGGTATCTTTATCTGTTTATTGGTTTGCTCATCTCCTTGGCAAGAACGGGAGGTTCTAGATAGCACAGACTACTGGGCTGTCGGGTTCGCTCTGTGACTCTCTGGACAACTTGGGGACTGGATTACCCCACAAAGGCCTCTGCTGCCTGACCAGTCACCTTGCCACGTGGAGGCTCAAAGGGGAGCTCATTCACCTGCCCTGCTGTGGTACTCGCTACTGCCCAGCTGCTTTGCCCCTTGCTCTGTATCTGCCCCTGCCCTGTTGTGTTCCCCGCTTTCTAGTACCAGGCATTGAACCCAGGGCTCGGCACTGAGCCACATCTCCAGCCCTTTTTGTTTTAATTTGAAATCGAGTCTTGCTAGATGGACCAGGGTGGACTTGAACTTGGCAACCCTCCTGCCTCAGCCTCCTGTGCTGCTGGCTCTCTCTTCCTTCTTGTCACCTGGAATTGCCCTCGCCCCAGCAGCCCTCCCTTGGCTCAGCAGAACCAGGAGAGAGGACTGGGGTGAGCTTCTCCAGTGACGGTGACAGGGGTTTAAATAGGAACTGAATAAAAGAGAGGAAGAGGAAGCAGCGCCCTGGTGGGGTGCCAGAGACCATCTCCAGGGAGATACACCCACATTTGCCCATTCTGCCATCAAGCCATGGTGGGCACCTGCCAGCCTATGAGCGATCTAGGGCTGTCCCTTGTCCTGAAATGATGATAGTTTGGATTCAAGCTGTAGTAACGGGGCTCATTTCTGGCCCGAGATTACACATTTGACTGTTTGCTCCTGGCCCATCCCAAGGCTCTGGCAGGGAATGCAGCTTTGAGGGGGAGGCTTTGGAAACCTCCCAGCGGGGCAGTGAGGCCACGGGCCTGGTGCCTGGCCTGGGGCCACGCGGTACCTTTGGCCCGGCAGGGGATGTCCAGCACCTTCTCCATCTCAGCTGTGATGTGTCGCTCGGGCCCCTTGACAAACTGAGGCGGCTCTGTAAGGAGAAGGGCAGGGGAGGGTCAGACCACGAGCTTGGCCCTCTGGGCCCTGGCAGCCGGCCTCGGCTCACCCAGCACGGAGAGGTGGGCACCCCGGACCACAGGGGCCACGCTGCTGCTCCGCAGCACAGCCTCACACTCGTAGTAGCCAGCGTCGCCGAGCGTGGGGTTGGAGATGGTGAGGCGGCGGTTGTAGTCGCTGAGGCCGCTGGACACCGGCACCCCGTCCTTCTTCCAGACGATGTGCAGCTTCATCAGGGGCCTGTGGGCGTGAGGAGACAGAGTCAGCCTGGACTGGCGGGGCCCGGCAGGTGGGCAGGGTGGCAAGGAGTGGGGCAGGAGTTGGCAACTTGGCTTTGCCATTCCTGTGGGCTCCTGCTTGTGAGCTCTGGGGCGCAGTCCTTTGCTTTGGGCATCAGTCTCATCATCTGTAAAATGGGGGCCACTGTGCAACGCCTGGGTGGTTGTGAAGACAGTGCACTGGCACAAGTTACGTGCTTGGGATAGAGGCTGGTGGTGGACAGTAGAGAAACCCTGTGTGGCGGCGCTAGTGAAGCAGGAATGGGTCCGCCCAGCCCTCCCTGCCCCCACCCCCGGGAGGTCTCGGCCTCTCTGGGGCCGAGGCACTGCCCTCTCTGCGGGGCACTGATAACAGGCCGTGCAGCCACTGTTGAGAAACAGGAAGTTGTGTGAAGAGCACTTGGCTCGAAGCCTCCACGGCCTGAGGTTGGGGGTGATCTATGGCTGCCCACAGGAGGGCAGAAGCTTTGCTGGCACCTGACCCAGGTCCCCACCCAAAGTCCACACTCTCTCTTTTCCATGGTGCTGAGGACAGAACCTAGGACCTCTCACACACTGAGCCTGGGCTTTGCCATGGAACATACAACCCATTATGAGACAGCTTCTTGCTAAGTTGTGAAGACCGGCATGAAACCGCGATCCTCCTGCCTCAGCCTCCTGAGAGTCTACTCTCTTGAGTGCTCAGCTATTGCCTCCCATACCTGCGTCCCTCTTCACTTCCCCTGCAGGTCAGGGTGGCCACTTCCCTCTCTGAGTAGCATCCCCAGAAGCCCAGGGTCTGGTCCTTTTTCTCAGCCCTGGGAAATGCCTGGCCCTGCTGTACGTGACAGTCCTCATACAACAGCTAAGGCAGCCACCTGCGGTCCCTCCTCTGTTCTCAGGGCCCATCATGGCCCTTTCTTTTCTTTTTGGTTTGACTTACGAGAGAGGGTCTCTCTATGTTCAGGCTGGCCTTGAACTAACTCATGGTGATCTTCCTGACTCAGCATCCTGAATGATGGGATTATAGGCGTACACCACCACACCCAGGTTCCACACCTTTCTGAATCTCAGCAGTGGTCCCCCAGGTGGTGGATGGCATTAAGAGGGATAGGGGGAGAGCAAGGAAACACCACCCACCTGGCATTGGCCACACACTCCATGGTCACCTCTGAGGTCCCGGCCACCACACTGGTGTTCTTGGGGGGGACGATGATAGTTGGTGCGATGGGGTCAGCAGGTCCCCCAACATCTGGGGGAGAGGCCAAGGGTCAGCTGGGGCACAGGCCAGGGGTTCCACCCTGCCTGGCCAAGCTGACTCCACAGAGGGCAGGGAGGGACTCCTGCAGCTCACAACCCTGCTCCCTGACTCAGTTTACCTCACAGGTTCACATTCCTTTTCTGACTGCTCTACCAGAATGCACACGTCCACTCATAGCTCTGGGACAGTTAGGCATGTGACCTTCACAGTTGTCATGTAAGGACAAGGCCACACGGGATCAGTGCAGACTCCAGAGTCAGTGTGAGCGATGCCCTTACTGAGAAGGGGGCCATCACACCCCGACACACAGGGGAGAAGCCATCACACGCAGAGGTGGGGACGGCAAGATACGTCTGCAGCCAAGAAATGAATCCTGCCAGCTGCAGCTCTGGACCGGAGAGCAATCAGTCTGTGAACACATGCTAAGAATGACCTTTTGCAGCCAGACAAACAGCCCTCCTCAGACCCCGGCCGCACTGGCTCCCTGATCTCGGACTTCCGGCCTCCTCATCCACGACAGCCGCTGACTGTGTCCTCTGCCCACCTGGCTCACAGCGCTGCTGCCACCACATGCAGAGTGACACGGGCACCTAGTGCCTACACCTTCCCGAGCCCCGAGTGAGGCTCACAGTCTCCCTCTCCTCCTCCTAGGCCGTGAGAAGGTTTCACTGAAAACACAAAAGCCACAATCCACTGCCATCCCTAGAAGTGTTTCCTTGTTTTAGGCTTTGAATTCTGGCGGAGGTGGCCGGCTCTTGTCTTTATGGCAGTGTAGGCCAGGTATTGGCAGAAACTCCGACAGTCTCCGCACACCTGCCCAGCAGCTCCGAAAAATACAACCTCTGAGGACTTTTCTCTCTCGGCAAATCCATCCAGCCGGCCTCTTTCCAGGAGGCACGGAGTGGGGTGAGCCGTGCAGGCCCTCGCGGCCCGGGGTGGACAGCCATGGGCTGTCTTCTGCGGGGCAGGCAGTAGCCCAGTGCCACTCTGGACTGCTCCAGTCAGCCCAGGGCAGGTTTTCCCACCTTGACTCCAGGCCTTGCTAGAAAAGGCTTGGGAAGAATAGGAATAAAATGTAAAAATAAAGTAAAATGAAGGGCCAAGAAAGGGAGCATATAAAGCAGAGTAATTGCAACAATATAAAAGCCTCATGTAGGTGCCATAAAGAGCGATCGGATTGAAAGCTGCTGATATAGCTGAATCCATAAAAGTGTGCTCTAAGTTGTTTATTACACGCCGGGGCGCGCAGGTACCACGGCCCAGATTAATGGGGCACGAGGAGGAGGCAGACAGTTAGAGGCCAGCCAGAGCACCAGCGGCGTGGCCAGGTAAACAGGCGAGGGAAGAAGGTGAGCCGTGGCAGGTAAGTGGGTGCAGGAGGGCTGCCAGGGCTGCATGGGCTCCCCGGTGGGGGAGGGTTGGAGAGAAGCCACTGGGCTGAGGACCCAGGCGCAGGGACAGAGGGTCTGGAGAAGTGTGGGTTCGAGCCCCATTCTATCCAGAGTGTTTTCTGGGTGACCGAAGTTGGTTTCTTCCTCTTGTTCCTTGGTAGTGACAGTGGGCTAGAACTCACTGCCGCTCAGGGTCTGTGAATCCAGCCCCAGGCTCACTATCTGTCCCTAAGCCCTGGCATGGGGTGACTGGGCACACAGCAGGTGCTGTTGAAGTGATGGTTCTGGTCTTGGGGATCAGCCTGCTGTGCCAAGGAGTGCCCCCATCGCCCCAACTCTAGTGACACTTCAAGGCCACAGCAAAGCTCATCCCAGAGCCTCAGAGCCATGCTGTTCAGGTCCCAGAGAGCCAGCAGCCTCAACACTGCCTGGGGATGGCAGCTGCAGGTGGCAGGGAGGAGGGTGACCCTATACTGGGACTGCCGTCAGGAAGCGTGGCTCTAACAGCCCCAGGAGGTGGGATGGGAGCTACTGCATCCGGAGCGCAGAGACCCTGAGTTCTGCCGGCCGCTGTCCCATCCTGCCTCTGCCCTCTGCCTGCACGAGAAAGTAGGCTTGGTTCCAGGGTGTCTGCTGAGCCCAGCAGTGCCCACAGAATCCCTCTTACCCACCCACAGCACAAGGGGGCAGAGCTGGCATGTGAGGTGAGACTCGTTTCCCATTCTCTCTAGGGCAGGAGGCACACTGGGTGGCAAAAGGTTAGATAGAGACCTGATGGCAGGAGACGTAGGACCTGGGCTCTGGGCTGGCAGGCAGCCCCCAGTGAGCGCTGTGCTCATAAATGGGAGGACAGCAGGGGACAGTCCACAGGGCTGGGGTCGAGGAAGGCACAGGGCCATAGTGGTGTCAAGCCCAGCTGCCCAGAGGCGGGCAGACCCTTTACTGAGCACAGCGGGGTGGCTGTGGGGACTGCATCCTGGGGTGGTGAGACTGGATTTTGTCTGACGGTTTTGCGATGGTAGGGGGACAGCTGAAGGGAAGAGAGCAGAGGCACTGGCAGAGCCTGCTGTTGGGGGCTGGGTGGCCATGAGTGTGGGGTGCCAGGTGAGATCAGAGTGCCAGGCCAGCGGTGGGGGGGAAATGTCCTGTCTGAGCCCTGGATGCTGGGCTGGCTTACTCGGGTGGGGCCAAAGTAGAGGAACAGGAGAGTGGCGGGGAAGCTCAGGGAATGGGGTGCCCTTGCCCAAAGGGGAGGGGCAGGCAGAGCTGATGGTCACAGGGGGGTGCCAAAGGCTACGGTGGGCATACAGGCTGGAAGGGTGGCAAAGAAGGAACAGCTTCCTCCAGAGCAGGGGAGGGGGACCAGAGAGGCCTTCCAGTGGGCAGTAGCACATGACAGACGAGTTTCCCCCTGGGATCAGCTCCATGAGACCAAGGTGTAGTAGTTGGTGCAGGTTGCGGGGTCAGGAAAGCCTGGGCCTCATGCCTGCCTTTGCCACTCCCCAGCAAATGCCAGAGAAGTGAGTTCCATGGCCCCCTGGGCTGATTCGCTCAGCTTCCTCATCTGTAAGCTGTGGGTTACGGTCACTGTACATCCCCAGCCTCCCACGACGGCTGTAGGAGTGACAGGTGAGTCGGGCGGCACCCGGAGTGTGCAGAAGGGGGTAAAGCCAGAGCAGGTGATAGGGAGCACCCTCTGTGGGACACACCTGGCTGCTAGGCACCCTGTGCTGGGCAAGGTGCACTAAGCCATCACCTCTGTCTCAAGGTGTCCTATGACCAGCTGGGGACAGCAGACAGGTCAGGCACCAATGCAGGACATGGGCCTCATGAAACTCACACTGTGGACAGGGCTTAAGAGAACACTGGCCTCCAAGCCCAGAAGTGCAGGGGCCCCAACCTTCAGTGGGGCTCCTATCTCCAGTTCAGGCCTGTGGAGTCTCCATATCCCTGGGAGGAGGCGTCTGGGCCCCTCCCAGCTGAGGCCAGCTGTGGTCTGCACAGCGTGTTCTGGTGGAGGTCTGCTCTAAGTGAAACTGGCTCCAACCTGGGCCGGGAGGCAATACTGGAGCAGGAAGGTACAGATGGCGGTCCCCACGCCAGCTCAGGTCGGGATGATCAGCTCTCCGACGTTGTCCTGTCTGATGCTCCCAGCTCTGCCACGGGCAGCACTTCACAGGTGAGAAAGCCGAGACTTGGGGACCGCGCTGGGGTCCGCGCGACCGAGACTGAGGACCGCACCAGCCTCCGGGACACCCACACTGCAGCCGCCCCTGGGCTCCAGCACACTCAGGCCTTAAAATCCGGGCCATCCCACACAGGGCCACGAACCACGTGTGCCTCTCAAGGAACTGAAACGCGGCTGATGCCCCTTTGATTTAATGTGATTTAATTTTAACTAATTTACATTTAATTAAAAACAGATCCCCAATTCAGTTATTAGAACACTTTTAAGTGTGTGTGGAGCAACTTGGGCATAAGACTCTACCTTTTCAGCTGTAAATTTCATGAAATCGAAATACAGATCACGTATTTCGGATGGAAATTTAGCATTCCAAATTGAGATATGCTGGAAGTGTAAAATACACACAGATTTCAAAGACTTAGTATGCAAAAACCCAGTGGAAAATACCTCACTAATATTTTTTACATTGATGGTATGTAAGAGGATACTTTGGGTACATTTAGTTAAATAAAATATATTCATAAAATGAATTCCATCTATTTCTTTTTACCTTATAAAAAAACGAGGCTACTGAACAATTTAAAATTGTATTTCTAGGGGACAGCGTGGTCCTGGTGCCTAGACGTGGGGCTGGCAGTGATGGGCCACGTGAAGTCACTTGGATTACCCGGCCAGGGTCCATGTCTGGGGTCCCTGGTCTTCCTCTTTCTCTCCTCATTTCCAAGGAGCAGGGGCTCCCAGAGGTGCTAAAGAACCCCTTGGGGATCAGAGCAGAGAAGGACGGAGGGAGGGAGGGAGGGGGGTGGGCAGAGCCTGGGGAGGTGACAGGGGAGGCAAGCCGGCGGTGGGCGAGGTGGCAACTGCTCTCACAGATCAGTGGCAGGCGGCCAGGCGGGCTGGGGAGGGAGTACGCATCGCGAGGAGCACGGTTTGAAGCACAGTCATTCGTGGGCGGGGAAATTAGCTAAACATCATGGTACTGCTCTCAGGCTGGTACACATCACCACCCGAGAGGGGCAGGAGCCAGGGGCGGCAGGACGGGGAAGCAGACAGATGCACAAGGGCCTGCGGACGGGGGAACGAGGGGCCTGCCCACCGCTCTGGGCCACCTGGCCTGTGTGGCTGGGGTGCTTTGAGATGGGAGCGAGAGTGGGTGACCTCACAGTCAGCCCTAACTCTCCGAGGGGCAGACAGAGCAGAAGGATGATGGAGCAAAGGAGCCCCAGTCTAGGGTAAACTGAGTCACGGAGAAAGCTGCCTGGCTTTGACTTGGGGCTGGGATCCGTGAGATGCTGGGTCCAAGGGTGGAGAAGTGTGTGGGGAGAAGATCTCCCTGCGTGACTCAGTTTCTTTTTCTCATAGAAACAACAGCTCTGGTTCATGCAAGCTGCAGACTCGGCTGAGAGCCCGGTCAGGCGGACGCAAGAGCTACTCTGTGACTGAGAACGGATTCTCCAGCCTGCGTCTTTCCAGGCAGGCTGGGACCTGGCAAGGGAAAGGCGGTAACTGGGAATGTGGGAAAGGCCCGAGAATGGGGCTGGCAGAGGCCGGGCACACCGTGGGCAACGGAGACACTGGACAATCGAGGCTGCGGTCGGGGAAGGTACCAGAGGCCCCCGCCTGGCTTGCCCTCATCTTGTTGCTGGTGGGTGCATACCAGGGCGACCATGGATGATAAATGAGGCCGCTTTGGGAACGGGAGTGGTACAGATGTGAGCGGATGTGAACATCTGGCTCTCCCAGCTTGTGTGGTGTTTGGCTGCTGCAGGAAATGCTAATATCACTCCGTGCATTTGCATGTGGTCTCTGCAATTCCCAGCTTGGGCCAGCACCCCAGCCACCCCTCTAGTCCTGGCCCCTGGACAGAGTGCCTGTCTGGCTGAGGAGAGCAGGCCTGAGCCGACATCCCTGGCTGCAGCCTCTGCTGGTCGAATCTCTGCCAAAGCTCACCAAGTTTCCCTTTAAGAGCTTTTCACTGGGCTCTTAGCCCCGGGCACTCACGGGCAGGCGGAGGGGCGGTTCAGGAAGGAGGTGGGGGACCAGGCACTGCCGTTGGTGGGAACTGCCTGGCTCTGAGCAAAAACAGCACTTTGCCAGCTGAGCAGAGGCAGTTAGTGTATTTTTTAAAAAATGAGCTTCCGGTCTCCCCGGCTGCTTTCTCTGTGAGCACCTGAGCCTGGTGGCTGCGCCCTCCCCATGCACACTCTCTCTCACTGCTCCTCTTCTCACTGGGCGTCGGTGGCACTGCCAGCAGCCAGGGCAAGAGGCCCATCTCCTGGCACAGGGTCTCAAGCCAGCTTCCGAGCTCAGCTCCTATTTCTGTGCTGGAACTGGCACCAGGGCACAGCACCCAGCCTCACTCCTCCTCCCCGGGAGGGATCCTGCTGCCAGCCCCACCCCGCCCCCACTCCATCTTCCCAATGGCTTCCCAATGGCCCCCCGGAGCACCATTCTGGAGATGTAATGACTCGCTCCGCTCTGAGAAAGCCGGGTCCTGTGCTTACTTACTCTCCACGGCGAGAGTGATGGGCTGGCTCGTCTTGTTATCTCCGTTCTTGTCGTTAACAGCCTGCACATAGTAGCGGCCTGCGTCGGGAGCCACCGTGGACAGGATGACGAGGGTGTTCTCCAGCGTGATGGCTCTGGGGAGAGGAAGAGGATTCCTTGACAGGGGCTGGAGGGACTCGGAGGCTCCTGGGAGTGGGAGCCAGGACCTGAGGCTGGAGATCAGACAGACTCAGCCCAGCCCAGATGGAAAGAGGAGAGGCAAGTCCGTCCCCCTCCCTACTGCCTCGGTGACTTGCTGTTCAAGCCCCAGCCACAGCCAGTGGGCAGAGAACCTGACAGTCTCTCGGTGCTGAGGACCAGACTGAAATATGGCACACAGACACCCAGAGGCTAAAGCTGTCCTTGTGAAACCTTCCTAGCTGCAGCTGAGGGTGGGCTCGGGCCCTTTCTCCATGCTCCATGGGACTCTGTCCTTCCCTATGGCCAGTCTCGATGGTCTTGTGAGTTTGTCAGGACCACCTCATTCCTACTTTGGGTCTCCCTGAGTGGTTCAGGCTGGCCCTGAACTCCCTACGGAGCTCAGGCTGGCCTAGAACTCATGGAGATCCTCCTGCCTCAGCCTCCACAGTGCTGGGATTACAGGCGTGAGCCACTATGCCTGGCTCACTCCTATCTTTTTTAGGCTCAAAGACCACAGGTTTCCTGAAACAGATTTCTAGAGTCCCACCTCCCTCCAGTGCCCTCCCTGGGGGTCAGTTTCCCCCTTCCCAATGCTTGAGAACGTGCGTGGGACCCACAGGGCTGGATAAGAGGCTGAAGGAATAGTGGCCTGTGCTCGAGGTTTGGGACGGGCTGCTTGTCCCCAGGCCACTTGTTTTCTGGGTTCCCATCGTATAGCCCCTCAGCAAGCCAGGTGCTCAGAGAAACTGGGGTCCCCTTACAGCTGAGGCAGTGGCGTGGGGAGCGCTGCCCACCTCTCTGCCCGTGCCTTTCGCCCATTCTCCTGATGACAACAGTAGCATTAGCTTGCCAAGTCTGTCTCCGGATTGTAATGCGATGTGCCCGAGACAGCTGTTAAACATCCTTAATGTTAGTTTAACAAGGACAAATCCAGTTGAATTCTTTTCAGATTTTCCCATTAGGTGAATGTTAGAGAGTTTTAAGCAGGCTCTCAAATAAACATCCCTGCTAATGCCTCTCCGGCCCGGTTCTCTTGCAGCCTCTGCGCCCTGAGCCCTCCTATTTGGGCCTTTCCCTGCACAAAGCCCAATCCTGCCAGTGGAGCTGTGGCAGTGGGGAGGCACTGCCCCCCCAGAGGCCCTCAGGATGCCCATTTTTTCTTCTTTTCCTGGAAAGCTTTTTTTATCCCAGCTAGTGAGATGGTAGGGAATGGGACCAGAGCCAGGCTAAAATGTTTTAAAGGCGACAACACAAAACAAGGACGGTGACCATCTTCCCACTCGGGAGCTTCCTGCAGGGGTCTGTGTTCTTAGCTGTGGCACGTGGCTGGCCAGAGGTAGGGGTGAGGATTCTGGGCATTTTGTGGGTGGCTGGGGGCAGGGTGATGGGCAGGAGGGAGCTCTGGGACAGAACTGAGGGGCTCTGCTGGGGGCACGTGGCTCCTCCTTGTTGGAAGGTGGGAGTGAGTGTTTGCTAGGATTTCCCCCAGGCCGAGGCTGAAGGAGGCTGTTTCCATTTGTCTCCCCTCTGGCCCAGGTAAGGCCAGCAGCCCACTGGCTGTCCCCCACCTACAGCTCTCACCCGGCCCATTGTGGCTTCAGGGTGGAGGGCATTTCGTGGGCAGCAATATGCCACACTCCCCGCCGGGCTCCTGTGTGGTGGTCTAGCAGAGGCCTGCAGGCTCACTCTCCTCACCACACACCCAGAGCCCCTCCCTCCAGATGCTTGTCCTCTTGACTGGAAAGGCTCCTCTTGTCCCAACCTTTTCTTTTATTTACATTATGATACTTTTTCTAGGTTGGAGCTTCTCAACCAGGGATGACTTTGCCCCCAAAGGGACATCAGTAACATCTAGATTTTTGGTTGCTATGGCTGCGGGGCGCTATTCGAAGCTAGCGCCGAAGCCAGGAAGTCTGTTAAGCAAGAGTTCCCAGTGCACAGGCAGCCCCTTGGGAGAATGGTTGCCCCTGCTGGAGAGATTGAATACTGTGGCTTGGATGTTCTGCGGTGGGGTGGGATGGGCATTGAGCTGGCAGAGATGCCCAGATACCCAGCTCAGTTCCAGGCTCCCCTCCTGCAGAGGACTGTGGCTGCTGGACTCCAGCTTCCTGTCCTGTCCAGGGTAGGGGAGGGCTGTGTATGTTCCAGGCTAGGGCCTTGGCAACCTTGCACTGTCTCCTGTTGACTGGACCCTGCAGGACAAGGGCTGAAGCTCTGAGCACTGAACGGAATAGAAGGCCCAGAGGCCTTTTCCTCGCCTCCCTGACCCTAGCAAGAGGGCAAGGAAGTCCACAGGCTCACAGCCATTTGTGTGATGACTGCCTTCTTGATGTACAGGCAGGGAACAGCACTGCAGTTCACGGCCAGCATGCACAGAGGCGCTTGTGGCCTTTGGGAAGGCATCTCGCCTGTGGTACTCAGACGTACCCATACTGCAGGACATGGACAGCCATGCTCAACTTGGGGAGATGGATACAGAGCACCTCTCGATTCTGAGTTCTGCTATGTCCTTGCTTTGGCCAATGGGATATTAGTGCAAGCTTGAAATTTACATTTCTTCCTCATCCTGCTCTTCTGTAATTTGCAAGAATATGTGAGGCAAACTGGCAGGAAGGAGAGATATATAGATGAGAGCCAAGCCACCTGTCATCTACCATGAGGCCATCAGCTAACACCAGAAAAGTGAGCCCAGCCAAACCAGAAGCAGCACCCAGGCAAGTCTGTCCTCACCCACCAACCTGTAGACTTCAAAGAAAAATACAGGAAGTCCTTATCATTTTGGCAGCATTGGTATGTTTTGTTATGTGGCATTACTGAGGCTATAAGTGACTGATACATAGCAGGTTTTCAACACTGGCTGCACAGTAAAGTCACTTGAAGAGCTTAAAAAATTCCAATGACCAAATTATGCCCCATTTCAATGAAATCAGAATGTGTCAGGGTGGAACTCGAGGATCATTAGATTCCAAAGCTCCCAAATAAGTTTCACAGGTAGCCAGGTTGAAGCTCTCTGCACCAACACTTGCCCCCTAAAGCGGAGTCTCTTCTTCAAGTCTCTGTCTGTTCACACACAAGTTTCACAAAAGCCAAGAATTACACACTCTGACTCTGGAGCAGCTGTGTGAGAATAGGCAAAGTCGCGCAACTTTGTGAGCTTTGTTGTATTGTCCACACAGTGAGGATGAAGCTGGCTGACTCCTGGGCCAGTGGTGAGGGAAAGCTATGCACTCAGCAACTAGTCCTGGAGCTGGTGTCCGAGGGACAGGAAAGAGGAGACCGAGAGAGCCTCATTCCTCACGGAGGGCAGAGATGTGTACGTGCTTAGCATGGTCCTGAGAATACGGCAGTCATTCAACAAATAGTCACTATTACCACTCTGTTATGGTGTTGCATGTCTAACGTGGGACTCATTACTCCCCTAAGGTGAGAACTGCCTGTATCTTCCCCCACTCATTACAGAATAGGATGGGCTCTGCCAGCTCTAAAACGTGGCCCCATGGATTGGGAAGAGCAGGGGCAGCTGGATGATCTGAGGCTTGATGATGACCCTGAGCAGGGTCCAGAGGCAGAAGGCAGTGTCTTCTGGAAGCTCGTATGCTCCTCACCTTCTGTGGATAGTAGGGTGCTTGCTCTGCCATCCTTGCCCACAAGCCAGGTGGCCAGGGCTGAGGCTGGGGGTACACAGAGGAGTCTTTGGTGCATCTTTCTCCCAGGTCTCCCCTGACCACATCCCTTCCTCACAGCCCAAACACACATAGCCCTGCGCCCCAGTGCACATCCACCCACCCTACGCACCTGACCATCAACCCTCTCCCACCCAGCCCTCCACCACCCTGGCACCACTGTCTAAATCTGGGCCTGTGTGCACACGACTTTGGGTGTTTGAAGTCCTCTTGGAGAACTACTCACACCAGCTGATAATGGAGAGAGTGCCCTGCATCCCCCTGGGGATCCCAAGTCCTGGCAGGCAGGTTCTAAGAAAGTCCTCAGGAAACTAAACGTCTGTCCCCACCCCAAGGTGTCCTGAGGCTGGCTGTGTTCCTGACAGAGGCTGCTGAACAAGGGCATGCTGCAGCATCTGGGGGACTCCATGTGGCCCCAACCCTTCTCCCTCAATGTCCCCACGGGGGAGGACCTCACATGCGGCTGCTGGGTGGGATCTTGCGACCATCACGGAACCAGGTCACCTGCGGCCGGGGGAAGCTGGCGATGCGTGGGGCACGGATGACGGCGGCTTCTCCATGGGAGACGCTCTGGTGCTTCTCACCCTCCTCGAAGCTCCCCATGTCTGTGACGGGAGAAGGTGAAGACGGGTCAGTGGCGGAGGGACTCAGGGTAGTGACTGCCGCAGCAGGACGACAGGGGCAGGCAAGATGGCACCGGGAGGGAATGCCACGTGGTCAGAGACCTCACACCGCCCCACCTCCCCCTTATCCCGCTACTGTGTCATTCTCTCCTTCATGAGTTTGGGTTTTATATCCATTTATATCCACAGGCATCTGTACATCCTTGAACCAATTGATTTGTCCAACAGCCACGAGAGGCTGATCATTATTTCACACCTTTTATATCTGAAAAAAACCCACTAAAATGCTCTGGCTAATTAACTTGTCCAAGGTCATGTAGCCAGGAAGGAACTCAGACCTTGAACTCTGCAGTGAGGCTGCTGCCACTTCTCCTCTGCTCTGTGGGGCTGCTACTGGTGCAGCAGAGGCTCAGGTGTGAGGCTAGTCTTGAGGCTGGACTATTGTGCCCTTGAGGAGAGGGCAGGCTGAATCTTGGGTGCTTTTCAAGGCCTGTGCTGTGCAGAGGTTCCCCTCTGAGACCTGGGAACGTGTGTGTGTGGCTGCGTGCATGTGCAAATACAAACACCATACTGTCCTTTTCAAAGCATGCCCACCTCCTCGGCAGAGAAGGGAGAGCATTCAGCCTGGCTCTGATGTCAGCCAGCAGGGAGCACAGAATAGGAGACACCCAGGAGTGGCTGCTTGCTGGGCTGGGGCTGGGGCTGGGGCTCGAGGACTGATTCTCAGAGTAATGGCCTGGGGAGGAGGTGTGGAGAAGGGGCATGTAGTGTCACACACTATAGAAATGATCCCTGAAAGTATAGCCTTAGGGGCATGTAGAGTCTACCACACCCTTGAAAAGCAGTCTGTGTCCTTATGAATGCAAGTGCCATCAGGTGCTTAGTAGACATTCAGAGACCCAGTCCACCCAGCCCACTGGGTTGGACTGACCAGCAGGTGCCCTAAAAGAGTGTCCAGGTCCATCTATGAGATGTGCTGTGGTCCCAGACAGGCTCTGTGCCAGGAACACCCAAGGAGCCAAACGGTGCTGCTGGGAGTTCCACCCTTTAAGCTTAGCGTTTCACTGGTACAGAGTGTGGAGAAGGAATTCCACTCGGGGAGCAACCTGCACCAGCCCTCCACCCCATTCTCTAACCCAGTGATGGCGAACCTATTACAGCTTTCAGTGATAAACAGCCCTCTGCGATGCGCGTGCCAAAGGTTCGCCATCACCATTCTAGTTTGGAGTACTTGGCCGGCACTTCCCAGAGCCACAGGCCCATGTGTAGTATGGGCTGAGACACAGATTTCTGGGTCCTGGTTTCCTCATGGCCTCTCTTTAACAGCGTGGGAGGGGGAGAGTCACATTTCCTAAGCCACCTGGACTCCTCCTACCATGACAACTACTGTTTCTCAACTCTGACACCCCAGCCTGCTGCCTGGCTGCTCCTCAGCTCCCCCTCCAAGAAGAATCACTTAGGCATTGATGTTTCTGAATTCCTCAGAAGTTGCAGTCAAGGTCAAGGGCGCTATCCTGGCGAAAGATGGCCCAGAACTCCTCTCTGTGCCTCAGATCAGTCACTTGGAGCTTGGCTGACCCCGCAGTTGTCCTCCTTCCTTCCTCCCAGGCATGGGCCGCCCTGCCACACTATGCCTGGGTTGCTGTTCCTGGCCTTGCTGATTCCACGGCTCACCCAAGTCACCCCTGGCCTGCATTCTTATTTCCTCAAGCCCTGGATTTGACTCTCTTTGAGGCTACGTTGCACTGTTGCTTTTGACTGTTTCCTCTCTGCACATGACTCTCACGTTTCCTCTCCAGCTCTCGAGTGAGCTCCAAGGTACAATTTACAACAGTTTGTTGGGTGTTCCTACTGGCAGGGCCGCTCGTCACCTTCCCTCAAAGACCCCTTCCTGCACTCTGGGTTCTGTTCATCACTCCCACAACCTCGGCCCTCAGTTGAGCTCAAATCCTTGAAGTCTTTGGTGGTGCTTCCCATCCTGGTCCTCACAAAGTCCTCAGCTCCTCCTTGGAGCTACCACTCTTGTGAGCCAAGATCCCGCTTCCAAAGGCCTGCCAACAAGCCAGTCCCATTCACTCCCACCACTGACTCTCAGCATGATCTCCTACATCCTATATCCCATTCCCTCCTACACATGGTTCCCAATTGACTTTCTGACCACTAGGCTGCCCTGTTTGGAGCCTTTGGCATCTCTTCATTGACCCAGAGAAGTCTCCATCCCCTTGCCTGGTTTCAGAGTCCTCCCCTAGGTGGATCTCAGCCAACCTTTCTTGCCCGAAGGCCCACACTGTGCTCCACCATCATGAATTGCATACATAGTGCTTCCCTCCTCGGGGCCTCTATTTTTGCTGAGTACTTGTTTGAAACGCCACTAGAATAGGCCGTGAGTCACCCACACGCCATAGTTCTACAGCATCCTGGATGACGCAGCCAGTTTAGTGTTTCAAAGGCTAAAAAGTACTATTAACGTCCATGTTCTAAATTTGGTAGGCAGTATGCTTGTGGCTTAGATAGCTCTGAGACTGGAATTCAAATCCTAGCTCTGATAAGTTATTAGCTACAACACTGGGCAAAACTTTTGACTCTGTCAAGCTTTAGCTTCCTCTTCTGTAAAATCAAAACCTAATTTTAACAGCTTTAAATTTTATAGCTGAAACCAAGGGCACACAAGATAGCATTGTGTGCAAGGCTGTATCTTTTGAGACAGACTCTTGCTTTGTAGTTCAGGCTGGTCCTCAACTCAGTAATCCTCATGCCCGGCACTGTGGTATGTGGTACTGATTGCTAATGGGCATGAGTCACCACACTTGGCATTGTTGTATGTGGTTACCGGGGACTGAACCTCGGACCTTGCGTTTGCAAGACAGGATCCAGAACCACTCAGCTAAATCCTTGGCCCTAAGGCTGTATCTTTCTAACAGTGAATGCATCAGTGTTTATCCTGCTCGCCAAATGTTTTTCTTACCATGTGACTCATGGGAAGAGTGGCCAATGTACCCTCCCCTTGGGTCCCGGGTGCTAGGCTAGAGCCTGGTGGAAGTGATGCTATGTGACTTTTAAGGCATCATCCAGAAGACGCAGCCTCTATCTGGCCTTCACTTGCCAAACACTGGTCCTTGGCATCAAGCCACCGTATGGAGGAAGCTCAGTCTAGCACGAGGAGACACAGGAACAAGCCACGTGGTGGGGAATGGGAGCCAGCGGGACAGCCAGCATCAGCTCCAGACCCTGAAAACACAGGTGAGGCCTCAGGTGATGGCAGCCTTCATGTCTCAGCTGAGACCTCAGTCATCACAGAGCAGAGACAGGCTGTCCCTGCTGAGTCCTGTCCAGATCCGAGTCACAAAATCTGTGAGCATAACTAATGACTGCTGTACACCGTGATGTCCTAGGGTGATCTGTTACCAGCCACAGCAAGTGGAAAAGTATATAAAAGTGTGAAAAGTTGTAGTTAATACTTTCAGTATCAGAATATGGGGATCTGATACATTTTTCATGGTTTAGTTTAAATATCATCTTGCCCATTAAGATTACCCCAAACTATCAAAACAAAATTAAAGAACAGACTTGTTGAGGACTTAACCCATGCCACTTTCTTTTAAGGTCTATTTTCCATGCATTATCTCATTTAATCCTCCCAATAACATGACAAGCTCAATTTTAATAAATATATGTTTTTAGTGGTTTATTAATTTCTATCACTTGCCTCTGTCTACAGAAATTACATCAATAAATCACATTGATTTCAGCCCTTACAATAATTTTATCTCTTTAAGAAACTTTTCACAGAACTCAGAAGACGTATTTAAACAATTTAGAGCAATTTTGCGGTAATAGTGTTTCTTTCTGCTCTCTGTTTTTATTAGCTGTTTGGTCGATGAGGAGATGAAGGCTCATGGAGACAGAGTGGCTTGTCCACCGTGAAGCGCCAGGGTGGGGCCCGGCTCAGCCTCCCTTTGCCCACCCTCCCTGACCTCACATGGCTCCTGGCCCACATTAAAACTCTCCGTGGAGGGCCGGGGATTTAGCTCAGTGGTTCTGGTGCCTATCTTGCAAGCACAAGGGCCCAGGTTTGATTCCTGGAAACCACTACAATACTGGGCATGGAGACTCATGCCCAGCAGCAATCAGTACCACATAGGCATGGTGGTTCATGCCTGTAATCCCAGCACTCGGGAGGCAGAGGCAGGAAGATTGCTGTGATGTGAGTTTGAGGCTGAGCTCAGGGCCAGCCTGAACTACAAAGCGAGACCCTGTTTCAAAAAAAAAAAAAAAATCAACTCTCCATGGACTTTCCTTATCTCTTGTTAGCCCATAAGCTTGGCAAGGAGATTCTGTGTTGGCGCACTCGTGAGTCAGTCCCTATCAGACACAGGCTCATGTTCCGCACGCAGCAGGCTCTGGCTAACTTCGCCCAGCACTATCGCTTGGCAGCTCCTTGTAGCACATTAAAGTAGGTCGGTGGTGTCCACGTTGGTTATGCTCCCTAGGGTGGTTCCAGGCTGGTGGAGGGCCAAGGAGGTGTTGGGTGAGTGTGTGTACGTGCCGTTTGGGTCCAAAAGAAATAAGCATATAAAGGTTGAAAGGTGGGGAGGAAAATGGTGTTGGGAGATAAGAGGGCAACAGGGCAGGGTGTGGATTTGCTCAGTGCATAGACGGGCGCTGGATGGAGGGTCCTGTGGGTGGACAGTTGTTTGTTCAGGACGGATAGCTGTGTGGATGGAGGGACTGGCTGATGGAGAGGGATGTGCAGTTGGGTGAGTGGAGGAATGAATGGGTGAACGGCTGGAAGTCTGCTTGCTTGCATGGTAGGAGAGATGGTACAGGTGAAAGGTGGGTGTATAGAACCACGCTTTATGTATGGGGAGAGTGATGGTTGTATAGATGTATGCATACGTATGTGTGATTGTGTAATGGGAGAATGAACGCTCATACATGGGATGGATGGCTCATGTGTGTATTTGTGCACATATGTACGAATGTATTACAAGCTGGATGGCTACAGGGGGGTGGCTGGCTATCTAGAGGCACATATACTTAGCGGGACCGATGGAGGGGGTAGGGGCTCAGTGATCCTAGTCCAAGTTCTGCGTGGATCTGGTCTCCCACCAGTCACTACTTAGTCTCTCCACTTCACTGTGGCTCCCAGGCCAAGCATCCTCCTATTCGCCCTCACCCGCTCTATCCCATGGACCTCCTCGGTCACTCAGGCAATGTCTGC
This sequence comes from Petromus typicus, assembly GCA_004026965.1. Lineage (NCBI taxonomy): Eukaryota > Metazoa > Chordata > Mammalia > Rodentia > Petromuridae > Petromus > Petromus typicus. Next base: position 93,084 of record PVIR01000148.1, read on the forward strand.
ATCACACTCACACACAAGTGTGCTCCACACACAGTCAGGGACAACTGCTAGAAGGAGGTAGTGCAGCCAATCTGCACAGGGCAACAGACTGGAGGAAGGTTGGGGACAGAGGTGGATCCCGGGCTCTGGGGCACACTGGGCAGGGATAGATGAGGCTTCCCTGCAGGCATCGTGTGCTCACACGCCTGTCATGGCCACCGATGCACACACAAGCCTGCAGAGCCGAGCTGAGCTCACTAACAAGTTCCCTCAAGAGCAAAAAATGCTGTTCTGGGCCCGCTGGATGTGGCCTAGAACTTATTCTTTGTTATACCTTAAAAGGTTCTGTAAATTATGTATCCTACTTCAGAATATGGTCATTGCTTCTCTTTATTTTTAAATCATTTTAAAATCATGAGTTATATCATGCATACAAAAGAGCGAATATAATTCCATGGATAGCTTAAAAAGAATAAAATAATATTCCTGTACCAACCACTCATCTTAAAAGCCAGATCACTGCCAGCGTGCTGTCCCCTTCCCAGGGCCCCTCATCTCCCCTCGTCCTGCCAGGGCTGATTTCTCTCTTGAATGCAGTGACCATGAGGGTCAGGCTTGCTTTCTTCTACATCTCCCTACGTGAAGGAGCCTCCTGGAATAATTTATGGCTAGGTTCACTGTCTTGAAGTCCTGACCCCTGGGGTTATTTTGTAGGTGGCCCTTCCACGATTTGCTCTTTGGGGTAACATGATTTTCCAGCACTCCACCCACGCCCTGGCTTTCAATGTGGTCATGTTCATGGCTGCATGGAATTCCATGGGTCACAATCACACACGTCTGGGTTTTCATGGTCTAATCCATATGTTTTACTATCCTGCTAAGAATGCCTTCTTGTGCCCCTCGGGGACATGGGCTGTGAGGATATCTAGGGGTTTGATGCAAAACTAGAGCAGCTGGGTTGCAGGGTATGTGCATGTTAGTTTTACTCAGAATGTCAAACAGTTGCTCCGATTTCATCAGTTTGTGAACTTACACTCTTGCCAGCAGGGAGGTGGGTCTCCAGTAGTGTGTGGTCTCTTTGATCTCCTGGAGTTCACCAGTTTGGTGGGCATGGACTAACCTGTCAGCGTGCTTTGCTGTGTTTGTCATGAAGACCTGTCTTCCTCCGACCGGATCCTATCACGCCCCCGCCCCATGACTTTCACCTCGTTCTGGCCACAGCTTAGGAAGCCAGCCCTGAGCCCAGGCCGCGTTTCTCTGGCTCAGCAGCTGCTCCTCTCCACTCCACCTCCCCCACTAGCTGCCCGGGCCTCAGCAGCCCAGGACTCCCTCAGGGCCTTTGCACTTGCTCTTCTCCGACCTGGCATGATCTTTCTGTCTTCCTTCAAGACTCTGCTCACAGTCAGTTCCCCACAGTCACCTTCCAGACGGGATCAATTAAGAGTCCTGCACCCATCTTCCATCTCTCTCACTTGTCTTCATTTTCCCTCTATTTTCCTTCAAAGGTCTCATATATCATGTCCCACAGCCATCTTCTGGCTTTTGTCTCCCCTCTACTTTCATTGAGGACAGGACAGTATCTTGGTTTTATCCTCCATCATGTCGTCACTGCCTAGAACAGTTCTGGGCCTAGCATGGTCACATGCAGCTGTGATAGTGGTTAAGAAGTAATGGAAATAGTTAGACAGCATGGATGATCAGACAGACGCTGTGACATTACCCTGAGCTTCTGTGTGATCTGGAGGGCTGCACCAGTACTCATGCCTGGCAGGAAGTTGGAAGTTGGAGGGTTAGGCCTGGCCATGCCCCGGGACTGCAGCTGATCCCTAAGGTCCCACTGTGGGCAGGGAGCTGCCCAGCTGCTGGTCAGCAGGAAGCAAGGCCAGGCTCTCAGGGTGGACAGGGCCCTGGCCCGAGTGTGTGGCTGGGCCTGGGGCTTGGTGGGTGCTTCCAAGTCTGAGTCCCCATGCTTGGGGAGCTGGGGAGGGGCCACGGCATCGCTCAGTTAAAAGACAAAGGTTCCTCCGGGACCCAGTGTGGCAAACCACAGGCTCAGGGAAGTCCGGGGAAGCTGGAGGGCGCTTCCAACCCTCTTGGCTGTTCACCACATTCACTGAATTTATGGTGACTTTAAAAATACAAAGAAGAGGCTCTGTGTGGGGACAGGAAGGGTGCTGGGGGGGATGTTTTATTGACTTCCTCTTAATTGCTGTAATTAAAAACACGTAAAGAATCTTTTTGTAACGACTTTGCCATTATCATTAGTTGTTAGCACAGCTGCCTTATTAATTTCTCATTAAAACCCGATTCGTAGACCCTCTTCAGGAAGGGCTGGGTGCCAGGGTGGGCCACCTGGATCCATGGTCCCCAGAAAAAAGTGCAAAGGGCAGCAGCCACCAGGGAAGTGGCTGCTTGGAGGCCAGGGACAAAACCTTTCTAAGGGAGGAGGAAAGTGCCAGAGAGGAGAGGCTCTGAGAGATGAAGCTATGCCCTACCTACCCTCGAAGACAGGGCCACAGGCAGACGGAGGCAAGCTGCAGCGCCTGGATCAGGCTGGGTGGGTGCGGGTCCTACTCGCAGGTCATGCTAGCTCAGGACCAGGCAGGCACAAGGAGCTCCTTAGACCGTGTGCCTTCTGCACCGTCTGCATCCCTGGGCCCCGGCCCCACAGAACAGGAGGGAGGCTGGAAATGTCCCCACTTGGGTAGATGGAACAGAAGGTTGTTGAGGTTCATTCCAGGTTGCCTTTCCTGGCTGGTGTCTTGGAGAGACGGAAGTCTGCTCTCCCCTGAGGTCACCCCGGTTGGGACCACGGGCACCCTGAGAGCCTGGCTTTGTTCCCTGTAGACTTTTACTCATTAATGCTGCCATCACTGAGCCAAGCAGGGGCTCACGGTAGCACTTCCTTTAACACATGAGAGTGAAGTGATGAGGAAGCTAAGGAACTTGCCTAAGGTGACACAGCTTGCAAGATATGAGTTGGCACTGGACTGAGGGCACAAGGGCAGGCTCATGGCTATACCCTGCCAGATAGCCGAAGGCAGAGACACTGGCCATGGGACCTTGTGCTGTCCTCTCCTCTCACCTCTGTGAGCTCAGCTTCCCCATCTTGACATGTGGCTCCTAAAACTTACGTTCTAACCTCCCTCACCTCTCCTGGGAACCAGCTGCTGGAAGACCTTTACCCACTAACACTGGAGGGAGGACTGTGCTGGAGGTTCCCAAATGGGCCAACTCTGGGGTCCGTGCTGAACCGTAAATCACATGACCTGTAGACACCCTACCCAGACCAGCATTCATCCCACCATTCATCCGGAGGAGAGGCAGCATCTTTTCACAGAGCTATTTGGATGGAATATTATAGCCTCAGGTGTCCACTGATTCCACTTGAACTTGACCAGAGCAGGCCTCTCCCCTATACCTACGCACTCCTCTGGAGTTTTTCTCTTCTTGCTCCCAAGTAGTACAACAGTGCTGTGTTGGAATCAAGGAGCCACATGTTTGAATCTTCATGCTGGCGCTTCCTCCTTGTAGGACTTGTGATGTTATCCGGTTGAGCCTCAGTTTCCTTGTCTGTAACATGCAGATGGGAACTTCAGAGACAATGGTGCGGCTGCCCAATAGAGTGCTGTCACGGGCGAGGCAAGTCTGGCTAGGTCTCATCTTTCTCTCCACGCAGAGTCCTTCGGCCAGGAGCTAGGGACAGTAGATTTTCCACCTTATACAACGAGCATGGGGCCACGTGACAAGGGGCACTGGCAAGGATGGAGCTGAGGAAACACATCTCTTCCTTAGCCTCTGTGGCTACCAGGGCTGTGAGAAAACTGCCCTTCACTCGCTGGGATGAACATTTTCCTCCAGGGCCAGACGGGACTTTCTAGGGCTTCTCTAGATCCATTTCAGGACAGGACAGAGGAAACAGCTGCCAGATCTGCAAAGCCAAGCACAGTACCATGGCACTGGTGTGGTTTTGGGGGCCAGTAACTGATGGTGACAAATCGGTGAGCACAAGCCCTCCTCTGCCTGTTCAGCCAAGACTCCCTCTGAAGATCCCATTTCTTGGACATAGGACTGTGACCACATTAATGCAGCTTCCACAGTGGATGGTGGTGGGGAATATGGTGAGCACTGTGGCTGCAGCCACATCCAGGAGGTGCCTGGGGCTCCAGGTGACCTGTGGCTCTGAGAAGGCAGAAGGAACAGGGCAGGAATCCCAGCGTTTGAGCGGATAGAGAGACAGGAGAGCGTGCTGGCTCCTTTCTGAGCGTCTGGCTAGAACAGCGTGAGGGAAGTCGTCACACTCTGTGGTTTGCTTTTTCTCTACTTACAACAATAACATTGAATATTAACTGTAGCGGCAACCACTGCTGGATCAGGCCTTGTTACATATAGGTATCAGCTGGGCGCTTTGGAATTTATGAGCTCAAGAGATCTTCTTGTGAGCATAGGAATTATTAAGTACATTTTACAAATGAGGAACCTGAGCTGGGCGAGGCTCGGGCGGGGGGGGGGGCGGGTGTCAGCCGGTCCCCTAGGGCCGAAGGACACAGGCAGTGGCCCAAAGTGGTCTGATGTCAAAGCCCATCGTTTCCTAGGCCGCACTGCTGGCACGTGAGGTGCCCTCTCCAAGCCCTTCCCTGCATCTTGGATTTCAGCAGCTCCAGCGTGCTGGGGGCCTTTAAGAGTTTGGGCTGGGTGTCCGTATGTCTTTAAACCTGTGGCCACTGTAGCCAGCATCATCCAGAGTGGTCTAGAACCTGAGGGGCTGCAGTGTGGGGGAACAAAAGTCCAGAGGTGTGTGCCAGGCAGAAAGTTAGGACACTTGCGTGAACAAGTTCCCTTCTACCTGCTTCTCAGGCTATTAGTCCTTGGAGATAGGGCACAGGCCATCTGAGCCCTTCTCTGCAGTACTCCGGAAATCCCAGGCACAGCTGGTCCTTCACAAAGGTCTTCTGCCCTTGACAGGCACACCTGGTATGGCTCCCACACCTATTGAGCAGCTCTGGGTCAGGAGGACCCCTGGGGTCTGAGGCAGAGACCTTGTACCTGTCTGGCCTAGTTTCGACGAAGGACCACCCATGCTGTGCCCCCATGTGGGGTTTGCAAGTATATAAGCAAGAGTATGTGTGTGCGCTGTGGGGTCAGGGCCTGAGTCTGGGGCTCTTGGCCGACACCATGGCCAAAGCAGGAGTATCTCAGCCATGTGGACAATGACCTGCCTTCCTTCCCCTTTCTCATCAGCCAACCCAAGAGGCAGTGTTATTGCATCTCCAGGGCTCTCATCTCTGGAAAGGTCCTGCTGTCTGCATGAGCCGAGGGCTTGGAGCAGATTCTTGCCCCAGGAGTCGGTGGTGCCCGGATGGTACTTCCAACTGTACACACAGGCATACATGCTCATAAGCACCCTCCACGGTGTTACCTGTACACAGGTAAGGAGCAGACCTGGACACATGAAACTATACACACACAGCACTCACACATAATTGTGAGCATAAACACATGGATATGTGCACACACAGATATATGCAATGTATGGACGCATGCACACACATACGTTTCTCACATGCACAGGTGACTGAAGAGGCACACTGATTTGGACAAACACACCTCCACGTATACACACTTGGATACATACTCCTCTACTGGCACAGGAGGAAAGGGCAGAGTGAGCCTCACAAGCAGGTCTGCACACCCTGCACACACACACGCAGTCTCTGTCCCTGCACAGTAGAACCTTAGATGGGCTAAGTGAGACCCTGGGGGCATCCTCGGTCACTGACAGTTGCCTCTAGCCCAGTGCTGGGAACCCAGGTTTGCTGCTGTGGATGTGAGCGGGACCACCTTCACCGAGCACTCACCGGACAAGCGTCCTCCACTTTGACCACAGCTCTTTCCATAATTACTAAAAACACTCTGTCTCACATGAGATGTGTGCATAGCTCTCTCTCCCCTGCTCTCCGAGGGCCAAGGTTAGTCCGCATTAGTTGAGTCTGCCCCATGGATGCTAGATGAGGGGTGTACTCTGTGAGCCTAGGGGCTCCATCTTGTCTCTGGGCATTGGTTCTACCCAGTGTAAGATGTAGAGACTGGCCCAGATGGGTGGCAAAGCCACCACTGGCCCAAGACAGTGGGTTTGGATCTACCCAGGGGTAGCTGCACATGGCCCCTGCAGAGCCTATCCCGGCCCCAGGTCCCTGTCATACTCACAGGCCACCTGGACCTCGGTCTGCCGCTGCAGCAGGGCCCCCATCCGGTTCCGTACAACACAGCGGTAGAAGCCAGCATGGGTGCGGTCCAGGCTGGTGATCATGTACCTAGGGGACAGACAAAGGCAGCCAGTGAGCAACACAGGCAGTGGCAGGCTATAAAGGTCAGAGTGGGTTCAGGGTCAGGGGTCACAGGGTCACCTTTTCCAACGAGCTCTTGACCCACACATTCCCATGGGATCACAGGCAGGTCCTTTTTAGTAGTGCGTCCTTCCCATGGGCCAGGGCTTTGTACTACAGGTGCCTCCCCATAGCCAGGACTCATGGCTGAGGGCTGTTGGCTCTCGGAAGCCACTGTCCTTTCTTGCCTGACTCTTGGGGAGTGACACACATGGCTCAGAGAGGTTGGGACACATGGATTCTGTCTGGGCATAAGACTGTGCTGTAATATTAATTGAAATGGATGGAGGTGACAGAGGCAGGGAAACATAACATTTCCCCAAATTCTCTGTGTTGGTCCTTCCTTAACATCAGAGGCAGCTTCATTACAGCTTCGTGGAGGGAGGGCAGAGCCTGCTGGGCCAGGCCACATTCTGCATGCATGATTCCGAGCCAGCCCTTTGGTAGTTGTCTACCCATTTAGTAGACATTTGTCTACTGGGACATTTGGCTGGGATATTTGTCACCCAAAGAGCTACAGAGTCTGGTGCAGGAAGAAGGCGGCTGGAGAGCAGGTGTATGGGAGGGGTTTCTGACATACATGGGTGGTTGGCACCCTCCAATGTGAAGGGGACACGAGACCAGGACTTCATTACCCTGGTGCCCCTGGGTGATCATTACTTCTCATTTCTGAGCAGTGGTCTAGCATGTCTTTAGAAGGATAAGGATTTGGGGTTAAGGTTTCTGCCCTTGTTCTTGAGCATCTTAGGGTCATCTTGGCTGCTTTGGTGGATAGGTGCATGGCTGCTTGTCCCTAGGGCTTGTCAAACCTGGGATGTCAAGTCAGACAAGAGTCCTGGCCATGGGCCAGGGATTTGGCTCAGTGGGTCCGGCGCCAGTCTTGCAAGCACAAGGACCTAGGTTCGATTCCTTAGTAATCACATACAATACTGGGCATGGAGACTCACCCCAGCAGCAACCAGTACCACATACCACAGTGCCAGGCATGGTGGCTCATGCCTGTAATCCCAGCATTCAGGAGGCAGAGGCAGAAGGATTGCTGTGACGTGAGTTTGAGGCAGAGCTCAGGGCCAGCCTGAACTACAAAGCCAGACACTGTCTCAAAAAAAAAAAAAAACAACAACAAAAAAAAACAGTCCTGGGCCAAGGATATAGCTCAGTGGTTCCGGCGCCCATCTTGCAAGCACAAGAACCTGGGTTCGATCCCCAGTAACCACATAACAATACTGGGCATGGAAACTCACCCCAGCAGCAACCAGTACCACATACCACAGTGCCGGGCGTGGTGGCTCACGCCTGTGATCCCAGCACTCGGGAGGTACAGGCAGGAGGATTGCTGTGATGTGAGTTGGAGGCTGAGCTCAGAGCCAGCCTGAACCACAAAGCTATACACTGTCTCAAAAAAACCTTAAGCAAAACAAAAAAATCCAGTCCTGGCCAGGCCTATGAGCATCTCCACCATCATCACTGTCAGTCTCACTTCCCCGGTGTTGACACGCTGCCTCCCCATCTGCACACCCTCTCTGCTTTGGGCACTGTGTTAAGTATTTCTCATACATTTCTTCATTCCACACAGCCATTTCCAGACTGTTGGCTATCATGGACCAGTAACACTTAAAAAAAATGGGGCTCGTCATAAGACTGTCAACTTTTTACTTTGCCAAGATCGTTAAAACCAGCAACCAAACAACAAAACAGAATCAAGCAACAAACCCTGAAAAAAAAAAAAGGAATAATATTAAAAACTGCCAGGGAGAGAAAAATAAATAGATATGGTCAGCATTTTATTTTAAAAGGACATTTCTGAGATGACAAAAAAGAAACCTAATTTCAGCCTAAAGGCAATTTCAACAAAGTTTTTAACTTAAATTTTATGCAAAGCCCACTACACTAGCCTGATATCTTTTATTTCACATGTGTGGTTGTCAACTGTCACACGTCGGCGTGTGACAGCCTTTGACTTTAATCCCCACACTAACACAGTGGAGGGGGTACCCACTTCAGGGGAGAAGATATTGAGGTTCTTAAATACTTTGGCAATGACCTGGATGCTCACACACAATCGGGCAGGGCCAGGATCCCACAGAGCCTGACTCCAGGTCTGGATAGGGGCCAGTGGATGCTACGATCACATCCCAAAGCGCCCCTCCGTCCGCGCCAGGTCTCCCCACACCTGGTTCACAGCTGGCTGTGTGCCAAGTTTGTTCTGCTCTGCAGCATTGCCCAGCACCCTCTGGCTGCCCGGGGCCCTTATCTCTGCCAGGGCTGCAGCTTTTATCTGTTCTTTGCTTCTGTGCAGTGTGGTGATGGGGAGATACCAGGGGCCCAAACACTGGCATATCTGTCCCCTCCTTTGCTTCATCCTCAGCTTCATCCCAAGGGCGCCCCTGCCTGCTGCCTGCTGCTCTGTCTCTCTCATGGCGAGGAGGCGGCTTGGGGGAAGCTGCTTCGCTAAAGCGACAGGTGACCTGACAAGGGGCGATGAAAGTGCAGATGGACCGGAAGGGCTCTCTACCTTTAGAAACAGAATCGGATAGTATTAAAAAGCATTGAGGGGAAGAAAATACATGGAAATGGCTGCTAAACCCATGAAAAGATGCTCAGCCTTTGTTGTAATGAAAGAAATTCAAATCAAAGCAAGATAGTGTTCCCTCTATGTCAGACTGCCAATGATTTTCAAAGCCAGTGGAGGTGGGCGGAGTGGTGGGTGACGCTGGGTATCCGCAGGTCTGTCAGTGGCACTGTACTTGGGAAAACATTTTCCCCAATCTGATAATGTAAGCTCTTTGACCCAGGAGGTGCATCCTGGGAACTGGCCTTTAGATATACTTGCAACAATGTCATAAAAAATACGTGGAACGATGTTCCCAGCAGCATTACTTTTAATCACAGAGATAAACAAAGAAAAATTGGAAGCACACTAAATGTCCATCAGCATCGAATTGGATCAATAGAGAAAGCTGCAGCCCTGGAATGAATGAAGAATACGCATACAGGATAAAACAGAAAGGTCTCCAAGATGTACACGGGTGTGAAGGATTATGTGAAGAAAGCCGGAAGGTCACAATGGGCTAAATAAGATGACAGCTGACTGTTAAACAAGAATAATAATGAGACAATGTGAGTTGCCATTGAGCAAAACAGGCAACCAGATCCTGTTTCATGTTCTGGATCATGTAAACAGACCAATAAAAATAATTTAGTATTTTTGCCACTACCCCCTAAAAACTGTGATATGATAACTCTATGTGGCCATTTTGGTAAATTGAAACAGTATTATTTATGTGTCTAAATACAGATGCACAATGACACACACATACACACACACACACACATAATCCCACGAACACACCCGTGCGGACATAAAATGCCTCCAGGATAGAGCATCAGTATGTGTTATATGCCGTTGGGGAGAGGTATCCAGGATGAGGCGGGAGGGAAACTTCTCTTTTCTGATTTTATGTCTTCGATGCTATCAGAGTTTTCTTTATCGTCTACATATATTGCTTTTATTTTAAAAATAAAATTTAAAAAATGCACTTTGTGCGTATAATTTAAGTATACATTATAAAAAAGGCACCAGGGGCCCATTGGATCTGGATTTGTTTGTGGATGCCAGTGATGCATGGGGAAATTTAAACTTTAATAAGTCAATTTTTGTGGAAGACTCTGTCCACTTGCTTCAGCCAGACCCCCCCCTGGGGTCATGAGTGAGGTGACAGGAAGATGGCCTGTCCCCTCTCGGAGGCCCCCTCTAACCCCCCTGTGATGGCAGGCGGGGTTTTGCCAGCAGTGCTTCAGCTCCTGTCTGGCTCCTCTAACCTCCCTTTCCCTCTTTCAGACCTCCCTCCTTGCCTGGGGACCTATTTTGGGCTTGCAGGCGACATTATTTAAAGTAACAGTTCCACCCACTACTTTTCCTACCAGGGGACCGGCTTCCCTCCACCCAAACTGCAGTTCAACTCTCCGCTCCCAGGCGGGTGGAAGAGGCAGTTGGCTAGAGTCTGGCTCGGTGAACCCAGCACCCAGGAAACACCCCTGATAGAGACAGTGCTCCATCCCCTCTGGGCTGCCAGGACACGCTCAACGCATGGCCTTGCCAGCCCCCATGGCAGCTGGCCAGGCAGGGAACTCGACAAGCCCAGCCCTGTTCAGATCCGCACCAGGGACAAGGGAATGGAAGAAATGGCTTCGGCAGCGAGGCCCAGACCTGACTCACCCAGCAGGAAGTTCAGCAGGGGAGCAAGGGCCAGGGCTTCCACAGGGGAGATGCCAGCTTGACTTTCCCTTCTGTCTATTCTGTGGAACTACGGACCAGAGTGAACCTCGTTCCTGTGTCTGCACAGTGGGAGTAATAATGGTTTCTTTGACTGGAGTATCTCCAATGTGCATTATCAGGTGCTGTACAAATGGTTTTTGCAAATGATGGACAAATGAAGAATTACTGGAAAAGGTACTGGGGTCTGGGGGCTCAGGGCAGGACCAAGATGGGGTGGCAGTACACCCCTGAGGACTCCATGCCCAGCACCAGAGAACATAGATCTCCTCACTCTAAATATCCCGGGCTTCCAAACTCCCAGGCCAGTCACCTCCATTTGCACTCTCCAAGTAGAAGGGCCTGAGCCTTGATCCTCCAGGGAGGGGAGTGTGATGGCTGGTCCATGGCAGCCTCTTTCTCACTCACCAACAACCTCATTCTCTATCCATTGAGGGACAGTTGTAGAGGTGTGGGATCAGGAGCCAGTGCACACCTGGACTTAACTGGTCCAGGAGCCCCTTAAAGAACCACTTGCTTATTTACTGTTCTACTATTTAACAGAAGCATTATCACATGTTTCAATAGTCAAATATGAGAAAAAGTCCCCAGTAGGAAGTTCTTCCTCGCTCTCGCTGCCTGTCACTCCTGGAGAGAATGTAACGCTCGCCCTTTCTTGAGTATCTTCCCAGGTTTTTTTGTGCAAACGTAAGCAAATTCAAATTTCAACCCTTCCCTGTGGTAAGCTAGAGGCCCAGCCTCCCATTCGCCCCTTGCTTTGCGCAGGTGACAGTGTCTCCTGGAGATCTTCCCGGAGCCTCCTCTTGCTTCTGACAGCTGCAGAGCATAGATGAATCTTCGGGTGGGGGAGTTTTCTTTCTCCCCGGTGGAGGATCCAGGGATGCCTGGAGCTGGGGCGGCAAGGGCTGGCGGAGGAGCCTAGCCTGAGAACCCACTCCTATCCTTACTTTTGTCTCAGTATCCTGATTTAACCTGGCAGGAAGCGGCCGGTCAGTCCACAGTTCCGAGATAAGGAGTGGGGCTCAGGGTGAAGGGCACGGTGTGGCAGTGGGGCGAGAAACCAGGACAGGTAATTGGAGTTTTAGAGACGGGAGGGCAGAAAAGAGCTGCCTAACAAATGTGGCATCTTCCCCAGCGCACAGGGAAACACACAATGCCCTTTTTGGTTGGAGTCCTTGAGTGTCACAGTTGATATTTAAAATGATTCTTACTCACATTAAATAAGATATTTCAATTCCACGAAGCTGTCAGGAGCTGAGGCGGACACGAGAAATAATAGGTCCACTCTCCTTGTATTGTCCTGGTTAATAAATCAGATGCCTGGAGATGCGTGTGGTGACGCTCACTGGGAGGAAGGGCGAGTGTGCATGTACGCATGGGTGCACATGCAGAGCACACTCACGTACGCCCACCGGTGTGCAAGGCATTCATGCAACACTGTTGTGCACACACACAGAGCACACTTATAGAACCGACCAGCGTGCACACTCAGACACACACACACACACACACACACACACACACACACACCTGTGTACATCCATGAATACACACTCACCACACATGCTCTCACTAGGCTTCTTCCCGAGTGCTGAGGAGAAGGCAGCTGGGTCACCACGTCCATGTCCACAGCCTGCATATGGGTCACCACAGACAGCCGAGGCCAGTGCAGATTTGGGGAACAGCTGAGTTTGGGGACCAATGCTTCCTTTTTTCTATGGGCTTTTGGGCAACAAGCAGGAAAGACAACAAGTGCCACAATGTGTGCAGGTGTGTGTGTGTCCTCAGACACCTGTAAGCACACAGCAACCAGCTCTGGCAGCAGGGGGCACAGGTGGCACTGAGACCTGGCCAGATGGAAAGGGATTGGCTTGAGGTAGGGAGTTTGCTTGTGCAAAAGTCCTTCAGCAAAGAAGGCAAAGCTCGGCCCATGGTGACTCAAAAGGAAAAGTCTGTTACCAGATAATAGCAACGACAAAGAACCGTGATACAGGTAACATGATAACAACCAGTACGTGACTGCAGGAAATGCCCATCCTAAGGCCTTAGCACCTATCAACTCCTTTAGTCCTCACAGCACATAGCAGAGCTGACCGAAACATTCACAGATGAGCCATTGGGGCCTGGGGGTGGGCAAGAACTTACTTCCGGTTACACAGCTCTAGGTACCTAGTCCACTGGTGGAATCTGACACACAGACAAGAACTGTAATGGGATGTGCACCAAGCAGCTTGGGGGCTCTCGTTCATGGGGTTCACTGTGGAGATGAACAGCTGGACTACTACTGATCCTCCTCCTCCTCAGATGTGGAAGGATTGTGTACGAGGGGAAGGGGGCGCTGTTGAGCAGGGCCCAAGAGTCGGATTTGGACGGTGCTAACAAGCCATTGCGAAGGCCTGGCTGGTCTAGTAACGGAGGGGATCAAGAATAGGAACGGATGGGTCAGATGGTCCCTTTAATGAGTCTTCTCATCATGGAAGGGAAGGTTTGAGGGTGACGCTGCTCAGGATGGAAAAGACACAGGGCTTCCCCTCTGGAAGCAGCCCCAAGGATCTAGAATTCATGAATTCAGTGGGAGGTGGGATGAATGCGAAGGATGGAGAGAGACAGAGAACAAAGATAGTGTCAGGATGCGCCCATGGAGGGAGGGGCGGGCCATTAGGAACAGTGGTTTCTGTCTTATTTTAAGCAGTTTCTCTTTGGAGCTATAATTCCCCTCCCGCCTCTTTGGTGAGAGTCTGGCACACACACACTAGCTTCTGCCACTGCCACTTGGGTGGAGGTGGATCTCCAGGCTCAGGGGGCAGGAGGCTGAAGAGGAGGAGCAGCCCGGGGAAGGGAGGAGTTGCCAGAGTTCTGTGGAACAAGATATTTTCAAAGGGGCAGGTGGGCCTGGAATTTGTTCCTTTACAGAGGACAGACATTTAGATAGAGACAGTAAGGAACACGGTAGTCCTCGGTGGAGGGGAGCTTGAGTATGATGGGTTCCCCCATTACCTAGAGTACAGGGGTGGAGCTTGGAGGGGACAGAGTGGGGGAGGGACCCACATTGCTGACTGTGGTAGAGAATGTCAATGTGTGCACTGTGATTTCTGGTGCATCTGTGTAGGAGGCTCTGGAGATCAGACCTGGAATTGGTGGACCCTGTACAGAAGGCGGCCTCTCCCGACAGGTTGGTACCTTCCAATCCTGCAGGGCCAGAACGGGACCAAGAGGTGGGGGGAGGAGGAACAGGCTCTGTCTTGAGTGAGAACATCCATCTTCTGTCCTTGGACACTGGAGTTGCTGGTGCTTAGGGCCCTGAACTCACCACGACTGCCCATTCTCGGGCTGAATGTCACCATGGCCTTCCTGGATTTCCAGCTTCCAGAGAGTGAACTGTGAGTCCTGGGCCCATGTAATCCTGTGAGCTAATTCCCCTAACAGCCTTCCTATCTACACCTCTGGCAGATTCTAACCTCATACTGAATATACACCAGCATGGAGCACACAGGCTAACGGGATTCTGGGCCAGATATCAGGGTCCACTGAGATCTCTACTCCTCCACACAGGCACAGGGCAGGCTGGACTCGCCCCTCCTGATATGGAAGAGGGGTGAAGGCTGCAGTCAGGCCCAGTTCGACTCACAGGTGGCAGGAGGACTACAGCACCCAAGGACCGGCCTGGGCATGGTAGGGGGTCCTCGTGAAGACCCACTCTGCTTGCAGGAAGTGGAAGGCTATAGCTGGCCTCCCTCTGCAGCTCAAGAACACTTGTGGCAGCTGTGGGCAGAAGCTGTTGTCTTCACACCTCTGTGAGCTACCGCCCCCAGGGCCTCTCTCTGCTATCAGCCAGGTGCCTCCTCCAGGAGCCTTTCTCCAGTCTTCCTCCAGTCTCCTCTCTTGTCAGTCAGTCTTCGTGTGTGTGTGACAACTTCATTTCATGTCCTGGTTGCTTGCTTATGTCCCCCCCATACATCTGCCCATATAATATGCTCCATGGACATTTTCCAAGTGAATGAACGAAACTGCCATCATGGAAACCCAAATAATGCCTCCAGAGATGTCTATGCCCTCATCCATGTGAGTTTATGCAGCATCATGAATTGAATTACATTTCCAGGAAAAGGAGGTCAAAGTCCTAACTCCAGATCCTGTATGTGGGAGCTCATTTGGAAATGGCAACCTGGCAGCTACCATCAAATTAAGGCGAGGCCATTAGTGGAGTCTTCAACCAACACGACTGGAGTTTTCATAAGAGGAGCAGAGACGCAGACAGCGAGGAAGAGGGCCATGGGACAATGGGCCGGGGCTGCAGGAGTGTGACTACGAGCCCCAGAGTGCCGAGGCCTGGGACATGTTTGCCTCTGGAACCTTCTGAGAGGCCACAGCACTTTGATTCCAAGCCTTGGTCTCCAGAGCTGTAGAGAACACACCGCTAAAAGGTGGCTTGTGGTATTTGTGACAGCAGCCGCAGGTAACAGGACTCACTCCTGTGATCATGGATACCGAGGATGTTTGACGACGGGGCCGAGGTGAGGTGAGGGGCCACCAGCGAAGGAAGAGGGCACTTCTGGAAGCTGGACAAGGTGAGGAGAGCCCCGCCAGGACCTCAGAGGAACCAGTCTGCCATACCTGGTCAAAGGAATCTGATCTCTTGAGACACACTGGAATACATGGGCTTAAGTTACTCAGCTGTGATAATTTGTAATAACTGTGGCAGAAAACTAACCCAGGAGGCTCCCACTGGGCGCGGGGTGGAGCCAGGCCTGGGACTCTGTGGCAATATGGAGGGGAATGGTGTGGTGCAAGGAGGCCATGGGAGCAGGGCTGAGCCTGGCTGGTACCAGAGGGCTAGTGGGCCTGTAGCGGAGGGCCGTCTACTCAGAGCTAGAGGACATGTCTGTAAGCCTCCAGACCCAGGCTTCGTGCCATTCCAACCTCAACGGGGGACCCCACAGCACTTTGACTGAACCCCAGGCCCTGTGATCATAGGAAAGATGGCAGTGTTACGAAGCTGTGGGCACCAACACCAGGACAGCCCTGGCATTGGCTCTACGGCCTTCTGGACCGGCAAACCGCTCTTGATGAGCAAGGACGGGACTTCGTTAAGCTGTCATCCATCAGTCCGGTGAGCCTCGAAGATGTCTGGCTGGGTGAGAGCACACGGACAGAAGCTGATGAGCGGCAGGGTGAGACAGGGAGGGCAGGGAGTCGGGATGGCCACTCTGCCATGGAGGCTGGGACTGTCACTTTTTGGGGAAAAAGCACACACATGCCTCGTGATCCAAATGCTTAATGCATTTGATCAAGTTTACTCCCATGTTAATCGCAGGGGAGGAGACCACTCCCCATATTATAGTGAGACTTGGGCTCAGAGAGGTTGACTATACTGCCTGTGGTCACCCAGCTAGGAGCTGGCAGAGCAAGATTCAACTGCAGGTCCATCCGACCCCAAGAATTGTCTTGCCCCACACCTGTCCCCTCCAGCCTGTCCTGGGGCCCTTAGTACCCTTGTAGGGTGCATCCTTCCTCTGCTTATTCTGGCCTCACCCCCGAGGGAGCTGGCCAGGCCTTGACGGAACCCAGGAGCGGTGGCTGAGCTCTCTCAGTGGGGGTCACTGCCTCGAAAAGACCAGAGTCAGAAGACTTGGGCTCCCCCTTGATGTGTGATGCAGGAAGGGATAAAGAGCCAGACAGGAACACACTGGTCTGGCATGCCAAGAGTTAAAGCTTCAAGAGGGAAAGAAGAAATCCTGAGGTTGGGGAAGGGTGGTGTGTGTGATTATTACTTCAAAAACAAACAAATAGAAAATGCAAAAGTGAGCTTTTCACTGGCTGGGGAATTTCCCCCGTGGCTCCCTCCCCGTGGCTCCCTCCTTCCTAGGCTAGATCAAGCCTCCATCTGCTCTTCCCTCGTTTGGGGCCGAGGTGGGCTCCTTGGTCCTGGGCTCCCGGCACCTGGCTAAAATTCATTCCAATCCATTCCTTGCCAAGGTGAATCAGAAAGAAGCCAAATTAAAACAAACTGATAATGAGCCTGCCTGGAAATCAGATCCCTGGAGCCAAGTAGCTGGTGCTTCATGGACAAATCATAAAGGCTGTAGAACTACCTCTTCCCTTCCTGGGGCCACTGGGTTCCCAACATCAGTGAGAAGCATGACTTGCCTGGCAGGGGGCACAGATCACCAGGACACACCAGGAAGGATTAGTTTCCTTAGGCAGCTGTAACCAAGTTCCATAAACCAGGGTGGCTTAAAGGAACAGAAAATTCCCTCTCAGCTCTGGAAACCAGAAGTCGGATATCACAGTGCCAGCAGGGCCACCCGCCCTCTGACACTGCAAGGGGAGCCCTGTATGACTCTCCCAGCTCTGGTGGCCCCAGGCGTTCCATGGCTGGTGGCCACATCCCTCCACATCCCATGTGCAGGGGGCTTCTTCCCATGTGTCTGTCTTTGTGAGACACTCTCTTCTTTAGTTCTTTCTCTGCTTCCTATAAAGACTTCATAGATCAGAAGTGGCATCTTCAGTACAACCTTGTCCAAATAACCAAAGCAGCAATGGTCTTATTTCCAAATAAGATCATACTCTGAGGTACTAGGGCTTGGGGCTTAACATGTGTTCTGAGGCAAGGGAGACACATAACAAGAAATCTCGAAGGGTGCTCATCAGCCCAGGGCTGAGGCTTGAGGCACTAGGGGTGGAGGAGATTTTTAGGTGTAGTTCCTGGGGAGCTGGGAGGCTGAGTGAGTAGCAATTGATAGATAGTGGGGGAATGAAAGCAGGAAAGGCAGTGCTGTCCAAGAGAGTTCCAAGGGGAAGGGAGGATGGATGAGGGGTGCCAGGTATGATAAGTGGATATCAGAGAGAGAGATGCTCAAGATGTCCCTAGTCCTATAGTGCTATGGGCCAGGCTAAGGAGTTTGAGATTTTCCCTCAGGACAAAAGAATACTCTGAGGGTATCAAGCAGGATTATAAAACAGGAGTTGGCAAACCACAGTCAGTACTCCAAACCAACAGCCTACAGTCTCTTTATAAGAGGTACACTAAGAATAGGTTTTACATTTTAATAGTTTTGGACAAAAAAGAAAGAATGGAAATTGTATGAAATTCAAATGGCAGCATCCATAAATAAAGTGTTATTGAAATGCAGTCCCCTGTGCATATTGCCTGCAACTGCAGTCTGGCAACCACAGTGGAGCTAAACAAGCCATGTGCCCCACAGGACCTGAAATGGGCACTCACTGGTGGTGTCAAGAAAGGGCTGGGCTGGCACAGAGTTCAGGTCTGGTGGCCTCCTGACTGGAGGAGAGAGGAGCTCCGGGCACACCGATGGGGAGGACAAGGCTCTGGGCTACAACAGAGAACAGCTGGGAGGGGGCGGGAGGGGGATATGGGGCAGGAGGGCAGTTGGAGAGACTGGAATATATGAGGACAAGCCCAGCCCTCTTTATTTTGTTATGTTGAGACAGGGTTCCGCTGTCCCCAAGCTCCCTAACCTGGGCTTGAACTTGCACTTTCCTTCTGCAGTCTCCCAGGGTGATGGGATTACAGGTGTGTGTCACCACACCTGCCTTCTTTTTGTAAGATGTGGCACTTGAATAAGTGCAAAGCTTGGTGGAGAGGAGCAGTCAGAGGAGAGGTGGGCAGGAGCATTGAACCAGTTCTGGGGAGAGGAGGTGGCATCTCGAGTCCTGGGGCAGGAAGTGTCTTAGTTACTTTAGACAAGACACTATACACAGTCTAGTCATCCAAAGTATGGCCCGACTACTATGGTGTGTGTGTGTGTGTGTGTGTGCGCGCGCGTGTGCGTGTGTGCGTGTGCATGCACACGTGCACACATGCATGCGTGCACACATGAGAGAGAGAGACAGAGAGACAGAGACAGAGAGACAGAGAGATACAGATGTGTGCTCCAGCCCAGATGTGCTGAGCAGGATCTGCATTCAGGAGGCACCATCAGTCCTTAGTTTCCCCATCATTAAGATGATTCTGATGACGGTCCCCACAAAGTCACAGTCTTCAAGAGCCCTGCTGGGGGCTGGCTGTCCTCCTTGCTCCATTCCTTTCACAGCCTGTGACCTCAGACCAGGGAGCAAAACTTGTCAGACCCCAGACAGCCCGTCTGTCTCAGAAAGTACAAGAACAGGCCCTTCATATCTGAGATGTACTCTGAAGACACTTATGTGTCCAATACAGTGACAGGACGACACGAGTGTCGTTGCTTCTGTCTTTGGTTATGCACTGTCTTGTCTGTGGGAAATCGTTGGTCAATACAGAAAGCTGGGCCTGCAGAACTGAGCCACACAGATACACACAAAAGACACACAATGCTGTCACCTCCAGTATCTTCAGGCCACTGCGGCGTACCCACCGTCAGTGTCACAACTGGATTTCAGACAACCGTCTTCCTACCACTAAATGAGAACTCAGGAGCTGCGGCCCTTCCAACACCGACTTCCACAAGCGAAAGCAAAGCAGCACACATATTGTAATGCAGACAGTTTTCTTAACCATTTTATACATGTAAAATTATGCAATTTAGATCCCTCTCTTGTTTATACGTCATTAATAAGACTCCGAGTACTGTACCCATCATCCTGTTTCCCCTATAAGTCTTCTGTAGCACGCAGTGATGTTTATGAAATGTGTGTATTTTGTTATGATAGAACTGACTGTGAACTGCTGAGCACAGTGCCTGGTGTTTGGTGAGCACACGGAGTGTGTACGGAGAACATTTACTGTTAGTATGAATCATCCACCCCTCCTGTAGTGCCCTCAACACGCCAGATGTGAGCAGGCCCCGGTATTCACAGTAACACAGCCAACAACAATAGCAGCATCATCACATGTCATCCATTCCTTACATCGAGGCAGAAATGTTACTGCTCTTGTCACTATTTACAACTGCAGTGAGCCAGCAGTTAATTCAATTGCTGGGACTAGCCACCAAGACAACAGGGAGACTCCTCCAGAGAGCAAAGCAAAGGAATCAGAAGTCGGGCCTCAGCATCTCCAGATCTCGGGGGAACTTACATGAATAAATACCTGCTCATCACAAAGCACCAATGACTTTGCTATGGCCCCTCTAACTACCGCAACACACATTACAGGGAGAGGGGACAGTGGGGTGGAAGTATTCGTGTGGATGTGGGTACCATGTAGGCCCTGGGTCAGTCTTGATGGTGCAAACCCTGCCAAGCCCTGCCCAGCTGGCCTGTGCCTCTTGCCTGGTCCACAGTTGCGCCCTGGTCTTCCTTAGCCTCCTGATTTCCCCTGGGCAGATGTTTATGGGATTAGTACAGCTGATAATCCTGAACGTGAACCAGGGTCCCAGAGGGTCTGGAAACTCACTTGGCAGGTGTCGAGAACCTGGGAAGAGGCCTCCCTGGGCACCCAGCAGTGCCCACTGTTGGCAGTTCTGGCACAGGGTGGGGGGTGGGTGAGGAGGGGCTGATTCCCTGCCCCAGCTGGACCTGACTCAAGGTCAGGGTGAACCCACTGCACTTGCAACAAAGCTGTGGGTGTGGCTAGGTTTCTTCTTTATGTGATTATGATATATATATATATATATATATATATATATATATATATATATTATGATGTGATTAAAAATATGGTGAATGGCTAAATTTTAAAAATAATTACAGTGAAAGACATGTTGTGGTTACTTTAAAGTATTCTCTTTCACTCTGAACACACCCCATCATTCCTGCCACTTTCTGAAGCAGATCTAGAAGCTGTTTTTTAAGAGTATCTTCAGTTGCACTGTCATGGCTGCCTGGATGTCCTGCACCGATTCACAACACTGACTTTTCATGGTCATTTTGAGTTTGGGGAAGAGCCAGAAGCCACAGGGTGCCATACCCAGTGAATAAAGTGGGCAGGGACACATGGTTATATTTTACCAGCTGCCTTCCCATTGGACGGCACTTGGCAGCACCATTTACTATAGCGTCGATCACACCTCTTAGAGTCCCGAAGAGGACTTCCGGAACTGCTTCAGGAAACACCAAGGATGATGGGACAACGAAGTATGTAGAGTAGGACTAACAGCAGCGTGTCAGGTACTGTAATCATTTTAAACATTAACCATATATTTTGATCATTACTTCATTTTATATTTATCTTCCTTTCTATCATTCCTGTCCTCTGCCTCCCTCCCCAGAGCCAGCCGATGGCTAGGATTTCTCTTTTGAAGGTAGGTCAGAGAAACTCTAATCTTCCCTTCCTTTCTCTGACCTTGTTTGAGAGTAGATGAAACAATCCCACTTCTGAAGGTCCTACCCAGCGCCGGGGAGGAGGGAGGATGCGCTGAGAGGCCCAGAAGAACTTGAGCACATAGCCCTTGCCCCTTCCCTGTTCAGTCTATTAATTCATGCCTTTTCCATCCATCACATCTCTACACAGCTTTAACCATGTCTGCACAATGAGATCCACATGAAAACCTAGAAGGATGAGATTTGAGTATTGTCTGGACAGCTCAGTGCACCCAAGTTCCTGGGGGCCGGTGCACCTGGCCAGAACATCGAAACTTCCTGGTCCTTTCCCTGTACCTGGCTCTGTGCCCC
This sequence comes from Petromus typicus, assembly GCA_004026965.1. Taxonomy (NCBI): domain Eukaryota; kingdom Metazoa; phylum Chordata; class Mammalia; order Rodentia; family Petromuridae; genus Petromus; species Petromus typicus. The sequence goes on from PVIR01000148.1 coordinate 114,276, forward strand.
TTTTATACCTGTCCTTTGTAATATCCTTTATAATAAACTGGTGAGTGGAAGTGTTTCTCTGATTCTGAGAGCTGTTCTAGAAAATGAGCCACATTGGAGAGAGGGTCATGAGAACTCTCATTGACAGAAGTCAGAAGCACAGGGAAAAGTCTCCTGGGGCTGGTGATTGACGTGCATGTGTGTGCACACGTGTGTGGACAGTTTTGGGGACTGAACCCTTAGTGCAGGCAGGGGTCCAACACTGTCCCTGGATAGACAGTGTGAGAAGTGAGTTTGATTAGAGAACACCAGCTTTGGGATCACTTGTTTGGTGTGTGGGAGTCCCTCATCTATGTTTTTTTAGAAGTGCAGCAGGAGAAACTGGTCAGAGTCTGAGTCGGAGTTCATGTTTCCTGAGCTCGACCATCTCTCTCCATGCCAGCAGAGGAAAAGCAGAACAAAATCTGCTGAGTTTCATTTAAATTTTCCCCAAATCCCAGAAGAATATACAGAGTGGAGAGATACACACACAGAAGGAACCAAGCACACTGCCCTGGTTGGCTTAAATCCACAACTGAACTCTCACGGCACAGATCTGGCCCCTGGGCACACTCCCCCTCTCACTCTCTCCCTCACACTCACTCACTCACTCCTACTTTCTTCCTCTGTGTCCTGAGCTCTGGGGGTACCTGGTGCCTTGCCCGTTTTCCACAAACCAAAGAGGGTAGGCCAATGGCTCCCACAGCTGAGAACAGCCCCCAAAACACAGCCCAACTCAGGTCAGGTCACTCAAGTCATCCTGCCCAGCTTTGTCTCAGATGTCTGCTCCACAGGCCGTGAGCTCAGCGGAGGAGGGGAGCAGACTGTCTCTGTTACCTGCTCTGGGACTGAGCGGAGTTGCCTCCTCGCTCTGTGCCTCCATTTGCTCACCCACCCATAACACAGTGGATCCTAACGCGGGCCAGGGTGCATAAGCACTTTACATGTGATAGAGAATTTACTTCTTACTAATTGTCCGCCCAGGTCAGATTTAATCACATTCGCATCAGGCAGATGGAAAAGATGAGTCATTTGCCCAGGGCCATGTAGCCAGCAGGTGGCAGAGTCCCAGCCGGCTGCCTGTTCATTTTGCATTTTGCGTTTTCACTGTCTCACTAGGAAAGATCAAGTGAGGCAATACGTGCAGTGCGCTTGGATTAGGGCCTGGTGTGAGGCTTGTGACACGCATGGAGCCTGTAGTCTCGTTAGTTGCCTCTGTTATTACTGGTTGCCACTGTCACCTTCCTCCTTGCTGTACTGGGTATTGAAACTAGGCCCCTGTGCATACTAGGTGGCCACTCTACCATTGAGAGACATCTCAATAATTTTTTAAAAAAAATTTGGAGACAAAGTACGGCCAACTGTTTCAGGCTGACTTCAAATCTGTGATTCTACCGCCTCAGGCGGGTCCCATACCTGGGATTACAGCATGTGCCACTTCCAGACGGTATTGCTCTTACTCACATGCTCGTCTGTCCTGACAGGAAGACGTGCTGCTCAGTCCCTCCTAATGGGCACTCATCTGGGCAACACTATCCAGCCAGCGAAACCAGGAGCAGAGTCTGGGCTGGGGTTGCCAGGTACCTGGAACACCTCTGGAACACCTGGTCAGATCTGGGCAGCCAGCCCCAGAATGATTCTCATCACTCCTGACCTCTGGCTGCCACCCAGCACCCCCTGTCACAAGTTGTTTTCTCTGGATTCTCCAAAGTCACCCCAGCAGGTGACTTCAGAGGAGAATTAGACCAGAACCCTGTTAATGAGGCCCCGGGGACACTCCTGAGGGCCGCCATCTGGAAAAGGTTGACAGCTGTAGCTGCCGGGCCCAGCCAGACCTGGGTAACAGCTTGGGGACTAGAAGCCTGGCTCCAGGTGATGCAGTCATGGCCATCAGGATATACAGTCTGTTTCCCATTCCTTAGGTGGGGTTGGCCTCGGTGCTGCCTCCCCCCAACGGAGTGTGGCCAAACTTTCTGAAGCATAGGTCTTGTGGGTCCTACACTCACCCCCTCAGATCAGGACCCCAAGACTTCTGTGCCATGTAGGAAGACGCACCCCACGAAAACAGACACCCAGCCCCCAGCTTCTCCGGGAGCACAGTCCAAGCTGACGGCCATGAACATCCTCATGGGGCAGCCTGGGAGACCAGCAGGGGAACACCAAACAGTACTGCTTCCACCATCAGGCTTAGGGGTACCAATCACTGACCGGGCTGGATGGCTGGCGCCAGCAGGAGTGTTCTCCCAGGCAGACCCCACCTCCCCCATTTCCTGTGGGCTGGAGGGTAAAGCAGCAGCTGGGGAAGGTAGTCCCTGCAGGGCTGTGGGCTGTCCAGCAAGACTAGCACCCATCTTCTTGCAAGAGACTCTCTGATTTGCAGGAAAACCTGGGAGGGGGCGGGGCAGAGGAAGACCTGGAGAGGAGCCAGGCTCTCCAGCCCAGGTGCATGGGAAGAAACAGTGGTCGTCATCTCACGTCCACAGTCCTACGTGTCCAGATAAGAAGCTTATGAGTCTCCAATGGGCTGCCTCCCTCCTCCCCACAGATCTGTGACCTCTCACGCCTGATGCCCATCACTGTGTGATGGTTACTGGAGATTTGGGCCAAATCCAAATATGTCAATTTCAGGTGATGAATGATCCAACCGTCTTAATTTGCCTGTTAAATTTCCTCGTGGTGGAAATAAATAGCCTCAGTTCCTCAGAGAAGAGCTTTCCTCGGGAGCCTTTCATTAAAGGCTGCGGTGAGTATGTTAAAGGCTGATTGGTACGTTTTGTGCTGCATGCTCTGGGGAGTCTAGGGTGCAGCCTGGGTCCCCAGGGCTGCTGGGATTGGCCATGCAAAAATCACCAGTCGCTGGGAAGTGGGAGGCAGTGAGGGTGGGAGAGTGGGCCGGGTGTGCCCCTTTGCATTCTTGACTTCCTTGCAGAGGAGCTGCTGGGGATGCCCAAGCCACTAGTCCCACTCGAACTTGCAGTGTGACCCTGGACATGTCACTTGACCCCCTGGGGCTTCTGTTGCTGCATCCATAGACTTGGAAGTGCACTAACTACTGACCCTGTGGGAGTGAGAGTGAGCATGAAGGCACTTGGGGTGAGGTTGGGCTCTGCCACCCCTACGTGGGGACGTGCAGAGTAAGGTGTGGATGCAGGGTTCCTGGAGACAGCAGCTCCTCAATGTCTGACCCAGCTTCAGAGGGACTCTCAGCTCCATGAGTGTCCTCTGGTCTTGCCACATCCTCACGGCTGTGACCACAGAGCCAGGCATGACAACACACTCCACCCTTGCAAGGTGAATCCTACATGTTACCAGGCGCCCAGCCTAACTAGGTTTACAGACAGACCTCTGCCCCTCTGAGTAGCCCAGTGGGACCTGCGCATGGAGACTTGAACAGCCCGAGTCTCAGTTTCAGTGCTGACATTACTCCTACCTTGTCCCCAGGAAGCCATTTCAACCAAGGATCCCAGTATCCTAGCTCTGAAACCAAGGCCTTGGCCTAGAAGCCAGCAGAGGTGTTCTGTGGCTGTGGGACTCTATCAAGACTCTTGGCACCCCTTCCTTCCTCTCAGCCTGCCATCTCCTTCCCAGGGCTCAGGTCCAGCAGGGTGACAACCATATCTATCCCCAGCTTCCTTGGAAATGGGGATCCCATGTTTCCCCCCAAGACCCATTAAGGACAGGGTGAGAAGACAGGTTGCTATGGAAACCAAGCCTGCTGAGGTTTTAGAGGCCTCAGCCTCCTTTTCGCCTCTCCTCTTCCACTCTGATCTTATTAGTCTTAATTGACATGATCATTGGTATATCCTTCCAAGGCACAAAGCACAGCTGCGCTCTTGCTGCCCACCACCAGCCCCAAGCTTTTGAGGCCCCCACGTCACTTCTCTCCCTCCCATCTGTCTCCTCTGACTTTTCCTGCCACTAAGGGCAGGTTCCCAGCAGGTTTGGGCCTCCTCTGGACTAGGCAGAGCTGCAGAGACAGAGGAGGTTTCCAGTGGGTGGACGGGCAAAGTGGACGAGGCTGGCCAGGCTCTGGGCTCTCTGAGCCTTCGCCTTTGCCTTCACGGCGTGTGATGAGGTGTCTGTCTCACCTGCCTGCTCATCCTGGGCTGAGGACCAAAGGCATCTCACAAAGGCCGCTCTGTGCAACAGGATGTACCACACACTGTTATGCACAGGAAGGGGCTGGAGACAACCTGAGGGGCCTCAGGGTGGCAGCCAGCTCTGTTCTCCCTCCTGTGCCAGAAGGCCGGCTGTGCCCACGCCAGGCTAGGATGCTGACATTTATGCATGGAAGGGCAGTTCTAGCTGCTGCTGGGAGAGGATAGGGGACACCAGTGCCTGGCTGTAGGACATTCGTCCTTAACAGAGGGTGATATTTTCCAGGGTATATTGGACAGAGCTTAAAGATGGAGTTACTTTAGCAACCACATTGGCAGGGGTGGCTATAGACATTGAGGCACAGGATGCCCCTAAACACCTCATAGTCCCATGAGATGGTCCCCTGTGGCCAAGAACTCTCCCCTCAAGGCCCACAGTGCCTGAGAAACTCTGTCCTAGCTGTTGCCGTCCTTTTAGGCGGCACAAGGCTGCAGACCATGTCCTTCAAACTGTGCTGTCACCTTTGTTTAGAAGGTGGGCCCCACGGGTGCAGAGCGGACCCTGTGCCACCTTTTTACCTTCCTGGGTCTCCAGGAGTGGAGGAGCCGGGTCAGGGGAAGGACAGTCGCTAGGGTGGGGGCTCCTCCTCCCCTATCCCTCCCAGTGGATTACGACATTTCTAAACTCGTTAACTTTTAATTACTACCTTCCCTCTGCCTGAGTACACTGGCTCTGTGCCACGTACATCTCTATTAAAATTCAATTTATGTCCATCATAACTAATTCCTGCACTTCAGCCTCCTCTGTCAGCCTTCAATTTTCAGACAAGATGTCCAAACTCATGGCGGAAGTGGGCTAAATCTCCAGAGTCTGCAGCTGGGAGACAGAAAGAGGCTCCATGGAGGAAGAGGAGCCTGCGTATCCTGGGGCTGTGGGGATGAGGGTGTGGCTGGGAGGGGAGTGGGAAAGCCACCCCCCCATGGGAGGAGCCAAGTGGTCAGGGGGCCAGTGTTGGACTTTTGGGGGTGTGCTTTCCACTTGGAGAGTCACCAGTGACCAGATTCCGTTCGATGCACTTGATCTTGCAAGACATTCACAACTAGCCTGAGAGGCATCTGTTAGGTTTAGTATTCCCGTTTCACAGACTAAACAACTAAGGTAGGGGTCAGGTCACTTGTCCAAAGGCACACAGGGAGTGAGTTGGGGACAGGAGCGAGATTCATCCTGGGGTTGTGGGCACTGGATTGTGGAAGATATACCAAGTGGCAAAGGTGTGTGAGGACAGGGGCAGAAGGGCCAGTCAAAGCAGAGATGGTGACAAAGTTTGGCTTTTAGAAAGGCTTCTAGAAAGGAATCTCCGGGCCGAGGGCCAAGGGCGAGGAAGGAGCAGGCCTGGGGGAGCACAGGGTCTTAGGCTCGTCTTAAACCCCTTGAAGGCTGAGCAGCACCTGCAATACGCAGCCGGGAGTACCTCCCTGCTCAGATCTTCCTCCGCCCCCTGAGCTGACGTCACTCCTCCTCCCTAGCTCACGGCTGCCATCTTTGCTTGTTCACCAGCTCCCCACAGAGCCTGGCGCAGACCCTTTGACACGCTCCTCCCAGGTCCCCTCCATCTCAGCCTCACCACTGCCTCCTTCTGCCCCACAACCAGGATTTCCCAGGCCCGCTGAGCGCGTTATCCTTCCACCTCCACTGCCACCGGGATGCCACAGCCCCGCTGGGCCAGGCCACCCCAGCTCCGGCCTGCTCCCAGCTCCTCCCCTACAGCCAGAGGAAAAGTCTGTCATGGATCCGGTCATGTCCTCTCCCTGGGAAGGACAAATCCAGATCCCCACAGAGCTTCCGGAAGGAAACCAAGGCCTCTTGCCCTGGGCCCGGTCTTCCACACCCCCCTTCCGGGGCACACTGGTCGTCTTCAAGCCGCCCTGCCTTTGGTGAGCCCTGTGTATGCCCTTCTGGGTGTGGCTATTTCTCTGGGCCTGGGCATCCTCAGTGGACTCTCCTTGGCCTGTGTTTTCCCTGCCAGCACTTGTCAAGACTGGCATCTATCAGAGCCAGTCCTGATTTAACTCTGTGGCTGCCCGTGTGAGGCAGGATCTTGTGTCCTAGTTACATGGCATCCAGTCCCATGGCAGACTCGGACCTGAGTGGTGAGGAGGGAGCACTGCCAGCGCCTTCCCCCAGGGCCATCTTCCTCTCACACCTGTCTGTGCCCGTGGGCCTACTGTTGCTTCTGCCATTGGCCGCCTTAGCCCTCACAGCTCCTGTTTCTTACTTCCTGGCACCCCTGAAACTTCAGGGATCACTTGACCATGTCCTCTGCAGTTGGTCACCCCTCAGCTCAGGTGCTAGAGTGCCACCTGTGCTCACCTGCCTCCTACGTGACAGACCTCCCCAAGGGCTGGCACTGCCCTGGGTATACACTGTCCTGTCCTTGTGCCCAACTCTGCGCCTGGCACAGAGACACCTCAACCTGCTCATCTGTGATCTGTGGTTTCAGACCTTGGCCAAGAAACAGAGTTGGATGCTCACCTCCCTCGTGTATCAGGAGGCCCTTCTGTGGGTCTGGGGTGGGAAGGACCAAGAAGGGGCCCTAAGTGAAAGTGGTCCATGGAGAGTCATATCCCACATGTACTGGGCATCTGTGAGGAGAGCAGAGAAATGTGGCTGCTTCGAATAGGGCCTGATCGGGTAAAAGCCGCGCATCTCAGCTGTGATTATCTCCTCTGCACTGAGAGGTTAGTTAGGTCGATCCCCAAAAGGCTCGAGCTGTCAGTGCCCTGGGGAAGGACAAGCACCTTACAGCAGCACAGAGCAAGCAAGGAATGTGGGCATGGCGTCCAGACTCTCCATGACACCTAACTCTCCATGTGCTGCTGTGTGAACTCAGGCAGACGCTCAACTTCCTGAACTATAATCCCTGATTCTGCAGCAGAGACAATAACTGAACCAACATCTCAGAAGTGCCACTGTTAAGGATGTGGCTAGTCCCTACCACCCACCCGTGCCGGGCTCCAGCACCTCAGGAGGCCTGCCCGTCTCAGGTCTCTGCCTCTGCCGCTGGCCCTCACTTCTAAAGGGAGGCTGGCGAGGGCAGAGAAGCACAAGACACAGCTGTCGGCCCCACAGAGCCTTCCTTCATCCCTTTCTTCAAAGGCTGCCAGCAGCCCTGTGTGTGTCTGCCTGCCTTTGGGTCCCCTCCAGGGCTGTCGCATGCATGGCCTTTCTTCTCCCATGGAGGTGCCTGCGAGTGCTGCCCTCAGCAATGCCAGCCAAGCAGCAGGGCTGGTTCATGTGGTTTCCCTTCTATCCACCGGGCAGCCTGGGTCTGCCCCTCAGAAGGGACCCGGGGACAGGGACGGAGGAGCCCACCTTTGGTGCATAAAAACAGCACGCTGGTGTCAGGCCCAGCCCTCGCCATGGCTGCTTTCTCTCAGCATAAGCAGGCGTGTTCTGGGCTTCCCTGAGTGCCAGGTTCCCACACTGAAATGAGGGTAGCAACAGTCTCCCTATGCCGCCCTGAGACGGTGTGTGTGGAGTACCTGCACTGAGGGTGCCTTGGGAAGCATCCAGTGTCCAAGTGCACGAGTGTGAGTGTGAGTGTGTGCGTGTGCACACGCGCCTCACTCATCTCATGGTTTTCACTATTTAAGTGTGAGGATAACTACAGGAGGAGGCCTTGCCTGGCTGGGGCGGCGTAATCCGATTGGTAACTGTGCAAGGACATGGGTAAGACTGGGGTGCAGAGGAGCGGGGAGGAGGGATGGGGCAGCAACAGACAAAGCAGCTCTGGGAGTGATTCAAGAGGGGCTGATGCTTCCAGTGAACTCCCCTCCTAATCTGACACACCCGCGCAGGCAGCACAGGCGGCTCAGGGCCATGGGAGGTGTGTCTGAGGCTGTGCGGGACTCCAGTCCCTTCGAAGTGTGAGATCCTAGTGGCCCAGACGCAGTGCCACCCAGCATCCCTTGGGCGTTTATTCCAGGTGAGGTGAGGGCAGTGAGGCCATATCCTCTGGAAGGGTCTTTCTGGGCAGTGTCCCACTTGTGTGTGAGAAAAGATCTCATTTTTCTACAGTCAGATTTCACTTTGTCCCCAAGGCTACCTTTTCAACTGCATAACCATTTGATATTGCAAACTGAGAATTCAAGGCTGAGTTTAAAACAGATAAAGATTCATCGATAACAAGGAGGTCTCCTAGTATTTGCCAAAGTGGAGTTTTGTGGTACTGGTAGCTGAATCCAGTTTCTCTTTTTTACTTTTTATTTCAGGATAGATATTTACCAAGTCACTAAATTGTGATGCTGGTGTAACCACACCTATTGCACTACCGCTTGTATAAAATTACAACACATACAATCATACATAGCATCTGACACTTGATAGGAAGTGACTATGCAAATGGTGTATCTACCACACTATGTATTTTTTAAATCATAATTTTAAGGTTATTCCTTCTACTAACAAAAAAGTTTACTGTAAAATAGTAATGTGGGCAGCAGCCTCAGATGTTTTGTGTTCACCTGTCTCCAGGTGGCATCAAAAGGCCAGGACCCTTGATTTGCCCCCACCACCTAAGTTTGTGTAAGGGGGCTCTGTGATGTGCCCACAGTGACAGAACTGCCCAATCTCGAGTTTCTCAGAAGGTATCTGGAACATTAAGCAATGACTGCTGTACTTAGACACACAGGCTTGACTCCCTCTGTCTCTGTCTCTGTCTGTCACACACACACACACACACACACACACACACACACTCACAAACACACACAGCACACTCACAGATCCGTGTAATTACAAATCCCACCAGGAATAAAGATACTCGGAGACTGGCCACAACTTCCTCCTTTGGACTCAGGATGGGAAACATCATTTAGTTTATGGCAGCACTTCTGATCTTATTTTCTGTCAACTTGCTGAGTGAATTTCTTTGCTGGAAAATTGGACACCATCACTTTACTCAAAGCCTGGGGTTTATAAAAGACCAGGAAGTCCTCAGCATCGACAGGAGCCAGACAGCCAGAAGGCGTCAGGCTGGTCAGCTCCCACACAGTGCAGTTTCCATGTGTACTCATGTAAAAGGTGAGCCTGGAACACTGTGTTCCGCCAAAACCAAGAAAGTGCACAAAATCTAACAACATACGTGAAAAAGACCCAGGATCCAGCGTCAAGAGGCTCCACTGCTAAACTGGGTTATTAAGAGCACGGAAATGAAATGACATGGATGATTAGCAACACATCCATGTAAATATATATTTACATATCTATGTCTATGTATTTGAGTAAAAGCAAACTCACGAGTTCACATTGATACTAAATTATTGCAAAGGGACTGAGAAGAGAAAGGCTTTTTATAAAATCTTGATAATATACAAATAAGGGAAGTGACAAAATCTCCCTGTTCATAAACGCCATGGTAAGAACTGACTCAGGTAAGATTCACCAATGGCTTCTACCCCACTGGGCGGGAGATCCTGGGGAGGAGTGTTCTCAGGCCACAGCCACTTATCATTCATCCCTCAGAATCACACAGGCCAGGTGAGTGGCTGGGTGGGCCTGTGAGCCCAGTGCTGTACCTGGGAAGCTAAGGCAGAAGAGGACAGGTTCCAACCGAGTCTAAGTAACTTAGTGAGACCTGTCTATACTGGTACAAATTCTCATTGTTGAGTGCAATCATGATGTGTATATGTAATGTACCAATAAAGATTTCAATAAAGGAAAAAAAATACCAAAGACAAGCAAAAAGAAAGGACTGGAGATGCAGCTCAGTGCAGAGTCTCACAATCGAAGCAAAGGAGGAAGGGGAGGAAGGAGGGAAGAGAAAGCAGAGAGGAAGGGAAAAGGAAGAGGAGAGAGAGAGAGAGAGAGACAGAGACAGAGAGACAGAGAGATGGGGGGATCTGAACCTAAGATACTGACAGTAGAGAAATCTGGCACGTGTCACCTCAACCAGGTTAACAAACCTAACAGCTTCACTGGGCAACCTGACATCCGGTGCTTTTGGTACAAAGCAGGAAGTGCACACACTTGACATCACATTATTGCCTAAACTATCCAGTGTGCATCCAATTGTGCGGTGCAGATGGATACTGGGAGAAGGCTTGTGGAGGACTGTTATGACTCATGCCATCTAAATGTAGTGTGTGGTCCTTGATTAGATCCTACATCAAATAACAACACAGTGTTCATAAAGAACACGGACTGGGTCAACAAGTGGCTGGTGGAACAGATGTAGAAGGTTGGATGTGGCCTGTGTGTTAGGTAGCAGTACCGGGTCAGTGCATGTGCAAGCTGTGTGGTGGCTCTGGGGGAGAATGCCCCCTCCTGAGAAAACACTGCTTAACAGTGAAGAGACATGATGTCTACGACAAATTCTTAAACAGATCAGCAAAAATAATATGTGTGTGTGTGTGTGGAGACAGAAAATGAGCCAAATGTTAATAATCGATGAATGGTAAAATATATGCAGTACTAGATCTACTGCTTTTCTAAAGCTTAACAATTTTCAAAATAGAAAGCAAGAAAGAGAGAGAGAAGGAAAGAGAGAGGGAGAGAGGAAGGAAGGAAAAAAAGAAGGAAGGAAAGGAAAGCACCTGCTGAGGGCAAGGAGTGGTATACTAGATGTGTCTTCTATCTGCCCACCACCTTTCCCTTTCTTCTGCCCCCGACCATGTGGCTGTAGTGTGGGCAATGCCTGTGCCCTGAAGTAGGCACAGAGTAGTGCCAGGTCAGTCCTGGTGCAACAAACTGCTGCCCACTGGGATTGGTCAGAGACGATCTGAGCTGATCCAATCTGGAACCTTCCCTGGGACTTTCTAAGTAAAACTTTCAGGGAAAGTTCCTTCCAGTCTGAAGTCCAGAGCTGTAGTCTGTGACTCCAGAACTTCTCAAGGTCACTTACCACAGGAAGATAAAGTAGGAACCTAGAGGCGCACACAGCTGAAGAGCCTGGAGGGAGGGCCGGGAGTTTAGCTCAGTGGTCCCAGCGCCTGCTTTACAAGTGCAAGGGCCCAGGTTGGATCCCCGGTAACCACATACAACAATGCCGGGCATGAAGACTCATGTCCACCAGCAATCAGAACCACATACCACAGTGCTGGGCATGGTGGCTCACACCTGTAATCCCAGCACTCGGGAGGTAGAGGCAGGGGGATTGCTGTGAGTTCAAGGTTGAGCTCAGGGCCAGCCTGAACTGCAGGGTGAGACCCTGTGTGTGTGTGTGTGGGGGGGGGGGTGCGGTTGGCAGGTGGCGCCTGGAGGGAACAGGGCCCAGCAGTGTCAAATTCTGGAGTCTAAGGCCTGAGAACTCTGGAACCACCAAGGTTCTGGAGGTTCTGATCTTTGTTCTAAGGTTTATTTACAGTGATCAGAAAGTGAGAAGTAACGAGATATCTTATAGATAATCATAAACAACAGGGGGTAGGGGCAGAGGGTGAGGAAGAGATGAGACAAGGGGAGAGAGAATGAGGCAGACAGTGCAGGAGGCAGGCTGTCTGAAGAAGGCATTTGGGCTGAGCCCTGCAGGACAGAAAGTTCTGAAAGAAGCCAAATTGGAACTCACATGACCTGCTTATTGGGCAAGTGCTCCCCCATGTGGGAGTGGCAGGAGGTAAGAAGACACCATCAGGACATGAGCAAAGGGTTCTGAGTCTACACAGGGGGGTTCAGCCCTGGCCTTGTGGGCACAGCAAGTTTTTGATTAGAGGCGCATCCTGACCAGCCCGCATTGGGGCGTGTGATTGCCGCCAGCATTGCAGCCCGTGCTCCCGTGGCGAGGAGGCAAAGGAGCAGCTTCCCGAGCACAGGCTCATTTATTTCCCCTGAATGACTCCCACCCAACGCAGCTCTAAAAGGCAATATTTGCATTCTCCCCACTGCTTTGTTTTCTTGAATTTGCAGAGCATAGTTAGCAGGAAGATTGCTCAGGATACACATGCAGGAAGCGATGGCAGTGATCCTTCCTCTGTGAGAGGCAGGGTGGTGGGTGGAGGGGGAACCAGCTCAGGAGTCAGCTCAGCAGTCGACCCGAGTGAACCTCCCAAATTTCTCTGCATTTCGTTAGCTCATTTGTAAGTTGGGGAAAAGGCTGCGCCTCCCACAGGATTCAGGATCCTGAGCACAGAGGGCACATCATCATGCTGACCTTACATTTTCTTCACTGACAATGGTTATTATTGTTGTTACCATTATCAACAGCTGGATCCTGACCACTTCCTCCAGGGACAAGAACTCTTTCCCAATGTGGCCTCTTCTCTCGGTGAGTTGAGACTGATCCTCGAGCTGGGCTGAACTCCTGTGTGGTGCCTGCCCTTGTGTTCTGGCTGTGCAGGCCCCCAAATGATCAGCTCTGAATCAGACAGGGAACAGATGCTTCTCCTCCTGGACCCTGCTCTAGCTTCCTGCTGTAAGTCAAAGGCAGGCCGGGAGGCTCTGGCCCCATTATCCTCATGGTAGGCCATCTGCCAGCTCCTGGTGTCCCATGTCTCCCATCCAAGAGGATACAGGGGCCCTTCAGAGTCTGTCAATGGCCCTACGGATACAAAGCAGTGTCCAGGAGCAGCTCTGGAGCCTAGACTGGAGACTACCCCAGGGGCTGCTCTGGGAGGCCCCTTAGGGCAGCCAATATGGAGGACTTCTTATTTCCTAGTCCAGTGTCTCTATGTAGGAGGGGAATACAATACACTCCTCCTGCCCCAGTCTCTCCTGTGTCTCTCTGGCCAATGAGACCACACTACATCAGCTGATCCAGCCAGGGTCAAAGCAGAAAGGACCTGGGGATTCTGATCATCCCCCAAACTGACCTCTTTGCTTTCCCAAAGGAAAGGATGCTTGTCTGGGAAGGACAGGTCCTCAAGCAATTAAACCTTTCCTCTCATTTGCATTCCTATCCCTGGTGGCAGATTTGTATCAACATCCCCAGGGCAAGACAATCTTGTTTCCCCAACAAAACCGATTATGCACATCAGGCCTGGGGATTAATCACCAGCCACAGGGTTGGGAGCCAATAAAAAAAGGCTGAGATGGGAGGATAAGAGTAGGAGGAGGGAGCACGGGGCCAGGCCTGGCTGGGGAGTAGCTGCTTGGCTCACACTGCTGGCAGCAAACCTGCCCTGGCTGAGACCCTGCGCCTGTCCCCGTTGGTTTTCTCCACTTGCCATGGGGATGGGCAATGACAGTGGACAACTAGTCAAGCCCAGCGCTGGGAAGCCTGGGACTTCTAACCCCAGGTGCGCCGTCTCTATCTCCCACCTGAATCATCCCCCTAATGGAAGATGTCTCCTCCCATACCAGTCCCAAGGCCCCTCACAGGGGCCCCTGGAGATGCAGGGTTCTTCTCAGGTATAAATGAGGAAGGGGTTCTGGCCACAGCCATAGCTGCTGGCCGTGACCCCGCCCCTATGTACCATTGTATGGGGAGCCCTCAGGCCCACCAGACAGCCACTCTCTGCTGGGGTTAGCAAGGTGGGCTGTGTTACCCTGCTCTTGGAGCACTCAAAGGGAAGCCTACACCTCGATGATCCCCATCAGGACAGGGAGGCGGTTCAACTTGCCTGTACTCCAGGGAGAACTTCGTCAGCTCCCGGTTATTGTGGAGCCACTTGAACTCCAGAGGCCAGCTGCCCTCGGCCATGCATGTGAGCACCAGGCGGTTCCCTTCCAGGTGCACCTGTGTCCGCACGGGCTCCGTCTTGAAATACGGGGAAACATCATCTATAGGAAATAGGATGCAAAGCAGCTGGTCAGCACCTACCTAGTGACAGCGCTCGCCCACTTAGCACCCCAGGCAGATGGAGCAGGTGGGGCCAGGTAACCTGCCCAGGGCCTCGTGGGAAGGACTTGAACTTGGGTAGGGTGACTCCTGGGGGCCCTGGTCTTCAGCACAGTCCTCACCTGCCACCTGGACCCCTGCTTCCCTCTACTGCAGACACACCAGGCTTGTCGCCTCCGCCCCCACAGCTCACTCTGTGGCCTGTTGCTCTCCTCCTCTGGGAGCCCTGCCAGTCCAACTCCCAGTTCCAGCGATGGAGGGTCTCTGTCCTGCTCCCCAAGGCTAGAGAAGTCCACAAAGGGATCAGGGGCAGAGTCCGATCAGTGGGCCTTCTCCGGGTAGGATGCTTACTTCTGCCATCAAGGGCCCCAGCCAACCTGCCTCGACCTTCCCATCCACACCAGGACAGCATCCTGGGAGAGGAAGCGCTGTACCTGGGCCGTGGGCATGGAGCCGAGTGGTGGCTGCATCTCTGCAGAGCACTCGGAGCCCTCTGACCTGGCTCAGGCAAGCTGATCATGAGCCCCCATGGCCCTCAACATGGATAACACATGCCAGGTCCTGGACTTCAATGGACTGCTCTGGCGAATAACTTCACATAGGAGAGGAGGGGTCTCTGTCCCTCTGGCTGGGAGGAGAGAGGACGGAATGGGAGTAGATGAGGGAATAAAGCAAGGATGCAGAGATGGAGGAGGAAGAGCTCCAAGCTTTACACTAAGACATTGCCTTCCCAGCATCTGGCAATGACATCAACGAAGACTGCGGCACTGGCCGAATCCTGGTGGACCTAAAGCTCCAACAGATGCCTGTTCAATCCGCATAGCAGCCTGTGGATGGAACTGGGAACATACGACTATGCACTGAGCCTCAGACTGCAGAAAACCGAGTCACTCCAGGTATAGTTAGCTGAGGGTGCCAGCGAGCCTTCCACCACCAGTGCTTGAGGGTAACGTGATATGGTCTTTGTTTCTTGTTTGTTCTGCTTTCTGTTAGTTCCTGTTCCCTAGATAACCATCTGTTTGCATGCTGTCCTGGTTACACACGTCCTCAGGACTAAGATGTTGCTTAAGCATGATGCTCTGGCTCCTCCAAATGTAATGGTTAACTGTGTCTGACTTTTTCCCAAATAATGAGGTTTCTCTTCCCCTCTCCCAAGTTTGGCCTGTTGCCCTTGTGACTCTGTTTCATTGCTATAAGAATCTGCTTCCACCCCAATAAACTTTGCCATTAGCAGCTAGCTTTTGGTCAGTCCCATTGTGTCCGTTGTCGCCTTCCCAGCTTCCCTCCTCCAAGAAGGAGACTCTCACAGTAGCCCTTGACTCAAAGAGTGATAGTCCACATTTCAGAAAGGGCATGGTGAAATCCTGGGTTGGGGAGAGTCTGCCCACGGTCACACAGCCTGAGAGGGAGGAAAGCCCTGAGCACCTGACAAGCCCCTCACTCGGGTGAGCTAGAACATAGACAGGAGGGACAACGAGGACAAAGCCAGACCCACAATTCAGTCTGTGTGCCCTGCACCTTGCATCTGATGACTTGGGTAAGTGTGGCCCTGAAAGCACCATTCACTTAACAGCTCATCCAGGAGACAGCCCTGTATACTGAGGACTTGCTGCATGGTGGCTAAGTGGTGGCCTGGGGATCTGGTCCAGGTTTCCCAGCTACATCCCTGTGCCCTCTGCTGATGCCATGCTCAGATCCATGCAAGAAGCTGCTGGGTCCAGGTGGTTCTGAGCTCCATACTACTCGCTGGGGTCTCAGCATGCATGATCTCTCTATTGCCTCTTATGTGTGTGTGTGTGTGTGTGTGTGTGTGTGTGTGTGGTGTGGAGAAAGCATTTGCTCTACTGAGTTTCAATCACTCCATCAGTAGATGTGGAGGAGAAATAGCTCTATCATGACTGAATGAGATTAAGGACTGAAATGCTTTCCCTGGGCATGCCCCAGGGTGGAAGTTCTCCAAATAGTCCTTCTGCCTCCGAAACTAACATGTGGTTGTCTGAGGCTGGGAGGGTTAACACCACACTCCATCAGCCTCCACACTGGTCGATGCCCCAGCCATGCTCCATCGATTACCACCCCCTGTGAGCCCAGACTGTAGAAACTCACTGATACTCTTGTTTTGACTAAGACAGGGAAACAGAGGAAGAGGAAGAAGGGTGATGTGGCTTCAGGTGACTCAGGATGGAGTCAGTGTGGCTCTCCTGTCTCCAGGCTGAGCCCAGGGGCCCTGCACCTGTCCTCCTCCCATCCTTGGCTCTAACAAGCAGCAGGATCCACGATCAACTTCAGACTTTGTTTTCAGATCTCACTTGGGCTCAAGTGCCGATTTACAGAGAAGTTCCAGGGTGCCGCTAGGGGCCAGGCAACCAACCAGGGCTATAGCACCCCAAACCTTGCACCCCACAGTCTCAATCATAAGGGTGTATAACTTGTGGCATTTTGAACTCCCACACCTATTACAGACCCCCAGCCTGAGGCAGCTCAGAGAGGGCAGCAGGCCCAGGACCGGCTCACTGCTCCACTCTGAGCTCGGTCTGACTGATGGTTGTCGAGTTGCACATTTCCCATCCCTCGCTCACACACATCTATCTCTTCCCAGCTCTTAATGACTGTTGCGTGAACTTAATGACTGTTAAAAACAGTTGGGAAGGACCTCATTGAGAGTGAGAAGGGGCCACCACCCACTGGGTCTGTGCTCCAGGTCCCGGTGCCCTGTGGCCTGTGCCCTGTGCAGGAGCCATTTGCCAAGGAAAGCAACTGACTCTCTGCCCTCAAGGCAGCCTGCTCTGCTTTCAGCGTAACAAATGGGCACATTCTCACTTCAAAGGCGCATTCATATTCTCCAGCAGCTTTCAAGAACCCTTTGAATCGTGTTCTTAAAAACCCTCTGTTCCCGGCTGTCATCCCTCGTTTGTTTTAAAACAATAACATTCCCAGCCCCCGAGTGATTAAATCCTTCTCTGTAAGGCTGACTCAGAGCTGCAACTGTCGGAGGGGAGGGTGTGTGTATTTGCACACACTCGCACACTCACTCGTGCACATATGCTCCGCTCGGACACCCTCGCCTCAGTGAGCCTGCTCCCCGGCGGTTCACTTCCTGATTTTGTTTGCAGGTTCATGCCTAGCCTGGGAGGCAGGCAGAAGGATGGTTTGGACTTGGAAGGGCTGACTCCTACCTGCTGGAGATAATGACTCCTGGACAGAGGGGTAGGGAGAGCCTGCCTGAGCCCCTGCAGGGTATCAGGCCCCGTGCTGAGTGCTCCCCACCCTCCTCCCTGACCCTTCCAAGGCTCCTCTCCCCCAGCTCCTCCAGGGAAGATCACCTGCTCCTACAATGCCCCTGCTCTCTGGATGCAGATTCCATATGGGGATTGGGCTGTGTGATGACGGTAGGTTAACAGTGTGTGTGTGTGTGTGTGTGTGTGCGCGCATGCATGTGGATGCTGGTGTCAGTATCTGAGACCATCGTGTCTCCTGTGTATCTGCGACTGTCACTGCATGCACCTGCACACATCTGTGTCTGTTTGTGCGCATCCGTGTTGCAAACATACAGGAAGGTACAAATCATGGGCTTTGGGAAAAGCCCCAGCACCCGTTTCCTTAGCTGTAAAGAGCGGTTGTCTTTGCTGTGAAGATGACACAAATTAATAAAGTGCTCAGAACAGAACCTGGCCCATGCTAAAGAAGGGCCAGCTACTATTACCTTGCTCATAAATGCAGATGGGCAGATCACTCTCACCAGATCATACCTTGGTAACTGGGGCTGACACCTGCTCAGTTTTTGTCCTAGGATGGTGCAGCCTACATGTGTCCAACTGTACACACCAGTCCTGTCAGTCACTGTTGTGGTTTGGAGAGAAAATGGCTCATGAGCCCAACAAGCTCATGATTTTATAGGTGGGTTTTTGGAAGGTGAATAGATCCTGAGGATTACTGACTTCACCCCTGGGTTAATCCATTGGTGAATTAATAGCTAACTGTGCTGTTGTGAGGGGGCCTGCTGAAAAAGTAGGTCACTTGGGGCATAACCTGGAAGGGTACAACATTGTCCTCAGCCCCTTCTTTTCTTTCTGGCTCTTTCCCTTCTTTCTCTCTCTCCTTCCTGGCCACTGTGATCTGAAAGGATTTCTTCTACCATGCCCTTGCATCCTGATGTCTCTGCTTTGGAGCCAGCTGACCATGGACTACAGCCTCAGAACCAAGAGCCATAATAAACATTTTCTCCTTAAACTCTGTATGCCAAGTATTTCCACTAGATACAGAGAGCTGACCAACACAGCCACCCTTACCTTGTCCTTGGGAAAAGAACTATGGAGAGAGAATTGTGGGTAGAAAATATTACTATAGAAACACAGTTTAAAATTAAAGCTCTCTTAAATTTCTCCTTACTTTGAAAATAAACACACAGATTTTTTTTAACTGAACAAAATGATAAAAAAAGTTTCTATAAAAAACCACTACCACAAAACAATAGCCAAGAAAATTCTGTTAATGAATGGTCAAGGTGGGAGGCTAGCACCTGACACAGAAATACACCATAAAGCTGCAATAATTAAACCAGTGCGGTCTTTATGAATATACCAACTGTGGGGTTTGCTATCTGGGAGGTCAGAAATAAATCTGAATAGAATTGGGGATTTTTTTAAAATACAAGATTTGTAATACATGATGTCAGTAGTGGAAAAGATCAATTATTCAACAAATGGTTTTGGAAGAGTTAGGGAGCCATTTGGGAATAAAGAATAAAGTTGAATCTCTTCCTCACACTTTACCTCAAAATAAATGCTAGGGGGATCAATGTTTTAAACATGAAAATGAAATTCTAAAAGAACTAGAAAAAAATCACAGAGATGTAAAAATATACAATGATCCTGGCAAAGTGGAAAACCCGCCAAGTATTTTCTAAGTACTCCATGAGCTACAGACGGTTGGGAGACAGATTGATGTCTTCGACGATGAGAAAATTCTGCACGGGTAGGAGAAAACTCATAAACAAAAAGAAAGCGACAAATGACAAAGTGGAGGAAGATATTTGCAACTCTTATCATGGGCAACAAGCTAATTTTCCTCATATAAAAATGTTTCCACAAATCAATAAAGGAGAAGATTAACAAACCAATAGAAAAATGGGCAAAGGATATGAACAGTTCAGAGAGGAGAACCACAGATGTCTGGAATATACGCAGAGATACTCAGGCTCGTGATAAGAGGCAAACAAACCGAAGCTCAGGAAGATAACATTTTTTTGCCTCTTACTTCAGCCAAGATGTAGACGTGTGATACTTGGGCTGGCTGCCTGCAGAGACAGGCACGCTGGCATGCAGCCTTTGGGAGGGCAGCTTGGCATGTCATCTACAGAAGGCAATTTGGAAATTCCATCAAAGCCCCCAAATGTACCCATCACCTGGTCCCGCAGTCCCTCAAGCCATTTGACCTCCATAGATGCACATATGAAATGATAGCATTTCAGAGCCAGGTAGATGTGACAGTGAAGTTTAGAGACCATATTGATTGTCTGTCAAGGGGGCAGTAGTTAAGGAAACAAATGCATTCCCAACAATAGAACTCTCCATAGCAGACGGCATCAGAAAAATCTTTGAGAACTACTCTTAAGCCACAAGTGCAGGGTACAGAATTGGCTACCACTTGCGTAGAAGCCCTTTTTTTTTTTTCTGGTATAAAATCCATTTGCAAGTTTTTCTAGGAACAGATATTCTTGGGAGAAGAAGGGAGCCAGGCATGGAGTGGGAAGGGAAACTTCCCTCATGCCTTTGTGTTACTTTTAGATCATGGCCCATAGGCATGAGTTACATGTTGACCATCAGACATGTATTCCTGTGTATTCATATACCTGTGAGTGCAGAGGAGGCAGTCTGGGGTAGCTCTGCGCTGGGTAGGGGACAGGTCAGGTCCTCTGTGTGGACTCAGGGCTGTTATGTGGCTTGTGAGAGGATTCCTGACCACCATAGCCTGAGCTCCTTGAAGAAAGACCCATCTCCTGAGGCAGGCAAGAGGCCTCAGCCCTGGGTTTCCTTCTCATTTCCCGCCACAGGTCAGGGGGTGCCCAGTGACGGCCATTTTCCCTTGATATGCCCACTAAATGCTGCCATTGTCTATCCTGAGACTCTGGGCCCCGGGCTAAATAGCCCCATACAGAAGCTAATTTCCCCTCAGACTTTCACCCTTCCTTCTGCCCCCTGCAAAATAATGTCATCTTTCTCCAGAGTGGCCAGGGTGCTGCCATCTCACCCTCTAGGGGACTGGACTTCCCAGCCAGCCCTGGGAAATGCACCTCCCCACAGAGCCATTTCTGCCAGGAATGCCAGCCAGTGTGGGGGGTGCTGGGATGGAGGCCTCTGCCAGCCAGCTAGCCAGTGGAGGGACATCCATCTGCCCTCTAGAGCAAGCTCCAAGGGGCATCATGGAGCTAGATTCTTTCTCCAGCTCTGAAACCTCCCAACTCCTCTTCCAAGTTTCTAGTAACAGTTCAGCCAGCCAACTGAGCACTCTTGGAGAGCCTTGGAATGGATGGGAGGCTGGGATTCCTAATCTGCCCGGTTTCCTCCCTGTCATCTCCTGGTCTTGGCACCATGAACTCTGACCTGGATTGATCTCCATGGCCTCCAAAGGCTATCTGGCTTGAGAGCTTGCACACCCGAGACTTGGCCAAGGGAGCAGGTGTTGGGGCAGCCCCTCTCCTCAGGCCCCACAGCCCCTCAAACTCCTACTCCTGCTGCCTTTACCTCACTGAATTTCTATCTATGGGATACTTCATGTCCATCATCTCAGTCAAGGGTCATAGGCCTTCTCATGGCAGGGACTGTCACAGTCTTGGTTTTACAGAGGAGAAAACCAAAGCACAGAAAAAGTTCTGTACTAAGACCTAGGCATAGATGCAATATGGGTCTCATGGATTCAAAGCTCCAGATCTTTCTGTGGCAGACACAGGACTTCTTCCACAGCTACCTACAGCTACAGCATCATGGGTGGGGCACACAGGGTGATGGATGGCCTCTCCCTGGCAATGATGACACCATGGCAGAAATCCTACGGTATTTCTACTCCACTTGGAATGTCATGGTCCAATACCAGATCAGAGGTGAGGGTGACCAGGTACCCTGGATGGGGATGAGTTGGTTGGAAGGACAGTGGAACAGGGCATCACAGGAAGGACTGGCCCTTGAGGTGGGGTGCGGGAGGATGGGCTGATGAGGTGTAGCCAGAAGCATCTACGGATGTAGAAAATTGGATGGTACTGATGCAGGCACTGACCAGAGACTTGGGCTTCTTAGAAGAGGTTGATCTACGGCCCCCTACTTGAATCCTCAAGAACTACCCTTCCCAGGCAGGGCTCTGGCTTTTAGGTCCAAGGAGGATGTAGTCCTAGTTCTATGCTAACTAAAGTCTGATGTAAAATAAATTCACCCGCTAAGACTAATCTGCACCTGTCTCATCAGTGAGACAGATAGAAACCCTTCCCCAGAGGCTGCTGGGAGGACTGAACACCCCAATGGGTATGAAGCCAGGGCCACAATGTTTGGCATTTCAAGGGTGCCCTGTGCCATGTCATATAACCCTCTGGGGGTGATCCGGGGGGAGGAGAGGGGAAGGTGCTGTTCTGATCTGCCATGCACTTTCTGCTGCTCAGAACCACCTCTTTGGGAACTTAGTCTCCGGAAGGCCCCCTCTCTCAACTGTCAAGTTCAGCCTGTGTAGGCTGCTCTGAGCTAGCTCAGGAACGTGGTCCTGTACAGAGGGCTCAAAAGGCCACCGGCAGGGGCTCAGGACCAGAGTAGGGCCAGCTTGGGTATCTGGAGGCTGGCATACATCTTTGTGTATTTGTCTAACAATGTTGGGGTTTCTAGAGGTCCCTTTGCCACCTAAATCTCAGTGGGGGTAGGGCTAATGCTAGGGGCTTCCGGGGCAGGGGCTGTAGGTATGGGGGTGGGGGGCTCCAAAGCCCTGCTGGCTCCTGCTCTCCCGAAGAATGTGTTTGCTACAGGGGACCTGGGACTCCCCATGATCCCCTGCTTCTCACCCCCACACCTGACATGGTTGCCTGCTCCTGCATATATCCCGCCAGGGCCATGTACCCCTGGCCCCTCTTCCCCTCTCCCCACCACATTCCCACAAATAAGATGCTAATTCATGCCCTTCGCCTGCCTCCTGGCAGATGCCTGGCCCAGCTTGGCCTGGTGCTGCCTGCATGCCAAGTGCTTCATTAGCCAAGAAAGAAAGCTGCGCCCTCCTTAATCTAATCTTCACCAGTGACCTTCAGGAGCTAGCACCTTCCGACTTGGGGCCCGTGAGGGTGCAACAATCAATTATGTCATGGCCTCCGCAGCTGCTGCTGAATGAATTTCTTGCTCAGAAAAGCGTGTTCAAAAAGCATCTAATGGAACGGATCATCAATTTGTTTGAATACACATCTAATCTGATTAGGGGGGTCTGGCCACCAGGGCAGCCAGTGCAACGGAGCCTCCATAAAGCTGTGGAGAATCATAAGGGGAGGGAGGAGCCCCACCACCCAGCCTTCCTCAGGCTTGGCCCATTGTACAGTCAGCGGAAGAAATTACTCTTGTGGATGCCACAGGGGCGGAGCCAGGGCTCCTGTCTGTCTACACCCCAGCACTAGGAAGGAGCCTGGGCAAAAGAGTTGCTCAGAAAGGCCTGAGGACATGGTGATCTTATAAAGTTGCTAATAAAGTTAGTAAAGGCATGGGATATTCATAAAGCTGTCTTTCAAACAAGAGTAGCTGACACTTGTGCTAGATTGAATAGTGACTCCATCTAACTCACACCCTCCCTGGAACCCTAGAATGTGACCTTGAAACAGAGTCACTGCAGAGGGAACTAGTGAAGACGAACAAGGTTATGGTGGAATGGTACAGGGCCCCGGGTGAGGGTGTGGGCCTTTCCAAGAGGAAAGAAGACACAGGACAGAGATACACAGGGAGAGGGAGGCCACGTGAAGACACAGGTGGAGACCGGAGTGATGTGTCCTCAAGTCAAGGAGCAGTAGGGACATCTAGGAAGCAGCAGGTGTGGGGAGGAGGCAGAAGGGTCCTCCACACTGGGCTTCAGACAGAACGTGGCTGTGCTGACACCTCATCTCAGATTCCTGAACTGCACAGTAAGTTTCAAGCCACCCGGCATGCAGTATTTGTCCAGGTGGACCTAGAACCTCTTACAATGGCTCATTCCATGGAATAATGCATGGTGGAGAAAGAGTCCTGGAAAAGCTCAGCTCCTTCTCCAGAGGCAGCATGCCACTATGTCCCAGGGCCTTTGCCCATGACATTTTCTTCTCCTAGGAGCCCCTTCTTTCCATCTTTGCTGGGAAAATACAGATGCTGGATCCACTGTAGTCCATGCCGGGCATCCCAGATGCGAGGTCCTCTCTAATGCCTCTCCTGGTGTCCTCCCCTCTGGCCTTCAGTCCCTGGAGGCTGCCTTTTACCTATAGGGTACACATCACAGCCGCATGGGTGGCAACTCCCATGCTAACGCATCCCTTGTGGGAAGATGCACCCTTTGTCAGTTCAGAGCAGGTGGTCAACTTCACTGAGACTGTCCCAGCTCCATGAAGCAAAGAGTGGACCAGCGGCCCGATGCACAGGTTGGCCAGTCCTTCCCTTCTGGGGCTGGCTGTTTTTGGCATCTCTTGGTTCCCATCTTGCTCTGCCATTTAAGATCTAGGAGCTGCCTGCATGACGTCTCTATTGGACCCTACTGGGACAGCTCAGGTTCAAATCCAGTGGGTCTGGCACTGCCTGGGCATCTCTCTAACTTACTACATCTCAGGTTCTTCTGATAAATGGGATGACAGCTGCGCTGACCACATGGGCCTGGTGAGAGGGCCAGGGCTTGGACTGACAGCCCATGCAGAGAAAAAGCCCACAAGGAGGTCCCTGTCATTCCTCATCTTGGGTCGGTGTCACCTCTGCAAGCCTGCCTCCTAGCCAGGCCCTCCCACCTGGACCCACTGGTGAGTCACACTGGAGCAGCCAGCCTTGCGTGGAAAAAAGATGCTTCTCATTTCCGATGGGTTTATTTTGCAATTAACGGGAGAAGGGAGCCCTTTCTTACACTGAAGTCAGAGGGCTCAGAGATTAAACCTATACCGTTGATTAGAATGTTGGTGCCTAACGGTGCTATTATCATTTTAGTGTACTCAGATTCATTTGCGCTATAAAAACAGTGATAATAACATTTGCACAAACTCCTGAAATTCCTCTGAAGAAGATGATATTGTGCTGCATGGACCACAGATCTCTCCTGCTCTGTGATCCTGAGGCAGGACAGCAGGCCTTGGAGCAATTCTCCAGGTTCACAGCTGGAACCCGGGAGTCCCAGAAATCACCTAAGACTGACTTTGGAGGGCAGCTGCCTGACTGGGTCTGGGGTCTCCATGGGGCCTTGTCACTCCTCTCTGGTCCTGTCCGACTTCTAAGTGCCACTCTCGAAGATGCTTCACAGGTGAGTTCTGTTCCACATAGGACAGCATCTAGAGATAGAGACATCGGGGTCCCATGAGCCTGGGGAGCCCTGAAAATGAACTCAGTACTCTAGGGGTACTTTAGACAGCCCACAGACCAGGAGGGTCTCAAGAGTTCCCCTTAGCTGAAGATGGTGCCACCAGACACAGGTCACAGAAGGGTGTGCCACAAGGAGTGGACCAGCAGTCCCAGGATCTGGTTAACAAGCTCGCTAACCTATTTTTCCTCCTCCTGCCCACTCTGGGAGAAGGGTCACTGCCTAGCAGGAAGTAGAAGTGAGGGGAAAACCAAGCCAGGGGAGGTGATGGGCTTGACCCTGGCTTTGGTTTCTAAGTTTGGACAGACAAGAGCTTAGCCGAGCTGTAGGCATCATTAGCGGCTTGGCCTTACCCCCTCTGAGGAAGGCCAGGCTCCCAATTCCCCTGGCATTTCCCCACTGTCCCTTTTCCAGTGTCAGGTCAGGTAGCCCAGCCCACAGAATCGAGAGAAGGGAAGTCAAAAGAGTGTTTGCTGAGGCCTGGAGGTCCTCGGACTCCCACTTAACTCCTCCCAGACACCTTGGAGGGCATTATGACCACTGTCCCTTTATTTCTCTCATCTCAGGCTCAGAGCAGAGAATGGCAGATCACATGAGTCAGAAACAGCCTGATATGAGGACTCTGACGACCCCTTGGGTCAAAAATGGGTTTGAATCCCCCCAAATGAAGCTCGGGCTGGGCCCGGGAAGAAGGAACACAAAGCTCGAGACACTGTCTCCACGCAGAGGCTGAAAGATGGAACCTGCTGCTGAAGAAGAACACACATCCATCAGGCTGGTGACCCTGCTGTACCGGCGCTTTGTGGTGTGTAACAAAGACTGTGGAGCAGAAAATTGGAGTTCAATTTGCCGTCCATCCCGCACGCAGCGCTCAGCCCATTCCAGTCCCTGGCAGGCACCTCTGTGCTTTATCATAAATAATAACACCACGCAGCTCTATGGCCCTTTTCTCAGCTACGGTCCCTGAGCAATTTACAAGCTGGATTATACACAGAGGCCCGCACATGCCTGCCGCAGCCGTGTGCAGCCCCTCCCTCCCTCAGCCACTCACAGGCCCTACTTGCCAGCCTTGTGTCTTGGAGCCACTGACCTGGGGGCTGTGTCCCAGCTGGAGGGTAGTGGGCTTCATGCACCACAGGAAGCCAGCCCCGACTGATTTCTTTGCTTGCTTTTTTCCCTGGTACTTGGGATTGCAGAAATAGCACAGCTTGTGATTGACCAGTCCAGGGAGACAGCCTCTCTCCTTCCTCTTGGTGAGAAAGAAGCCCTGGGTCTCCTGTCTTTCCTTCAGTAGTGTCCCTCTGTTTCCACAAGGAGCCCCATTTCCCCCTCTGAACTTCATAGGGAGGTGTGAGGACCCAGTGGCAATGAGATCTCTGGGCCCACTCACTCCCCTGGGAGCATCCCATTGGCTGCCACACAGAGACCAAAGCTTAGGGCAGCTGCTGCCCACTGACTGTATGGAGAGCCATGATGGAGGAAGTCTGCTTAGGGGAGACAGCCAGGCCCCTCCCCAGGCAGGCCTGGACAAGCTCCCAGCGCTGGGGTGTTGGGCAGACCATACAGGGACTCCTGTTGCAGCCTCTCCCCCTTTCTTGCCACCAAAATGAAATGGAAGCCACAGAGCATATGATGCCATCTGTATGAGATGTTCACGGTTGGAAGTCCATAGAGATGGGCTCAGATTGGTGGTTGCCAGGGGGCTGGAGAAAGGAATGGAGGGACGATGCTTAATGATACTGTTTCCCTCTGGGGGTGGTGGAAATATCAGAGCTGTGCATCTCTGTGCATGTATTAAGTCCCACCGAACTGTGCCCTCTGAAATGGTTAGTGTGGGGTCATGTGAGTCTCAGCTTAACTGAAGACAAGAACACGAGCAGGATCAGCTTTACGAGGTTCTCACAAGCCGCCCAGCTTAGAAACTCTCACTGCTCCTTCCAGTCCTGAGAAGTCACAGGCTCAGGTCCTCCATCTCTCCCCCTCTACTATGTCCTCAGGTGCCGGTCTCCTCTCAGGGACATGGAGGGGACTGCCTTACAGCGGGCTCCTGGGACAAGTTTGAAAGCTGTACCAGTTCTTACAGAACCCATGACCCCGGTCGTAGCCCAAGTGCACAGGCCACGTGGAAGGAGGACTTGCTGGGGATAGACAGAGTTGGAGTCAGGGAAGTAATAATGTTCGATCCTACTCTGAGTCAGCACTGAAATTTTCTTTTCCTCCTTTTTCTTTCCTTGTACTGGTGATTGAACCCATGGTCGTTACACTGAGTTACATGCCCAGCCTTTTTAAAGGATTTTGAGACAAGGTCTCTCTAAGTTGCTAAGTTGTCCAGGCTGAGCTGGAACTTGTAACATTCCTGCATCAGCCTCAGGGAGTGTAGGGATGACAGGTGTGTGCCAGCACCTAAGTCTTCTGAGCCAGTCTCCCAGGTGGCCCTGGGGTTCATACCATACCTCCCTGGCTGGCCCTGGCCCTGGGGTTCATACCATACCTCCCTGGCTGGCCCTGGCCCTGGGGATCATACCATACCTCCCTGGCTGGCCCTGCATAGGATTCAGTGCCACGGAGCAGAATAAAGAGCCAGGCTCGCCAGGCCTGGCCTAGGGATGTCATGTGGCATCCACTGTGCCTCAGGGGCACTGTCTTTCTCAGGCTACATGAAATGGTGATGGGCTGGGAGCTAACAAAGGTCCCAGCTCCTTGGTGCTCTTGGCTGCTCGGGCTTCTGAGCTTCTTCCGGGGGAGGTGTCTACAGAACTCATCTCGCCCATCAACTCTGGTTGGCAGAGGGAGAAACCAAGGCAGGAGAGTTTAGAGGAGGATGTGCAGCCAGATATTCTGACGGTGTGTCCTCTTGCCTTACTTCACAGCTCTTGGCCTTATTATTTCTCTCAGCTGCAAAGTGATCGTGACAGCCTGACCACTGTCAGACTGAGTCTGCATGTGGGCCGGGAGGTGGTGGCAGAAGCCCCTCCCCAGGGACCTCCTATCCTCCCTGGTGGGTGCTGGTGCTTCTGAGGCACATCACAGACTCTCTAATACTCCTTGGAGGAAACTGTGTCCTTCAAGATGATACATCGAGCTAACCCCAGGGACCTGTGACTGACTTTATTGGGAAGCAGAATCTCTGCAGATGCAATCGAGTTACGAAGAGGTCACTGGGATTGGGGCTAATCCAGTGTGACTGACAGAGAAAACCCAGGGAGGAGACAGCCACGTGATAACGGAAAGACACTGGCACGACGCAGGGACAGCCGGAGATGGTCACCATTGCCAAGGATGGCAGAGCATCAGAGAGCAGAAGAGCCAAAGAGATCCTCCTGGGCAGAGTTCAGAAGAGTCTGGCCCTGCTGACACCCTGATTCTGGTTTCCAGCCGCCAGAGCAGGGAGGCAGGAGACTTCTTTTGCCGTCTGCAGCATGTACTTAGTGCAGTCAGGGAAAACGGATCTGCTCCCCAACACGTGAAACAATACGCCAACTTTGATGCTGCTGAGTCTTCTGTGGCTTCCTGGATGCCCCTCTAGCAGAAGTGATGCCCCGTGTGTCCTCATCTTTCAGTGCAACCCCATAATGCCCCTGAACTGCAACCCCCCACCCAGAGCTGTTAGAGGATGTCTTGGTGTTGTTGGTGTCTCAGTCACTGGTCTAGTTTCTTGCACAAAGTAAGAACTCAACAAATAACAAGTGAAGGGATGAATGAGAGGGACCTTCTTTTGTTTCCCAGGGCCTGGTGATGATTCCTAACTCAGCCATCACTTGCCATTCTCACCAGTCATTTCACTCACAGGCCTCCACTAGCTCTTGCTGACCCCCAGTCACACTGTGCCACTGCTCTGCAGTGGGCCTTATGCTTGGCTAATTGTGACTGACACATGCTTCGTGGCAGGGAGCCCACAGAGGCGGGATTGGCATGTTGGCAGGAGGCACTGGTGTGATGGATGGCCCTGCATCATAGGCCATTTCCAATCTGTTCCCTGGAAGCTGATCCTTTCTGGGAAGGAGCAAAGTGGGCCCCGCGCTCCCTGCCTCCCTGCCCACAGTCCCCTGGTCTCTTTCCTCTTCTGCTTCCCAGAACCTACATCCTGCCCGTCCTGGGTGGGGTCTGTGTAGACGTGCCACACACAGGCCCAGGGAGGGAAGGAGGCATCCTCTGGCTCTCCCTTGCTCTGTCAGGTCAACCCTGCTCTGAGAGAGAGGTGTGAGGGCCACACACTTACTGTCCCCTATGGCCGGGCTGGATACGAGGCTCCTGGCCACAGTTTCATCTTGCCAGGGCCTCTGCCCGTGGTAGAGAGCTCAGTGGCCTTAAGCTTTAGGACATTCCCATTGTACAGATGAGAACAGTGGTCCTCAGAGACAAGCAGTGACACCCCAGGTGGCATAGATGGCCAGAGTGGCCTCTGGGATGGGCACGCAGTACTGTCACATGTCTCCAAAGCCCATGTTCCTTTCAGTAAAAGGGACAAAGCCACAAAGCCACCCCTGGGTGCCCTGTCTGCCATCACAGATAAACCTAAGTGTGCTGAATGAGAGCTCCTCTTCCTTCAGTGGGTCCCATGTGGTTTTTAAGGGCCTAGGTTCACTTGGGAATGGCCAGGCCACTGTCCAGCAAAGGCCAAACCATCATCTGCCTTGTGTGGTTAGTACCATGATAGATGTCGAGAGACCCATGTCCCCTGGGCTGTGAGATCGGCAGCCATGCTCCTCTGCGATTCACTCCCCAGTAGGTTGTGAACAGCTCAGCCCTGCCAGCCTTCCCCAGGCACAGGGTGGTGAGAGATGGCATTTCAGGTGAGAAGCCAGGGGTGGTGGGGTCCTGTCACTGGCATTCTAAGCTCCATGGGAACAGACACAGGAGAGACATCCCTCAGAAGTGGCCCAGGAGCTGAGCCAACAAGCCCTTGGAGACCTCTGCGCCCCATCCAGCCCGGCCACGGCCCCTGAGGCAGGAGGGCAGGCCGAGGGCTGTGGTTTGGCAGTGGACAACCCCAGTATAGGAAAGGGAGAGTTTACGGGAAGGCTATAAGTTGCCGGAAAGGACAATAAATTAATATAATGGGGCTGTTTGGCTGGTGACAAGGGATAAAACATGTGGTCCAAAAAACCCCATGTGAGAGTGTCAACGGGATACATGAGAAGGCAGGATGGAGCGGGAACATGGCTGGGCAGGGCCTCCAGAGAGGCTGGGGAAGGCAGCGGACCCATGTCTCCTCCACCGCACCGCCTCCCCTCCTCCGCCCTCATGGGGAACCCCCTGCAGGAGACCTCTGCACCCTGGACTTGCATCCTCTCTGCTTGCACAGTTTCCTCTGGCCCAACTCCTTGTCTTGCACCTAGATTTACGGGGCCCTTAATGCCCTCAGCCAGGGCCCTCAGGCAGAACCCACATAGGTCCTGCCCCATTCACTCACAGGCCACGGCGCTCTGAGCACCAACTGTGCACAGGGAGCTCTCAGGGTGAGCAGAGAGGACATCTGGCCCTTGGGAGCTCCCAGGCATGCGGGGAGACAGCGGAGCCATCCAACAACTGGAGACCCCCTGGCACACGACGACTACCTCAGGACACAGCTTGTGGACAGATGTATACACTGAGGGTTCATTTAAGTGGCAGTGAACCCAGTGCCCAGCCTGCTGAGGCCCCCATCTTCATGCCTCCAGTCCCCATGGAGAATCCAACTTCTTCCAG
This sequence comes from Petromus typicus, assembly GCA_004026965.1. Lineage (NCBI taxonomy): Eukaryota > Metazoa > Chordata > Mammalia > Rodentia > Petromuridae > Petromus > Petromus typicus. The sequence goes on from PVIR01000148.1 coordinate 144,385, forward strand.
AAGTGAAGAGGCAGGGGCAGTCTTGAATGACCTCTGAGCACAGAACAAAGGCCCCTCGGCTTCTCAGCACCACGGCTCATCATATGATCTTTGGTGCTGGTGTGCAAGAGTGGTGGGGGGGGGGGCTCCGAGGACGTGAAAGGTGGAGGCTGTGGCCAGCTGGCTGCAGGGAGAGGGCTTACACTGCGGATCAGAGTGGGGAGACGGGCAGAGCGGGCAACATGTGCCCCTTTAGGTGGGGGGATGGGCAGTCAGGGAAGCTCCACAAGGGAGGGGTGCTATGTGAGTCATCTGCTGGTTGGTTAAGCTGATGCAAAGGGACACAGGTGGATGCAGTCTGAGCTCATGGAGCTGGGTGTCTACTGGGACACGCACGTGAAAGATGTCCAGGTGCAAATGTGTGAGAGGCCGGTGGGGACACTCAGCACCAAGCAGACATTGGCCAGGATGAGGAAGTCTGAGGGGACTGAGGCCCTCGCCCATCCACACCCTGGTCAGAGCTGGAAGGAGTCCGATAGAGAAGGGAAGAAGAAAGGGAGATGGGACCAAAGCAAGAGGCGAGAGCTTCGCATCAGGCTCCCTAGTGAGCTGTGTCCTATGTCAGGGCTCTACCCCAGGATCACGGAAGCCACTGAGGTGACATCACCAGACTGGCAGTTGTTTTAACTCTCTCCCTCTGCAGTGCACAAGGACAGGGTGGCAAGGCAGAAGGAGGCAGGAGTGGATGCCAAGAGTCTATGGGAGGCTCAGGGCAGGGATGACCTTCTGGGGGAAATATTCAAAGCTTAGCTCTCTTTTCAGTCATTTGGGGAAAATATTTCCTTGAGTAGAGAGAGATGATGCTGAGGACAGAGCTGGTGGCAGTGGTGTGGCAAAAAACATCTGGTGACTACATGCTGCTTCAGAGGGAGAAGTGAGAAAGCTTACTTGTTGGACTGGGCGGTACAGTCTGCCTGAGGGTGGGCGTTGTTACCTAGCGCACTATAATGACAAACGCCCAAGACCATCAACTGTTGAGGAGGAAAGGTTTACCTGAGCTTTGTTCAGGCTGGGGGACAATCTGGCTCTCTTCTTTTGTGGTCTTCGGGGAGGCAGCAGTATAGTGGAGTGTGTGGTGGGTCAAAACCTCTCATGCTACAGGCAGGGAGCAGCACAGCAGGATGCACACCTTGGGTCTGGTCGGACACATGGCACCTTGCCAAACCCCAGGCAAGCTGGGAGGGTTTTGGGCCTGGATTCTCCCCACCCTCCCTCACTCTCCGCCTCTGCTGACTCTAACCCGACAGGGCTGTCCCCCAGTGCAGTGATCCATCTCTCTGCCGTCAATTGCTTAGCCTTCTGAGGGACCGGTGGATATATCCCTTGCCTGTTGGACCACTGTACCTACATAGGTGGGAGGACCCAGGAAAGCCTGGTCCTGCACCTCTGCCTTCCTCGGGCTCCTTGAACTTGCACCAACTTCTATAGCCCCTTTTGGTGACTATCACTGGCCTTGCATCTTTTCTCCTGTCTACTCTCTTGCTTGAGTTCTCAAGTCATTTTGATCATTCGGGCCTTCTTCAAACACCTCCTTTTGGGGACTGGACTTTCTTTTTAGTTACTCAGAGGAAATAGCTCTCTGCCCAGAAGAAAGATGGTTGTGGGGAACAGGGAGATAGTTTAGCTTGTAGCAAGAAGCATTTCTGGGAAGGCACTGGGACCCTTGTCATGAGTAACAAGGATGTAGGCTGCTGAGGTGCAGGGGAGGGGAGACCAGCCTGGAGGGCAGAGAGATTTCACATGGGCCCGTCTTCACCACAGTGAGCTGGGAGACTTTGAGAGTCAGCTGGGCCTCTTTGTGCCTTGTTCTGCATATTTGTCAGTGAGGATGGCATAGGACAGCTTATAATGGGTCAGAACAAGTTAGGTTAGGGTATGAGTTACATAGGGCTCTCTCAAACTCATGTCCACCTGGAACCTCAGAGTGTGGCTTGATTTGGAAATAGGGTCCTGACAGGTGTACTTAGTTAAGACCAAGTTATGCCAGGCTCAGATAGGCCTTAAATCCTATGACCAGTGTCCTTATAGGAAAGCTATGGAAGGACACAGATAAACAGAGAGAAGACCATCTGGAGGCAGAGGCAAAGGCTAGACTGATGCACACATAGGTCAGCAGCATCAGGTTGCAGCAAGTCCTAGAAGTCAAGGGGGAGGTGTAAGATGAGTTTTCTCTTAGCAGCTTCCGAACTGGCTTGACGTTTTGACTCTAAGTAAGCTTCTGTGTACCAGAGCTGTAAGACAATACAATTCTGTTCTCTGAGCTGCACAGTCTGTGGTAATCTGTATAGGAGCCACTAGAAACAAGTACACCTGGTAAAAGGTGGTGGAAGAGATGTCCCCTTAATCCTGCATCCATTCCCGTCTGCCTAGTGGGGCCAAGGAAAGTTCTATATGGATGTGAGGCAGAGAAATGAAATTGAGCTTCCTTATCCTACTTTCTAGTTACACTAAGCCTTGAAGAGGGAAGAAGACATTTCTTTAACCTTTTGCTTCACCTCTGTACTCATCTGGAACATTCTTCTTCCTAGATCCAGGGGATACCAGCATCTCTACAAGTAGATGTGAGGGCTGTAAGCTCGCAGAGCTTGAGCACGAGTGGGGCCTTGCTCAAGACAGGAGCAATAGTATTAGATGGCTCCACCATATGACTGCTGTGCATGACTCATACTCTTGGTCCCAAGCTTGCTACCACTCTCCCACCATATGTCCTTAGCAAGAGTCATGGTGCCATGCTATGGTGCACATATGGTTTGTCTCCCTAAATAATACTGGAGTTTAGCCCCATGGTGGGGTTATAAAGAGGGTAAAATATCAACTAGGCTATGGTGAGACCTTTGGGAGGTGACTGGGATAGGACAAGGTCAATAATGGAAAGCCTTCATGGTTGACTCCTGGTGGCTTGGCAGGAAAGAGGGAGACCAGAAGTCATGCACACACTCTATCTCTTGTTGTGGGATGGCCCATATCAGCTTGGGACCCTGGTCACAAGAAGGTCACCACCAGGTGAGCCTCTCCTAGACCTTTTTCTTCTCTTTTCATTTCCTGCTTTGCTCTCCTTCTCTGTGGGCTCTGAAATGTGGAGTTTCCAGCTTTCTGCTCCAACTCTTTACAATTTTCCCTTGGAAAGAACATCCATCCACATTTCTGGTTTTACCCACTGTGAAGACACTCTTGTCTCCTAGATTTTCAGCTCTGATTTCTTGGCCACATAAGTCAACTGCATTTTGATGAGCTCCATGCTCAACAGTTTAATATACCCAAAGCTGCACTCAGGTCTCTGCAGATCTGCAGAGTACCCCAAGTTCCCTCATACAGCTACTGGCTCTGTTGGTTCAGTCATTCAGGTCAAACCCAATAGCGGCCTGTTTGCTTCTTTCTTTTCCCTAACCTCTTCCCCTTTATCACCTATTCTCTAGCTAGGCCATGAGCCTGCTGCTACATGTGATACCAATTCCAACCTTAAAACCTGATTCATCATCCAGCCTACAGTTGGCAGTCATTAAATATGCTTTTGAACTAATAAATTGGTCCTGCAAAATTTGCCTCCTAAGTGTCCCTTATATTGGCAAGCTACCCCACACCATCTTCTCTATCTCTGATCTGGTCCCCAATTAGTCCCTCATAGTCCTCCAGCCAGCCATCACTGGCTCAGCCTCCTTTATCTAGGGATATTTCAGGTCACAACTTAGGGTATGAGGACGTTATTAACATTTTGTGGGCAAAGGCCAAGGATGCTATTAAACATCCTGTAATGCATGATGGTCCACAACAGAAGAATGACTTGGCATAGATATCACCCGTGCTAAGGCTGAGGAAGGCTGGCTCAGACGTAAGCAATGCCTACATCTACCTATGGCCTTGCTTTGCACCAGCCACCTAGTAGGCCCTCACTGTGTGATTACCAAGTGCCTATTGCTGTTCTCTGCCCAGACTAGAGTGAAGTCCAATCCCTTCTCCCAGTGGGAGAGGGGAGTTGCCAGCCATACCAGGTGGCAGGGACTCAGGCAGCTGAGAGCGTCGTCTTTCAGAGAGATGCACGCTTCCTCCAGGAACCAGAGCGGATGCGACCAATTTAGCTAACAAGTTGCCAGGGCTGTGATCACGTCGCCAGACAATGAAATTGCCCTTCCTACCAACTCTGACTGCCAGGCTGATGAGACAAACAAGTCTGTTAATTAGGCCCGTAATGGCAGCTGCAAAGGGGGCAATTTTTCCAAGGAAACAGGGTGGGGGGGAGGGGAGAAGGATCTCTCTTGTCCTGTCAGAGATTGGGCCTAAAGCTTGGCTCTGTCACTTTTCAAAGAGGAAAGATGGCTAACGTCACTGTAGTCACAACCCTGGACCAAAGGGAGGGCCTAGCTAGAGAAGGCAATTAGACATGTCCTCTTTAGTCACAGCCTTCCCAGCAATGGGGGATGGACAGTGAACTGTCTCATGGCCCTCAGCGCTGACGGACACTTAAAGACATCGAATAAGGACAAGCATCAACACCAAAAGACCTTCTCTTTTCTCCCGGGTTCTGGTTCCATCTCTGATCCTCTGGGCATCTCCCTGCAGGCTGTTTGCTGCTCCCCCAGAGCCTGTCATCCAGTCCTTCCAAGGAAGCCTCATGTCCTGCAGGACACAGGTAGAGCAGTGCTATGTTCTGCTATCCAAGGTCTAGGGGAATTCTCTTGCCACTGTCCTCTTCATTTGGTACATGTCTAACACCATACTCCAAACCAGTTTCTCTACATCTCAGGCCCTGCAGCCAAGGACACTGGCAGGCTAGGAGCCAGGGCACACTTGGGGTCCCAGGGCCAACTGGCATGGTTGCTTGGCTGGGTTTAGGGGAAGGCTGCCAAGCCTGGAGGGACAATACCTCCCATGAAGGCGATCATATCCCGTTAGCTTGTCTAGTCTCGAGAAAGTGGCCAGCAATATGGGTCAGTGTGTCCAGAAGGAGGGCAAATAGTCTGGGATATCTCAAGTCTGGGACAGGCTCAGGGACCCTGCAGGGGTCATATTGGCTTGATTCCAGATTATCCCATTGTCATATCCACAGGGGCCTCTTCTCCACTGCACAGCTCACTTGCCAAGGTGCTCTGGGCTGCCACTCAGGCCACACCCAGTCAGGTGTGTTAGGGATGCTAACCCGAAGAGCTGTCACTCAGGCCTTGTGGGTCAGCCTAGGAGCTCAAGTGAGCACCAAGCAGCCAGTGTGTTCCTGCAGACTTGGAACTTCAGCTATTCCTCCGGCTGCCCTCCAGCTCCACCGAGGAAGTGCTTCTTTCTGAGACTCTGCCCCCCAAGAAGGGTCATTATTGCTAATGCCTTTTCTCCCCCATCTGTTGTGATTGTTTACACTCCACTTGCTAATTAGAGACTAATTAGTTGGTGCTGAAATTCATCACTTTCCAAACACAACTGGGCGGTAGGAAAAACACAGCGATGCGGGCAACATCTGTACCTCTGCTTGAAGCCAAGGCGCCATTGTGCTCTTCCCTCCTTGTCTCCCTCCTCCTCCTCCTCCTCCTCCTCCTTCTCCTCCCCTTCCTCCTCCTCCTCCTCCCACCGATCCTCCCCATTCTCCTTCCAAGAAGCTCTGGGAAGGCCCCAGCTGCTGCTGTTCTACTCAGCGCCTTCTGCACAGTGCTGCACACAACACCTTGGGAAGACTGCGAATGTTCTGGTTGAATGAATGAATGAACGAATGAAGGACCAATCCACTAAATGCAACAGAAGGTGTGTTGCTGGGGGAGAAGGAGCACAGAGAAACAGCTGGCAAGCACCAAGATGCAGAGTGGCCTGTGATCTGGTGGAGGAACAGGCTGGACAAGTTCTGTAATTCAGGTTCCTAGGCAAGAATATTCTGGGGAGAGCATGGTGCTAAAGGGATCAAGGCCAATCTCAGAAAAGCTTTCAAGGGGCTCAGGGAGCTAGTGGGGTGTGGGAGGAAAGACAGACAGGACAGGGGACAGAAGACAATGTCACAGAGGAGGGGGTGGAAGAGGGAGGGCAGAGGAGGGACAGCTTGTGGGCAGAGAGGAGAGGTGGCCGAGGAGCCTTGCAGGAGTTACAGGAGTGGCACTGGCGTGGGTGAAGAGCCATGATTGCATGAGGGCTGAAACCATCCATTCCATGGCAGCCAGGAGAGGGGCCACCGGGCCCTGACCTCCCTCCCACTCATCTCAAGCCGAGCAGCTGCCATTACCCGAAGTTCCCTTCTTCTAATTAGGCTGTGGATTGCAGGGCCAGCTCCTCAGGGCCTGCGGTGTCTTCTGGGCCTCCCCTTGGGGATGCTGAGGGCAGCTAGCTGCCGGCCAGGTCGAAGGAAGCAGGGAGGACGGAAGAGCTAGAGGCCCCAGGAGGCTGCCTGGTGCACAGTTCCGGGAAGACCCAGGCAGCTCCTGGGAAGCCCCAGAGCAGCAGAACCTGGGCGTGGGTCTGGAACCTCATCTCTGCTTCTTTCTTAAGAGATATCCCTGAGACACCTCTGATCCCTGTGTCCCTGAGAGGGGAGCAGGGTGACCTGAGCCCCATGTGCCCTCCTTTACATGTGGGCCTCACGCTCGTCTCTTTAGGCTCTCAAAAAGAACGCTGTAGGAATTGAAGCTACCAGACTTAAATACCCTCTGCCATTTCCTTGCCTTGCAGTCTAGACATGCTGCACTGCTTCTCTGAGCTTGTGCACCCCTAGCTCATGGGGCTGCTGTGGGGACAAAGGAGATGATGGGGCCATGTTCTGGGTCCTCATCTGCTACCCAGTATGCCCTTGTTAAATGGTTGGCGGGCAGGGCATGCTGCAGTCTGGCTGCCTGCTGGAGAAGCCATGCTGTGCCCTTCCCTTGCCTGCCACAGAGCTGGAGAGCACTTATCACCTGCGATCCAGGAAAAAAGAAAAAGTAGGACTGACCACGTCTGCCAATTTCCCTGGCTCCTGCTATGGCCAATCGATAGGACATTAGGGAACATGGACTGGGAAGGGAGTTGCACAGCACACTGACAACTGCAAGTCACCAAAGCAAGGGCGTGGAGCAGAAGTCCCTACCCATGGCTGGCCGGTAGGGGCTGACCTGACCCTGGGATCAGGCTGCCTGAGTTCCTGCTTTGACCAGCAGTGGCCACTGTCCATGAGTGGACCTGGCTCTGGGCCGGGAGGAGTTTGAGGGCAGCTGGGTGCTCCATGCCCTCTGCCAGGGCAACACCCGCTGCCTGAGCATCCTTCCTCCCAACTCCCTGCCCTCCCTCCACACTGGCTTCACACCTCTCTGTTCACCTCCCTCTTCCTACTGTGTTTCCTACTTTTTGCCCATCCCTGCCCCACAAAGTCCATGGGCAGAGCATGCCTGGGCTCCACTGCTTGCCCCTCATCTGAGCCTGATCCGCATCCCTGAGGGCTTGTTACAGGGCGGTCACACTTCACTCCCCCCCACCCCCCCAGTCTGACTTAGCACGCAGGGCCAGCAAGTTTCCAGGGGATGGAGTTCTGGCCACTGGTTTAGGGACCATGCTTTGAGAATCACTGGTCTAGAAGGAGTTCTAATCAGCTGCCAGGATCCAGAGAGCAGCCCCTTCCTCCAGGGTGTAGAGGACTCAGGTGCTAGTGAGTTAGAGGTGCTTTATTTCTGTTATATTTTTCACTTCATGGAAGGCTCATGTCTAGTCAAGAGGCAGTCCTGAGCCTTGGGTGGCACTTGGTTTCCACTCCTCTCCTCTCCTGTCCACCTGGGTGTCCCATCTCTCTCTGTTACAGTGCTAGGTGTGCCAGTACCGGGGTGGTGAAGGGAGGCGAGGTCAAGCAGAATACAAAAGGAGGGACTTCCGAGGCAGCAGAAACCCTGTCCAGACACTATCCCTGTTTTCCACCTGCAAGGCTCATGCAAGGCTCACAGAAGCCCTGCTACGGGCAAGTGAAGGAACGACTCTGCCTCCTGAAACTGGTTTCTGCTGTGACCGCTGGACATGCTCAGAGCAGGTGACAAGGCTCCGCTGGAGGGGTCTTCAAGAGAGAAGGTTGTGGACAGAGCGGGAAGTATGACCCAGCCCCCGGCTTCCCTCCATGGCCCAGCCCACTGCTCCTGCTGATGTTCTGAGTAACTAATCCGCTGTAATGGGATCAGCATCTCCTGCCCAAACTTTATTTACATAATGGGGGTGAGAAGGCCTGCTTCCAAACAGCTGTCTGGGCAGCAGTGCAACCTGGGGTGCAGAAGCACTCCCCCCCCACCCAGCCTTAGGATGGTGTAAAAGGGTCTGAGCACCATGCTGAGTCAATCAGCAGCTCACAATAACAATGCGTGTGTGCACACGAATTCACAAGTTTGCACGCGTGTGTGTGCATCTGGCTTTCAGTTAATATTCAGCAGCAGATATTAATCCCTTTTTATGCAAAAAGACGATGGATCATAAGCCCAGAGAAATCAAACTTGAAACTGGGCCAGGCTCCTGCCCCACTTCCTTCACCCCTGCCAAATGGACACTGTCTGTTAACGAGGGAGATAAACGGAGAGGCCATCAAAGCAGATTTTCAGTCTGTCCATTTCACTTTGGGGCCTTACAGAATGCGATTTTTCACTTCCCCCTCTGCCCCAGCCCTGCCTGCCTGCCCGCCTGCCTGCCTTCCATTCCCACTTTCTTCCCACCCCCATGCTTTTATCTCCCAGAGTGGGACCTATTGGCCCGACTCATAGGGCGCCTTTCATCAGTCTCCAGATCTGCTAATGGAGGGAGGCAGCTGGGTGGAGAGAGAGAGATGAGGGACTGGCCCTGCTTGAGGACAGGAGGTTGCTGAGGCAGACTGAGGCCTGAGCAGGCAAGGATACGTCCTGCCTGTGGACAGAAGGACACAGAGAAACCCAGCCATGAAAACAGGAAACAGGTCCCCAGAGCAGGGAAATGTTCCTCCCAACGTGCCAGTCCTGTGAGAAATCTCCCAAGTATAGCAACTCAGTCTCCCCGCTCTGCACTCGCTCTGCTCTTCTCTGCTGCCTGGCTGGGAAACACCTTGAATCAAAGCGGGGCTGGAGGAAAAAAAATGAAAGAACAAACTACTTCACCCGCAGACTCAGTGGCCAAAGAAGGAGGGCCTGACCTGACCTGGCACTCAGTACCAGCTGATTCTTCAGGGCCAGTGGATTTCCCCTCATTCTGCAGATGGCTGCCACAGGGAATACAGGCTTATTGCTGCTGGGCATGGTGGTTTTCAAGACACTGGGACTGGCAAGAAAGGTTCAATGAACACTTACAGTTGAGGCTGGGCTCTGAAACCAACCAGGTGGACTAGCCTCTGCTAGGTATCAGGATTACACCCATTTTATAGGCACGAAGAAAGGTTATCCAAGTTTCCAAAGGGGGAGCTAAATATCAGTAGACCAGCCTATCGAGCTGAGTCCATTCTGTAGCTGTTCCATCAGACTCCTTGATGTCTTCTCTGCTCTGTACACCCCTTGCCAGCTCCCCTCTTAAAATGCAACACTTAGGGTTCTTTGCTAGAGCTTCACCATGTAATGCTAGGCTTCGGAGCCCTAGCCCAGGATTCTGGTTTGAAAATACACAAGCATAGGAAGGTACCTGGGTGACATCTGTGAAGATGAATGGCCTCCAAGTAGACGTGATTGAGCAGATTCCTGCCTGTGCCCCTACCCCACCTATGCGGGGTCCACTGAGGGGCAGCTGGCGGGAAACTGTGGCCAGAAGCATGAAGCTCTGCCATGCTGGGGTGGCAGAGAGGAACAGGCAGGAAGTAGCATTTATTGTACATCCACTGTATGCCAGTATCTTCTCAATCTCAGAGGCCTGGGAGGACCTGGGCCGTGGATCCCCACATTCTAGGAGGGGCCCAGTTAGGAATCGAGTGGGGCTAGAGTCCAGCCCTCTGTACACTTCTGGCCACTCTTGTCCTGCTCTAACTTGCAGGGGACTTAGTTTCTGTTCCAATGCTACTCTGATCTCCTTTGCTTTCCCTGGAATACACTGACTGCCTTTCCTTCCAAGAGGAAGAGGGCCAGGGAGAGGGCAAGTGGGGTGGCTGCCACTGTCCCCAGCAGCAACACACTATCTGCCTTGGCTGCTCAGAAGCCTCCAAGAGGAGAGGAATCAGTTTACACCTTGTTCTACCCCCTAAATTTCCCCAGGAACTAAGGAGAAGCCTTGGGGATACTTCTTTGTCATTTGAAATTTGTTTAGACATCACTCACTGGACAGGCTGTGCTGGCCCCTTGAAGAAAACCAGCCCTAAGAGGAGAGTGCAAGAAATCAGTGGTTTGTCATCAAAGGGAGGGAGGAGGTGGATGGAGGTGGAAGGAGGCAGGGCAGGCAGCATAGGCAGTGGGAGACAAGAGATTAAGCTTTTAGCAGCAGGCAGTCAACCAGATCAGCTGAGCTGGGTGGGAGAGCCTGCTGGGGGGAGGGGGGGCAACGCTGGGAGGGGGAGGAGCCCAGAAGATTGGCAGCCCCTGGGTTGTAGGGATATAGTAGGAGATATAGCACCAGGGTTAGGAAATGTGTGGCTTGGGTGGGAGCCTGTTAGGAGTTGAACTGGGTCCCACTAAAAGATGGACAGCAGCTCTTGTCCTGCTACCTGGGCAGGTGACATTATTTCGAAACAGGGTCTTCGCAGATGTAACTGGATTGAGGTCATGAAGGTGGGCCCCAATCCAGTCTGCCTGGTGTCCTCAGAAAAGGGAATGTGGGCATGATCACGGACACGGGGGTGCTGAAGAGTGAGCCAAGCACCAGGAGTTTCCACCTCATGCAGGAAGAGGCAAGGGAGGATCGAACCAGGAGTCTCAGAGCAAGCAAGGTCTTGCAGAGAACTCTTGCTCAGACTTCTGCCCTCAGAACTGAGAAACCACATATTTCTGGGTGGTAAGTCACCTAGCGGGTGATACTTTGTTACTGCAGCCCTGGGAAATGAATTCACAGCTCAAGAGTCACTTCTATCCCGACCTGATTTCTCATAAAGAACCTCACCCTAAGCCACCCATCAGAGGAGCATGAGCGGCCACCCAGCCAATGCTGGACCTAAACTTGCGAGACATCCTTTAGTCTCCATCTCTTTCAGCCCCACGACCAGCCAGGTGGCAAGTCCTGTGGTCCTGTCCATTAACACATATTCTAAAAGCCATCCACTTTTTCTCTGATCTCCTGTCACCTCTTCTCTGGGGGATGCCTGCCACTTGTAAATCCACCGTTCTGCAGCCAGTGAGGGGGACATCTTTAAAAAGCGAATGAACCCAGTTTACTTCCTTCCTCAAAACATACTTTCAGGTACCACATGACCCAGCAATTAGCACCGGGGTGTGGGTCCAGAAGAATCGAAGGCTGGGTCTCAGAAGTATTTGCATACCTGTGCTCACTACAGTAACATTCATAAGAGCCAAGAGGTGAAAGCAACCCACGTAGCCAGCGATAGATGGACAGGTAACAAAATGTAGCCTAGACATGCAATGGATGTTTTGCAGCCTTTGAAAGGAAAGGAATTCTGTCATAACCTGTCGCGCATGAACCTTGAACAAGCCGGGCTGAGAGAAATAATCCAGCCACAAAATGGCAAACATTGTATCATTCTACTTGTATGGGTCCCAAGGGTGGTCATGCCAGTAGAGATGGAAGAGGAGGGGTTGCCAGGGCCTGGAGGAGACAGTTGAAAGGTGAGCTGCTATGGGACAGTTTCAGTTTGGAGTGGCTGGAGGTGTTCTGGAGATAGAAGGGAAAATGCAAATGTTTTTCATATCACAGAATTCTAAACAATAAATATCATATGATGTATGTTTTGCCATAATAAACACAAACCCCAAACACCCTCCAATGCTCCCTACCAGCCTTCGAGCAAAACTGAAAATTCTTTCTAGGATTAAGTGCAGTGAACTCTGTGATCCCTGGTCTCTTTCTGCTCTTCTGACCAGCTGCGTGTGGGGTTTTCCTTCCACCTGGTCTGCAGCTCAGGCCCAGTGCCACCTCCTTGGGCATCTCCCAGAAGCAGCCCTCCCTCTGTGGCCCGCAGTTCTTGCACGTTGCTCTTGTCCATTCTCTTCTTACCGTTATCACCACCTGAACTTGTCTCACTCACGGTGTGGTTTTCTTTCACCAGTGTGGTTCATCGCCGCCTCTGGGAGGGCTGCGCTCCACCGCCATGTCCACAGCTACCTTGGAAGACGTAGCGTGGAACGTGGTACAGGAAGCAAAGGAGGAGCCGGTGAGGGGGTGGGTCAGTGAGCCAGCCCTCAGGAGGAAGGAGTGACGAGCCGGGTGGCCCAAGAATGCAGAGAAGGGACTGGCAACATCCCAGGTTGCCCAATGACAGGGAGGAAGGAAGCCCGGGCAGTTTCTAGGCTGATTCTCTGGCTTCGGGACTAATCTGTCCATGGCTATCGGAAACTGTGTGGCTAAGCCTTGTGAGAATCCTTCCAACGGGCAAAGGAGACATGCACAGAGTCTGGAGGGAAAGCAGGGTTCAGGAGCAGCAGGGGTAGGGCTTGCTTTCAGCCAACTCTGTACATGAAACAGATTTCAATTTGGGAAAAGTCATGAAGATTATCCCGAGTTCCCCTATAGCCAGATATCCAATTTCCGCTGTTGTCAACATTTATATCACAACGGCCATCAGTTTGGTCACCTCTCCGAGGTTCCTAAGAGAACCCGGGACTATGGATGACGCTGACTGTTACACCCACCTAGTAAATGAGGAAACCAAGGCTAGGTGCGAAGGATAAGCTTGAGGATGCCAGCTGATCGGTGGCAGAGCCCCAGACTCAGCCCCCAGGAGTGTCTTTCCCTGCCTCTCCCTTGTCTGCCTGGTCTGCTTCTTAAACCAGGACCTGGCCGGGAGGCAGGGCCTTGAGCTGATGGCAGCCCAGCATCTTCACAACAGCTATGTCTGGACACCCAGAGACCCTGGGCCTGGGCTGCAGTGTGGAGCTTGGGCTGACTGCCAAGCTGTGTGGAGCGGTGCCAGGCTCTGGCTGTGCCTGCTAGGGTGTGGGTACGGGATGATCCCCAGGCTGCCGACCACCCCAGAAGGACCAAGGCCAGCTCTGACAGCACCGGGGGTGAGATGCCTCACTAGACGCTGCATTCCATAGCTTCTTGCCATCTTCCCCACTGTCTTATAGGGCAACGCCACACCATCCCTATTTCCCAGATGAGGACACTGAGGCCCAGGGAGAAGTGAGGCCGCCCGGTCACCAGCCCACTTCAATGCTGATTTCAATGCCAGATCTCTCTCCGTCCTCCCTCCCTCTGCCCACCAGCTCTGCCTGCTTCTCAGCCTGTTTACCTTCCTGATTTAGCCTGCTTTTGTTTGGTCTGATATGAAAATGAACTAATCCAGAATGCAGAGCATGAGAAGGAAGGGGATGCGGGGCAAAGCCGCGAGGAGGGCTAGCTCGCAGCTCACGGAACCCACCATGGAGAGCTCAGTGTATGCAATACACGCGGGCCTGAGTGCCCGCCAGCCTGGCTCATGGTGGAGATCAGGCAGGGCTTGGAGTCCTGGGTCTTGGCCTGTTCTCTGTAGGCCTCAGGACAGCCCTAAATCTCTCTGAGCTTCAGCCTTGGCTGACAAAAGGTGACAGCTGTTGTGTGTGTAACAGTTAAGTAGTATACTGTGGAGCAGGCTGCCCAGGGCTGTGTGTGAGGGTGAAGCTATGAGGTACCTCGGAGACCTGAAGTATCATGGGAAATCCCCTCTGAACCTAGGAGGAGGTGTATGCAGTCCCACGAAGGCTCAGAGTCATAAAACATTTGAAAACACAACCCCTGCCTCCATGACTCCAGAGTGCACAGCTTCTGGGACCAAGTAATGGCATGAACCTCAGCAGAGGGTCAGGTCACCAATCCCAAGGCTTCCCCTGCCCACGGTGCAGGTTGCATCTGCCAGGGCTATGTCTAGCCATCTTCCTCCAGGGCTCCTCTGATTCCCTTCACAAGGACAAGCGACCTACAGCCTTAGCTGACTGTGCAGCGCTCAGGCTAGGGGTGGACGATGAGGTGGAGCAGACAGGCGGCCCTCCCCAGGGTCAAGGACATAGGGACTGCCTGGCAAGAGGAGACTCCACCTTCCTCTCAGGTGCAGCGTGGGTGGGAGTGTCCTTCCTCTGTCCCCAAAGCAAGTGCAGTAGGGTCCTCCATCCTCTGAAGGTACATCTGCTCCCCACCCAGCCCGATCCTCAACCCAGGGAACAGGATGTACAACACCAAACTGGGTCACTGGTCCTGTTCCCACGGAAAGTCACCCCAGCAAGGATGTCCAACCTTTTGGCTTGCCTGGGCCACACTGAGTGGAGACTTAAACTAAATTCAATGGCAAATCAAGGAAACTTACATGTCTGCTTAATAACAACATGCACACACAGACGTACAGTTGAAATACTGTATCAGTAATCACTGCATTTTGCAAAGTCACACAAATGCTTATGATGTAAGAAGTACACGGGTTCAGTGACACTGTGTGTGGTGAGTGCAGGAGGCAGAGGTGGCCCTTCTTGGTGTCTTCCCTATGCAATATTCTATTGTCATCTGTGCAATCCACTCGGGAGCACCCTGCAACCGACTCAGAAAAAACAGTGCCCCAAGCCACCCAATAACGCCAAAGGTCATCATTTTGAAGAGCTGCATTACCACTGTACAGGGCTTCTTGGGAAATGGACACTCCTGGGTAGGAACAGGGTAGGGATGAGCCGGGTGGCCCAAGAAAGCAGGGAAGGGCCTGGAAACATCCCAGGTTGCCCAATGACAGGGAGGAAGGAAGCCCGGGCAGTTTCTAGGCTGATTCAAGCCCCTCTCTAGTCAATGCTGGAGGTATCATTACGGAACTGATGGGGCTCAGGGATGTGCTCCCGGGCACAGAGGTGCCAACTTTGATCTGAGGTCAGCCAGCTCCCTCCTTCTGCAGTCCAGCCTGACCACCTTCTGGATGAGAAGGCCACAGGGCCAGACCTATCACCCCAGAACTCAAGGTGAAGGAGAAAGGTAGCCACTCAGCAGGTGTGTCTGAGTCCCCAGCAGGACTGTCCATGTGACACAGACACTCATCACAGAGGAGGAGTTGGACTTGTGTTTCTGAGGCCTGTGAGGGATGCCAGGGACACTCACTGAGGCGGGAGTCACCTTTAAGTATGCTCTTAAAGGAGAGTTGAGGGGGAAGTAGGAGAGAAGTGGGTGTGGTGGTGTGGGGGACAGAGATGGTCTCAGGGGACAATGGTCAGGATACCCAGGGATGAAATACAGGTATGGCATACACAGATGGCTACTATGTCTGACAAGCAGGCACATGCCTCTGTCTGGGATTCACATCGACATCATACAATTGACTAGGAAGGAAGCTGGCATGGGCCCCTCCCCCAGGAGAGGCGACTTCTTCCAGGAAGGCTTCCCTACTCTGGACTGTGGGTCAGCCCGTCACTTGTGTGTTCTCACAGGCCCTCTCCATGTGCCACCATCACATTCCTGTCCCTGTGCCCTTCCCAGCACTGTGCTCTGTGTCTTTGATCTCTCTCATCAGTAGAGTCTACACAGGGATGTGGCATATGCAGGTGCCTCATTTATTGGATGGATGGATAAATGGACTGGTGGAGGAAAGGAAAGAAGGAAGGGAAGGAGGCAGGGTGACAGATGGTAGAGACACGCAAGTTGTTAGAAAAGTGTCAGTCATTCCCAGATTCACCTCAGTTAGCGTCCAATCGAGTCCCCCAGGCCCCCCCAGGTGGAAGACAGCCTCATAGAGGGAAAATGGCCTGTATGGCATTGCCGAGGACAGCAGAGGGACAGCTGGGGTCACAGAGCTCTCTGGCTCCCATGTCAGGGCCTGTCAATCACCCGGGCTGCAGGAGGCAGCTCCCTCAATGGCGGAGCAAATCACAGATCTCACACCACTGGGTCGCTCTGTCTCCCTCTCTGTCCTCTGCAGAGAAAGGTCTCCAAGTGCACATCCCCTCTCTCAACAAGCCACTACCTCCTTGGGGCCTTGGCCTCTGTACTTGTGGGGTTCCCCTGCCCAAGGCTCCCCTGCAGAGAGCTCCCCCCCTAGTGGACTCACTCAAACTTTCCCTCTTTCCTGCCCTGCTTGTTTCCTCCTCCACCCCACTCCCCATGGTGTGTACACAGGTGGGGCCCAGGCAGCAGGAAGGGGACCTGGTGGAGAGCTGATTGTGTCACTGTCTCTTAATTAATTAATGTATGCACAGGAGAACAACTTGAGAGACAGAAGTGGTGCTGGTGGAGCTAGGAATAAGGGATGGGGCAGAGGTGCCTAAATAGGACCGGAAATGGAGAACAGAGAAGAATGTGCCCTGTTTCCAGCAGGCCAAGGGACTGGGGACATAGCTCCACCCCCCACCCCACCCCTTGGGTACTGCTTCAGGCCCAAAGGCTGATTAGGAATGTCACACTAGGAAGTGGCTAGAGGACAGTGCTGCCATTTCCAGCTGCTCTGCCAACCTGATTAGTGCCAATTAATGGAAGGTCCCACTGGGCTGTGCTTGCAGCCACCAGCTGCTCTCAGGGGTGTCCTGTGGCTGCTTGAGGCTGCCCTGGGGACATTGAGCCTGTCAGTGGGGAGGGTTCTGTGCTCCTTCTGCTGAACTCTCAGTGCACCTTGAGACAAGATCTCCTCTCTCTGAGCAGGGTCCTCCTCAGCCTATGCTGGCCCCCTCAACCCTCCTATAGGGCTGGGGCTTTCTTACAAGCAGCTGAAGGATACAGCTAAAAGGGATGAGCCCTTGGAGAGCAGGAAGGGGCAGAGGGAACAGCCCGGGTGGGGAGGGGTCTCTAAGGGTTGGTGTGTACAGCAAGGCTGGGCTGTGCTCCCTGAGGCTGACACCAGGGTAGATGCAGACCCCATTCAGAAAGATGGCAACTGGGAAGAAGTCAGGGGGAGGGGCCTTTCAGGCACAGGTAAGTGAGACAGGGATAGTGGACAGGCTGGATGGGCCCTGTTGTCCCCTGCTTTCCCACCCCTCCTCAGGCTGTGGAAGTCAGACCAGTCCCCTCTCAGGCAGGGAGAAAAGAATCAATTAATTCATTAGGCTGACATGTCTGTGAACATCGCTCCTGGGACGCCACGGGCCTGGCAGCCAGTGGCGGTTTAATGGGTACTTTTGCTCTGATGTGACACTCAGGCCAGCTGCCTCTTCACGGCATGGGACACACTTAAAGAGGTAGGAGCCACAGGCCTGGCAGCTCTCAGAGGCTGCGGGCAGAAACAGCAAGAGAACGGTGGAAATTCTAGGGCAGAGCCTGGTCACCCCTTCCTGTCGGGGTGGCTCCACATCTGCAAAAGGCTCTTCCGGGCTGCTTCGCTGGTGAGACACCCTCCTGCATGATGTGGAGTCTCAAGCGTCTGAGGAAGTTCCAGCCAGGTGGCCTGTGAGTCTCTTTCAGTTCTGACATTGTGGAATCTGTCATCTGGTTTCAGAATCTAGATTTTTTTTTTTCCAAATGCCCCAACTCTGGAGATGCTGAAAGCCTGAGAATAACTCAGCTAGGCGGAGAAACTGGGTGGGGGTGGGGACACAATCCCAGAGTCCCAGGCCCCAAACTGCACTCTTAGCAACCTCTGTGCGCCACCTCCCTGGGACACTTGAGAGGCAGCAGCACCTGGCTCATAGGCTGGGCCTCTCACCCCTCCCCCACCTGCCTCAGGGGTCCAGGTCTGGCTTCAGGCAAGTCTTCTCTTGAGGATACAGCTACTGAGTGAGGTCATAGCATCTGTCTAGTCCCTCAGGGACTAGACAGACTGAAGGTTTTAGGTCTTGGGCCACTGTGCCCAGAGAAGGACAAACCTTCCTGCACATCTCTGAGCAGGCCGAGTATAGTCGGGGAGCTCTCATCTCAGACTCCCGCCTCCCTACAGGACAGACGCCATGAAAATCCCCCTCACTGACTCTTTCTGGTCAGAGGGAGGAGGGAATGTCAGGACTGTGCTGGGTGTCTCCCCATTTCACCTAACCAGATCTGCTCACATACCATGATCCCAGTTTTCATGCTGAGGAAACTGAGGCTGACAGAGGTTGGCCCACAGGCCTAATGCCACAGAGGTAGGAAGGGGAAGCACCTGCAGTGCCTCCTGCTGCCAGAGCCTGCAGCAGCCCAGTGAAACTCCTGCTCACTGAGCCCCGCCCCCCAGAACTTGGACACTATGGGGGAGCTGGGGCAGCAGGACACCAGGTCTTCCTCCTTCTCACCACTCAAGGGTCAGCCTCGGTGTGACTGCGCCTTGGACCAGGTGGGGACAGGCACCTGGAAGGCAGCTCCCCTGGGGCCCAGCCCAGCCTCCTTCCTGCCCCAGCTGCTGGCGGCTCAGACACCCCTAACGTGTCATCCTTGCCAGCAGCTGCTGCTGTCAGCTTTCTCCTTCTCAGCACCACTCCGAGTTTCAATGACGACCCCGGCTGCCTCCTAAAAAGACACGACCCCGGCTGCCTCCTAAAAAGACACGTCAAGGACTCCTGTCACCATGACGCCATCGGCCCTTCTCACTGTTCAGAGGCACCGGGTGCCAGCAGCCCCCACCCAGGCCCTGTTGCTGGCTGATAAAGGAATGCTTCTCCTGCCAAAGGGAAAAAAGCAGCAAGCAGCAGTCTTCCCTCTCAAGGAAGCTCTCAGGGGACAGGCTGAAAGGAGTGAGGGGCAGGGCGGGAGCCAGGAGGGAGCAGGGAGAAGGCAGGCTGCTTCTCCTCCAGGCTGCCGCCCCGGATTTCTACACAGAGGCAGCCTGGAGCTACTCAGCCTCCCACATCCTCCTCACTGCTCAGGACTCTGGGTACTCTTTGCCCTTTAGCTTGTGTTTGATTAATTTCTCATTATGTAATTTGATGCCTCATTCACTCAGCCAAAACCCATTCCCTGAGTATCCAGCATGTCATGTCGAGGTGGGCACTGCAAACCAACACTCAGCCCTAGCTCCACGAAGATGGAGCAAACACAGACCCTGCTCAGTGTGTGGGGGGCGGATCCTGCCCAGAGGGGCTGGAGGATTCAGGATGGGGCGGTCTGAGACCAGCCCCGAAGGACAGATGGAAGTCCCTAAGCAGAGGTGGGGGACACATAACTGAAAGGCAAAGAGAAAACCCTGTGCCAGAGATCGTGGTTGAAGTGATGGGGTGAGCAGAGATTCAGAGACAGGGGAAAGGTGAGCGCCAGGAGGTAAATAAGGTTAGGGAGGCACTGAAGGTGACAGATCAGATTTCTGTCTGTCTAAAGATCACTCAGGCTGCCACGTGGAGACTGGAGGGGGAGGATCCCAGGTAGGGTGTGGCCACGACCAGGTGATGGAGGTTCAGAATGAGACTGAGTGACGCCAGCCAGTGGGATGGAAAGCAGCAGAGGAATTCAAGCCCTTCCTGTTCGCCGTCCCGCTGCTCTGTGCCCTGTGCCTTATCCCAGTGTGATCAGGTCCTGTGCTGCTGCTGGCCCCATCACCCAGCTGTGAGCCTATGGCTTCTGTCCTCCTTGGCTCCCTGTGATCCTTCCTGGGCTGTTGCTCCTGGTCATTTCCAGCTCAGGGAGACCTCTAACTGGACAGTGCGCAGTGGAGTTCTGAACTGGATGCAACAGGAACACAGGGCAGGAAGGTGGGAGGCCGATGGCTTCCCAATACCCCCAGCCTCCCAGCCATTCTGCTGCAGAGCTAATGGTTCTGAAATACACCCCGCTGGATGCCTCGTCCCCAGGAAAGGACCCTTAACCTGCTAACCCTTGGCCCTGCTGGGAAAATAGCTCAATTACTGCAAAATGAGATGCTGTCCCAGTATGGATGGATCAGCATTTAATGATAATTACAATGGGCTGGACATGAGCAGCCACTTGTTTGGAGAGGTGGAAGGCGCTAGGCAGACACAGGCTGCACACAGTGACTTCCCCATGGGTGGTGGCACGGACAGGGGCGATGCTCAAGGCAGCTGGGAAGGTCACTGAGCTGACAACACCCAGCCTGGGCAGCTGCTGGCCAGGAATCTGTCCTTGCAGTGATAACAGGGTAGGTGTCTGGACAGAGTTCTGTGAGGAAAACAGGAAGTACTTGGTGTCTTAACATGGAGGAATTTGTTCCAGGGAACTGGTTACAGGTGATGGGAGGGCTGAGAAGCCAAAGGAGAGTAGTGGGGTAAAAACAGAAATGAACAGCTCAGAAGCCTCCACCATCCTGCTCTGGAGGATCCTGGGGAGGAAGTGGGGTTTCTTGAGCCTCAGCGAGTCATCTGTCCGATGGATTGGACATCATGAACCAAACACAGCCACTTTCAGAATGAAGAGAGAATGAGAGGAAAGCACTCTGGCTTCCCTCTTCCATCTCCCATCTCCCCCCAGCACCTCCCATTAGCAAACCTGACTGGGAATCCTGGGAAACCAGGAGGACAGCATTCTGTGAGTCCAGCCAGAGTAGCGCAAGGACAAGGAAAAGACCCGAGAGGTCAAGTGCAGGGTACCCAGGAGGACAAGATGACATAAAAGCCAGGACTTCTGGGCTTATCCTGCTTTCTTTTCTGCCCACGGCCTAGGGTACATCAACTCTGCCAGACAGTGGTGTCTTCCATTTCCTCACCAGCTCCTGGTGCCTTGGAGATCAATGCCCAGAGCTCCCACCCCAGCCGGATTCATCAAGCTCTGAGTGGCAGGCTGTATGGCGAGAGACCTCGCCCACCAAGAGCTTAATCTCCTGGATAAAGCCCAGAGGGCCAGAGACACATAACACATCCAGGGAGGCCACTACTGTCTCATTTCAGCCTGAGGGCCTTGCAGCTCCTGCCTAGAATGGAGAGGGCGCAGCAGATCCTTCGGTTTTTCTCTATACCTAGTGTATGTAGGCAGGTGGAAGGTGAAGGCTGGAAAGAAATCGAGAGCTCTTTTGGGCCATTTCTGAGCCTGTTATCCTCTCCCAAATCCATTCTGGACCAAGCAGGCTGTAACACAGCCCTTCCTCTTTCCCTCCCTTCCTTCCTCAACAAGAAGTACTAGTCTCCAGTGGATCCTGTGTTATGCAGGAAGCAAGGGTTGTCATGGTGAGCCGGCCAGGCAAGATCCCTGCCTTAGCTTAGGTATCAAGAGTGCCACATCCTTCCTCAACTGCCCCAAATGCGCAAGGAGAGCCTCAGAAGGTCTGTTGTGCCCACTTCAGCCTGCAGATTCCAGACTTCCTTTCTCCCCATAGCTCTTCTTAAGCAGCGTCGTCAGGGAGGAGCTTGGAGAGGGCGGGCACTGCATTTGGAGGATTATGATTGGTTTCCAACAGGCTGACAGATGGATGAGAAGACCAACCAAAACTGTTGAGCAGCTGGAATGACAGGCGACCCAGAGTCGGAAGCAGATGCTGCAGTAGCAACCCCCCTTAACCCCCACCCGTCGGCCAGCTTCTCCCCCCTTCTGGGGCACAGCTCTAAATCTCTCTGACATAAAATATCGTTGGGGAGCCGCAGCACACAGAGATTAAAAAACAATAAAGAGAAAGCGAAACTCTCGACTATAATTACCAGCCTCTAGCCGGCAGCAGCAAAAACGCACTAAAATTTTAATAGGAACCACTGCATTTAATTTAACGACACATTTTTTCAATTACCAGAATAATTGTTTTATTCATAAAATGAGTTTCAATAAAGAGGGCAATTTTCCTTTGTTTTTATTATTCATTTGCGCAACATATTTGAGATAGAATTCCCTCATGTTAAGGCAGCTTGGCGAGGACTCATGACATCTGTGTCATGAGCTGATGGCAAGCGGCAGGGGACCCGAGGAAGTGGACGTGCACATGCCGGGGGTATGGGTGAATGGTAGAGGCCAGGCCTGGGATCGCTCAGGCAGCACATCCACAGCTCTGCTCTCCGCGAGGGTTGCCAAGTGCTTGCCATGCCCTTCCCAGGCCCCTCCAGTCCTGCTGCACCCTCCACTCTCGGGGAGGGCAGGAGGCCGAGCTCAGCCCTTCTAGACACTTCCCTGCTCGGCAGGGACAGCGAAAGCTCACCACTGGCAGAAGGGAAGAAAGACGGGCAGAGAAAAAGCGAAAAGCAGCCGGCTTGTTGCTGGTGAACTGAGACATGGTTTTACTTAGGGACACTGGGCCTCTGTCTCCCAGTGGTCAATCAGATCACTGTAATGACGGACATGCACTAGGGTTCATTTCCCAGCACCCAATCAAGTAGGCACAGGCGGCCCCTACTTTAGCAACAAGAGGCAGATGCAGCCTAAGGGACCTGTCCAGAGCCCAAGGGTCTGAATTATTCCCTGGTGGACTGCAGGGTCTTTAGATGATGCTACCGCTGTGTCAGCTGCCTAGGTTTGGGCTGCTTCTCAGAGTTCCCTGGCGACTTCATCTTTGAACTAACTCACTGTCGCTTCTCACTCCAGCTCCCTTTATACCGTACTGTAAGTGTGCTCTTGTCTCTGTCTGTCTGTCTCTGTCCCTTTTTGGCATCTCTCAACCTGATAGCCCTCCCCCTGAGCTTCTGGCTGGCACCTGGTCTGTTTGGGTGCTAGAGCACCCTGGCACCTGGCTGTTGGACTGGGTGCAGCTTTCGGGCCAGGGCAGATGGCCACAGCCTGGCACTGCTCTGGACGGGAAGATGTAGACAGAGCTGAGGGAGTCAGCTTTAGGTCCCCTTATACAGGATGTACAGGAGAGGATACAGAGTAGGAAGGCATGAAGTCCAGGGCCACCCTTGAACCAATACAGCTGTCACACGGCCCCTCCTGCCTGCCCTCTCCTTCCTGAGTCTGTGCCCTCCTATGGATAAACCACCCAGCCCTCTGCCTCCTACAGCCCACCCTTCACCCAGGGACACAAATCAGCCCCTTCAGTCAGGGGGCACGTCCAGCTGCAGCCTGAGCCTTGGTTTCCTGTAAGCCCTTTGGAGAGTTCTCAGCACACGGAGCAGGAGTTGGAGTGTAAGGGTGCTGCCCTTCTCCATAGGTGCAAGTCTGGCCTGCAGATATCTCTTCAAGGGGACACATTAGTGGCCCCAGTGATCCCTTGCAACCCCGACTCTTCTTATTGGATGCATCTCCTCGTGGGGACAAGAGGAGGGAGAGGTGTCCTGGAGGAAATTGACTCTGAGACTCTCAGAGAGAGATTTTATGTTCTCCACACGGGGACCAGCTGTTCCAAGGCTGGAGCCGCTCACTGTCGGCCTAGTCCACAATCTCTGCTCTTCTCAGGACTTCCGTGCCTTCCAGGGGACTTGACGATGACCTTGAACTCCTGGGCACAGTGACCAAATGGAAGCCTGTGCTTTTGCACAATGCTGGGCACACAAGGAAATGTATTGGCACTACATAAAGGCACTAAGGAGAGAGGCCTCTGGAGAAACCAACACCTCAATCTTGAACTTCTACTCTACAGAGCTATGAGAAAAAACATTTCTGCTCCTTAAGCCTCTCAGCCTGGTATCCTCCTGGCAACCCTAGCAAAATGGCGCACGGTCAGCCTTTTCTCCTGGAATTCGTCGTCGTCCTCCTCCTCCTCCTCAGCAAGTGTGAGTTCTATACAGAACTCTGGCTCCCAGCCCCCTTCTCCAGGAAGCCTTCTCTGGTTGGGTCCGTTCTCCCCCTTGGCTCTGTGGAGCGCTCAGGTGTCTTGTTTGTCAAGTATTGATTTGTACACATTCTCCACTGAAGTGGAGCAGAAGGTGGGGGCTGAGAGAATGCCAGTAACAGAGAGAGCTGAGCCAGCACGGGCCTTGTGGAAGACGGGCCTTGATTTGGCCCTGAAGGCAGGAGGGACAGGCAGCCATTTGGCACAGAAGCTGGCAGACAGCCCAGAGCAAGGGCATGTGGGAGTGACCAGGGACCTAGGACAGCATGTAGCTGGCCCCTCCCCTATTCTGTGTACCATGGTCCCACGGGAGCCAAGGCTTGCCCAAGGTCACTCATCTTGGCCAGCCCTCTGCCCTGGGCCTCAGAAAGACCTGGAGATCCCTGCCCCGCCCCTCCCATCAGGCAGATGTGGCTGGGCTACTGGGAAACTCCCATCATTTTGTTCTCTGCCAAAGTCCCAGAGCAGCCTTGGGGAGGACGCAGAAGGCCCAGGTGGGGGAGATGACAGCCTGGCGGCTGGGCACCAAGATCGTATACGCAGCAGATGTTGGAGGATTAGCTACTCTGCCTCCCAAAGCCGCCGAAGCCACTTAATATTCTACAGACAGATCGCTTCCCTTTCATATAAAGCAAACATGGAATTGAACTGCTGCAGACTCCAAACACCTGGGGTGGGCTGGGGCCCTGAAGTCTCACACCTCGGGGAAAGGGGTCCAAGGAAGAAGGCAGAGGGACAGGAGGGAAGGGGAGGACTTGTCCTCCTCCCTGGACAGCAGCAGTGGACAGTGAGCACACAGATTCTCTGGTCTCCAGGATGTGCCTGTGGACTTTGGGAGATACAGAGCCACTGTCTCTGGGGCTGGGACTGGGGCTGGATGGTTGGCAAAGCAATGCCACTCAGTGAAAGTCACCGCCAGGAAACGACACACACAGGGAGCATTCTTCTCCTTCTCAATGATGCCAGACACTGAGGATGGAAGCATAGCCACTGAGGCGGATCACCAAGATGGGAAGCAGCAGGTTCTTTCCAGGCATCAGACCCACAGAGCAGGATGGTGACAGCTTTGGCTGACGACAAGCAGTGGCACAAGGCTGGCAAACAGGGCCATGTGAGTATGCTAGAGTTTTGTAAATAATGAAAGGCAACATGCTTGGATTAGACAGAGCTCACCTTTCCCAGATGGGAAAGGAGCAGAAGAGCTCTCCGGGTCCCTGGGCTTTGTGTGAACAGCCAGGGCGACTCCTGTGTACAGTGGGGGATGAGTCTAACGGAAGTTCCCTCCTCAGGCCTGCTGAGGACTGTGCAAGTTAAAACACCTAAGTGATTTGGCACCAGGATCATAGCATGAGTTTGATAAAGGTTATATTGAACTTGGAATCCAACTTCAATCGGGCTCATCTCATAAGCTAGGAAAAGGCCAAGCAGCACATAGAAAGTCTAGACACTGGCGTAGGCCTGTTGTATGATGGAAGCCTCTAGAATTTCCCAGCCGTATGAAATGGAGGAACCCTTTCACTTCTTTGGGCTTGAGCTTTCCTCTCTGTAGAGTGGGAATGACGAGATGGTATTCCATACATGAGGTATGTTTTAAGTGATGGAAGTTCATGGAGTAACAATATATGGTGCAGCAATCTCAGCTAGCCTTGGTGAGCCTGGTCAGCTAGTCAAGGCCAAGGTCAAATGCTTCCATAAGATCTGTTGCATCTTGGGAGAATATTATTTCTTTCTCCCTTTCTTTCCCCCTCCCTCTTTTTTTCCCCTCCTCTCTCCTCTTTTTTTCTCCTACTTTCCTTTCCTCTCTCTCTCCTTACCCTCCTTCCCTTTTTCTTTTTCTTTTCCCAACACTAGGGATTGAACTCAGGACCTTGTGCTTGGAAGGTAAGCACAGAAGCACTGAGCTAAATTCCCAGTCTTTTCCTTTCTTTCTTTCTGACTAACACAGCACAGAGAATTCTGGGTCCTGGGAGTCCCAGCCTCTAAGCCCTCTCCCCTCACTTCTTCTGTCATTAACTTTGGGAATCCTGCCCCTCAGGAAGGTCTGCCATGTGCACAGGGACTGCATGGCCAATTTGTAACCCAGCCGCAGGAAGGGCAGCAGTGCCCACCTGGCTATACTCATCTTTGCATCCTTCCCCCAGCACTCCATGCACGACTGAGCTCAGCTCTCCTTTCCAGCTCTGTCCCTGCTGCCCTGTCCTTCTGTGTCCTGTCCGATGCCACTGGGCTGAAAGCCTTTGCGGTGCTCAGCCACACCAGCTCCTCATGTATGAGCAAGAAGGTGCAGGTTGACTCTATGAGGACAAAAACTCTCAGGCAACAGGTTCCCTGTGCAGATGCCAAAGGAGCTAGAAAACCTGTGGGATGAGCTCTGCGTTGGTTCTGCCAGATTTCCTCTGGAATCATCCAGCAGGCAAGGACAAAGGACAGAAGGGAGCAGAATGATCAAGCACATTTCTTATATCTGAATGGCATTTTAGAATAGCTGAAGACTCTTACTTCTAACTGCCTCTCCTTTTGTGCAGCACCTACCTCTCCTTTTACTTCTAACTGCCTCTCCTATGAATATCTGTGACATTCATAGCTTAGGCACTCTTCACCCATTAGACAGATGGAGAAATCAGGGCTCAGTGCCTTTCCCAGTCCATAGCTGAGTTAACAAGATGGGGGCTTATTGCTGGGTCCTTTCCACCAAGATCACAGGAAAGAACTCTGGGTGTGGTCCCTGCCTGACCCCTGAAGTCCTGGGCTGACTGTCTCCTTGGAGAGACATATCCTAGCCCTACAGCTCAAGCTGGCAAAGAAACAACTGCTCTCTGGCTACCTCCATCTAGTTTCATGGACGAACAGGCCTCACATGAAAGAAGGAAAAGTCAGCCAAGAAACACAAAGATGGTGAAACGCACACGAGAAGGACGGCCAGCATCTCTATCTCTGCTCCTTCCGGGCGGGGACAGGGCAGGAAAGAGAGGCTACTGCCCCTCTCTGCCACACTGCGACCCCTGACCCAGCAGGGCATCAGGCCACAGCAGGCCATCCACAGGGCAGAGGGACTGTCCCCAAGAAGGAAGCAGCATGTCAGTGGGAGTTTCCATTCTCTGGCCCAACTCTGGGGGATCGCTGGGCTTGCTCGTGGCACTGGGGGAACAATGGGAATACACGCACCACAGAAGGGCGCAGAGTATCCAGGGAGATACTGTAAGGAAGGAGTGAGAAGCCGACACATGGAAACTTCAGTGCAGTGCTGTAGAGTACACGCTACCACATAGGGTAATGCAATGCAATAACACAATGTGAGTGCTACATTACAATGTGCGTTATAATTCTTGTTGTGGGCTCCTGAGGCAAAGTCTCTGCAGACACAGAAAATGAGGAGAGGTGGCTGGGAGGACATACAGGGCCCTAAGCCCTGAACCAGCCTGTTGGACACTATGAGGGGTTCCCTACCTTTCCCTCTACCTTCCCCCACCACGCACTGCCTGAGGGCCTCCACGTGTCAAGTGGGCAGCACGGGTGAGCAGTGAGACGTCCCCCTCAATCTCCCAGTTTACCAGAGACAAAGACTCTGAGGTGACAGCTGAATTGCAAAGTCACATGGTCCTGGAGCTCTTGCAGAAGTGGCCTAGGAAAGAGGCAGAGGTGACTCAGAGCTGGTCACTGGTCTGCACAACCAGAGCTGGCATTAGCTAGCCGTGCCCTGCTAGGGAGACTCTGCCTTTCAGCTTTTAGCCTGCAGGCTCAGTGGGTCACCCCAGTCTGGAACAGCACAGGACGGCTGGGGACTCGACTGTGACCCGCCTTGGCCAGCAGCATCTTACACAGAGATGACAGTGCTGGGGCTCTGGGTCACTAGGAGCCTGGTTCACACCCACTGGATATACTTTCAGAGCCTCATTTTCCTCATCTGCAGGAGTGGTCACTGCTAGTGCCATGGCCCTAAATCACCAGGATGAAGTATAGATGGCGATATAGAACGGCCCGTGACCCTGAACATGAGGCACTGCCCAACTGGAAGGTCCCTTGGCACAGTGCTGGATCAAGGCTTCGTGATCCTGCTCCATGGCTATGCCTGGCACTAAGCCTTCAGGCACTGGGAGGCAGAACATTCTAGACCTGTTACATACTGGGTATTGACTGGCTGTGTAGAGGGCAGAACTGCCATGTCCAGACATCTGACAGAGGCCATGAAGGGGCCCGGTCCACTTACAGGTTACTGCGAAGTGTGGGGTCCAACGTGCCCCATGCTGAGCTGCAGCTACCACCCCCTGCCCAATCCCGATTCAGAAACACACAGCTTCTCCGACAGTGATGGCAAAGGCTGGTCAGGAGAGGAGTGGGGGGCGTGGCCCTGTCCCCCCACCTGGGATAATCACAGTGGTACGCTGGCTCCTCATCCCTTGCTGCTCACGATACCAGGAGGTGAGACCCACCTTACTCTCGGGCACGCCGCCCAAGCTTGGGAGGATGGGCACCGGCTCTAACCCAGACTCCATGACTCGGCATTGCCAGTGGCAGCCAAGATGAGACCGAGGGAGGGCCAGGGGAGCTATTTCGGGTCTATAAAGAGACTTGCGGTGGGCAGGACAAGGAGACAATGAGAGGGTTGGCAGGGCTGGTACTGTCCTCCTGGCCCCTTTTCCTTACCCCACCCACTCCACCCTGTGGTCAGCTCAGTCTCCCCTCAGCGCTGATGACGAAGTGGCTGGATGGGAAGCGGGAGGTGGAGCAGCAGGACCAGGAAAGGGGTGGGCAGCGAGCATAATGCCAGCCAAGGCCCTCCACTTTCTTCTTCAGATTGCACCGTGTGGCGGTCGTCAACGGGGTCAGGATGGCCACGTCACAGGCCACCCTCTTCCTGTGCATGAATCAGAGCTGGGCTCTGCTCTGGCCGCCAGTGGCCACCGGGCTGGACAAAGCCCAGAGGACCCCACGGGGTGGGACAAGGGAAGGTAATGGAAGCTCCAGGTATGTTTACAGGACGAGCACCTCAGATCTCAGTGATCAGGATAAATGGTATCATGCCAGTCCCTACAAATCCCATCAGCTCATGCCTATAATCCTAGCACTCTGGGAGGCCAAGGCAAGAGGACTGCAAGTTCAAGCCCAGCCTGGGACTCAGGGACACACTGTCTCAAAATAAGAAAATAAGCAACAGGGGGCCGGGAAGTTGGCTCAGTGGTTCCGGTGCCTGTCTTGCAAGCGCAAGGACCCGGGTTCGATCCCTAGTTAATCACGTACAATACTGGGTGTGGAGACTCACACCCAGCAGCAACCAGTACCACATACCACAGTGCTGGGCATGGTGGCTCACGCCTGTCATCCTAGCACTCCGGAGGCAGAGGCAGGAGGATTGTGATGTGAGTTGGAGGCTGAACTTGGGGCCAGCCTGAACTGCAGAGAGAGACCCTGTCTCAAAAAAAAAAAAAAAAAAAAAAAAAAAAAAAAAAAAAAAAAAAGAAAATAAGCAATAAAAATGCAAAATCCCTGGTTCAATCCCCAGGACTGCAAATTAAATAAATAAATACAATCTTAACACTGTATTTCCAAAAGTCGAAATGAATGTGAAAAATTTCACAATTGCAGAATAGTCAAATATTAAGTAAAGATTAAGCCACAATGTATTCCAACAGGGCTAGGGCTGGAGGAGGTTAGAGTGGGGACCAGGAGAACGAAGGGCTGGATCTTATATTCATGGAACATTCTAATATTTTGTACAGCTGGAAATATCTGCATTAATTTGAAGTTTAAAACATATTCTATTAAAATAGTTTCTGTTTTGGCCAGGGCCCATGACACAGACCTGTAACTCCAGCACTCAGGAGGCTGAGGCAGGAAGCTTTCTGCAAGTTCAAGGTCAGCCTGGGTTATGAGTTGAAGACCAGCCTAAACTACACAGCAAGACCTTGCTTCAAAAACAAATGAAAAAACAAACAAACAAACAAACATTATCAGTCTCAATTATTGGATTTGGAGGGCATCCCTTTAATTTTGTGCTTGATCTCTCTCTTGAAAATATGAGAGAAGAGCACACAAGGACAGGGATTTAGAGACACGGCAGGTACAGGGGGCCCAAGAGGCAGATGTCTGTCCATGGACTGGGCAAAGTTCAGGGACAGGAAGCTGAGGACAAACTTTAGGGTTGGGTGTTTCCAGAGGGGGGTGGGAGGCAAGGTTGAGTGTGAAGGAAGAGGAGAACAATATCTAAGACACATCACGCTGAGCATGCCAGGGCTGCTACCAGCACCCTATCCTATGCCTGCTTTACTAGCACATCCTAATTCTCTGCCTGCTATGAGGTGGACACTCCCAGTTTACAGATGGGGAAATTGAGGCACCCTGAAACATCAAGGCTACAGCCAGCCCAGACTGTCTGACTCAGATCTGAGCTCTCAGCCACTCTGGGAAAAGGAGAAGAAGGCAGAGGAGGGGGGCAGGGCATACGTGGCCCTATGTCCAATTGCCCCACCCCGGTCCTCAGTCTGCTGCTGGCAAGGAGGTTGGACAGGTGCCCAGCACCCGGGTGACTGACGACTTCAGTCAAAGACATTTCACTTCCATCCAGAAATAAACTCCCTTCCAAAGAACAGCCACATTGGATCTCAAATATCTCAGGGAAAACCATAACTGAAAAATTTCTTTTGTATCCCTTTATAATTGCTCTTTAATGTACTACCTCTGAGGTGGAAATTTCACACCCAACTTTGCAATACAACAGGGCTCTGAAAAGGTCCCCAAGTGAACCTTTTTTTTTTTTTTCTGAGAGGTAGAATAAAATCCTATTTCAAATGCTGTGTATGAGTTCTCTTTTTCCTCTCTACATCATCTCTCTGAATACCCTTTAAAAATTTGCCTCGCCTTATGTATATCTGCAAATCCAGACTTTGATTTTTGGGTTTACTCAGAGCTGTGCCTTCCATCCAATAGCCCCATGTAGTCATGTACATTTTTACTTGACTCAGTTACACCTCAGCTCACATCCACCTAAGAGGAGGCACACGCTCGACTCGCATCCTCTGCTGCCTCAGAGCCCCAGGGTGCACAGTCATCTCACACACTGATGTAATTAATCCACCTGGATGCAGGTGCAACCCTCAGAGCTGCCCAGTGTCCTGCCCTGCCCATACTATGGTTCCCACCCCCTCCTAAATAGTAGGGCTCCAGGTCTCTGGGAAGGGTGGAGTGGCGGCTATCAGACCGGACCAAGCCTCTTCTGCAGGTAACAACCAGGAAGAAGTGCTCAAAGACAGCAAGTAAGCAAAAGTAGGCCAACACTGGAGGAGGAAGTCAGAACACGGGTGTGGGCCCAGTACTAGGTGAGCCATCATGCTTATGGGCTTGGTTTGAGATCAGAGTAAATCCACATGGAAGCCCACAGCCTTACTGGCCTAAAGAACGAGGAACATTCCACTAGTTGGGAAGTTAACAAAGTAAGGATCTCAGGAAGAAAAGCTAGAAGGACGAGACTGAAGTTGTGGATTCAAACTCTATCCAAATTTTTAGTGCACACACAGGCAGAGTCTGGGCAGCCCAGTAACTAGCTGGAGGGACTGACTGAGCAGATTTCTGTTACCACTCTCCACAGGAAGCAGTGTTTGGAGTTTGCTTCCAGACAAGTTAACTGCCTAAAAACAATCAATACCTTTCAGATTAACATAAAACGCAGAAATGCTACAGTATGTCATTCTCGGTGACCAGAACACAATCTAAAGTTTCCAGGTGCGTGAAGACACAGGAAAGTGTGACCCCTCTGCAAGGGGAGAGTCAATCAATATACATCATTCCACAACAGCTCTTCCGACCATCCTCAAGGACAAAAAGAAAAATATACTCAAATGAACAAATAGGAAATCTCAGCAGGGATCTAAAAACTATTAAAAAAAAAAAGGAACCAATTCTAGAATGGGAAAAATACAAGATTTGAAATTTGAAATTCAGTAGATGGGTTTAACAACAACATTGAATGGAATAGAAAGAGTCAGGCTATGCAAAGAGATCAACAGAAAAGATCCAGCCCGAAGAACTGACAGAACGAAAGTGTTCAACTACAAGCACGGACAAAACCCAGAGCCACAGGCACAGCATGCTGAAGTCCGGCACGTACTGTAAGTGTGGCCCTAAAATGAACGGAGAAAGTAAATAGACGCATAAAAGTATCTGAAGTAATAAAAGGCAGAACATTCCCCTAGTCTGAAGAAAGACAAACAGCAGACTCAAGAGGCTCATGGACACACAGCAGGGCAAATATAAAGAGCAAAAAGCTGCTACCCCAGCGAGCTGGAGGAGGATCCTTGCCCTACTTTCCAAACCCCAGGCCACTGGGCCCACCACTCTCCCCACTTGTGTGATCCAGTTCATGACGACATTTCTGTCTGCTTCCTGAAAAGTGTACAGAGGGTCGGAAGGCTAAAAGAAGCACTCGGCAGGTCCTGAGCATGCCAACAGATATTTCCTTAATTTACACCCACATTAACCTCTTTCAGAACTGGGAACGCTGGTCTCCTCCACCTTGTTTTGCTTATTAGCTGATTAACATTTTAAATTTCCTTAATCAGCACTGAGGCCCAGAGAGGTTGAGTAACTTCCCTATGACTCCAGGGCCAGCAGCAAGTGACGGGTCAGGGTCAGAGGCCCTGCACATTGGATGGAATTGCATCCTGAGGAAGGGTTTTCAAAACCAGCCCCACTCCAGACTAATGAGCCAGTGAGAGCTGGGCCCTGGCACGGGAGTTTTAAAAAGCCATTCTCTGTGATTTTTAAGGTGGGATGTGGGTTGAAAACTGTGGTTGTACATTGTGCTGCCACCTGGAAAATACCAAGCAAAAGGAGAAAACTGGTCAGTGCAGTTCATGCTGGAAGATGAGTGGTTAGAACCCTCTGTACATGATTCAACCTGTTAATTTCAACCTGTGTATTTGTATCCTCCCTCCCTGTCTTTCCTCCAAGCACACAGCTGTCCCGTCTTGTCTCTCTCAGGACACATGGGGTCATAAGAGGGTCTCAGATGACTGCTTTTAGTGGGTAAGCAATGAACTGTCCAGTCTGAGCCCTAACTCTTCCAGGCTCCAGCCGGAGGAAGGAAGAGATCCCGACAGACTCTTACTCTGCTGAGAACTCTCAGTTCTGCCTGGAGTCTTGGGAGGAGTGGACTGCACCACGCAGGGCAGACACTGGCATCTACCCCTGGGCCAGGCCCACTCCCCTCCCCTCCCTGCCACTGCTCACATACATCCCTGCCTTGAACATGGCCTGGCCTCAGGACGAGGCTTCTGTGACTCCCTGCATCTGGCTCAGAAGACACACAACCCACATATTATGGGATCCTGGCTGTTTCTCCAAATTCTATCACAGACTAGATGCTCCGTAGTCTGAAGAGATTTAACGGTGAATGGGGCTGGGTGAGCAGATGGCTCAGCTAACCGTCTCTGACTAGATTAGCCAAAAAGCAAAAGCAAAAGAAGGAAGTGATACCCACAAGCATCCCTCTTGCAATGGTAGGAGTGGCGGTGAGGGTGGGTGGGTGTGAACAGCGGCCACAGTGACAACGGGATCGATGATCATGATGCTAATGGTAGTAGTGACCGTGATGATCATCCTCTGAGCACCGAGAACATGCTGGGCACTCATCAGACATTACTTCACTGTGTCATAACAACCACCCCACAAAGAGATGGAAAGACTGACACTTAGGAAGACATGGTCTTGTGGCAGGACTGAGTTCAAAGGTCTGTCTCTAGTACCAAAGCCCTTAGGAGCAGCCCTATTCTCCTCTGACCTAGGTGACTCCTCACTCCCCGGGGGTGAATCCAGCCTAGCCCTAAATAATATCGTGTCCATCCTGAGGTTGGCTCAGGCCTCTAAAGACACGGCGGACCCCACACACTCTGTGCATTTGGATCTTGGTCCGGGGTGTCTCTTATTCCACCCAGTCTATGGCTGGGGGGCCAGGGTGACTACTGCGAGTGCTGGTGAAGTCCCCAAGGGCAGCCTGTGCTCAGGGAGCTTGGGGCCCACCAGCCCCACTCAGGGCTCATCGATCCGGGTCCTGGGAGAGCCTGCGGGAGCCCATCCCTGGCAGCCCCCTCAGGGCTCCAGCAGCCAGTGTTTAATGACCACAGAAAGCTATTACTGCTCACTTAGCTGTAAACAGCTCTCCACAGCACTCATTAGGGCCACTGAGGAGCACAGAGAGCTCTCTCCTTTGAAGTGAACGGGTGTGCATTGCCGGCTCTGCCTTCTTACTGGAAACACAGCTTCCAGCACCACACAGGCTTGTCTTCCAGGAAAAGGGAGCCCATGCCCTTCCCTCCCCTGCCCTCTCTGACCCTCAGGGTCATCTCCGCAGAGGCTCTCTCCTCCCCAGGCATTTCTCGGCCCACAGTGATATGGACACAAGGACAGGGGAAACAGAACAACTGCCCCTGTGACAGCTAAGCCAACTGTCCACACTTCGGATGGCCACATCCAACCCACCGGGAGGACTGCCAGCCACACAGAGCACCTGGGAGGACCCAGTGTCCTGAAAAGGCTGGACTGGCTCAGTCCCCACACAGACTCCTCTCCCCTTGGCAGTGAAGATGTTCCCATTCTTGGGAAAGACAGACATTTCTAGGGCCTAAACTTCAGATAGACAAGAACTTGGGTGTTGGTCTTGATCTTTTACCATTATGAGCTTTCTGAGGTTTTTAGCTTCCCAACAAAATTCTTTACAGGGCTCCAGCAGATAAGCCAGAGCAAAGGTGGTGCAGCAGGCGTCTGAGGCTGTGCTGCCATCCTGCACCCTCACCCTGTCCTACCCCTATCTCGTGAGGACTGTGCTCCCTCTGGATAGGACAGGACACAGTTGCATGGCACATGGCTCCATGACACTTCCATGTACCACATTTTGCTTTTTCTCTGGATGTGTTCAACCCATACTTCACCACTACACCCCCCCTACACAGCTCCCTGACTGTGCCATTCTGATTACCCATTTCTTTTCCTTCTTAGCATACACTCCATTTCCTAACTATATTTTCATGTCTGTAGTTGTTTGCTTACTGTCTTTTTCCCCTCCTGCTCTCTGAGTTCTATAGGGATGAGTGCCATATTGGTTTTGGCCAGTTTTTCCAGCATAAGGCCAGGGCTGGGCACACAGTGAGCAGCTGATGGAGGTTCAAGGAATGACTGAATAAACCAGGCAAATAACATCTATCTTGCTGTTGCAAAAGGGGTATTTGTACCCGACTATCACTGACCATGCTTGTGTCTCCAATCATGGCTACCATTTTCCCTACCCGTGACCTTAGCCCAAATAGATTTGGCATCCGTTTGTCCTTTATCTGAAAGCTGAGCTATTCCTCCAGAAGGACTCCAGCCAGTCAGTTCCTCAACCCATATGCTACCTTGTAACGGCCACCTACTCTTTTCTTCCTGAACTCTGAGTCAGAGAACAGATGTCTCTAGTGTCAACACATTCCCAGGTGCCTTATGCAGGTAGAAAGGATGAACGACTGACTGAATGAAAGAGAAATAGCCACATGGGCCTGCTACCATGGGCAGCACCACTTCCTTAGGGGCTGACCACCTGGCCATGGCATGACTCTCTTCCGTTCTTGGCTACTAGTCAGCCACCCCTGGACAGCTTCCTGGGACTTAAGCAAAACTCTCCAGAGAACCTTACCTGGGCCACCAAAGACTGGCTGGACAATGGGATGTGGATTCAGAAGGTGGCCAGGATTTCCTGTGTTGAGACAATGATGTGGCTAAGGAAGGTTAGCTCTAGGCACCATGGGTTGAGAACCCAGCCACAAGATTCTGACCTCACTCCTGCACCAGTCAGAGTACCTGGTTCCAGGGTCAGTAATTAGTCATGTTTCTCTCCCTTCCCCAACTTCACTCTGGTCATATCCTCAACCCAGGCCCCCACCCCCCATCCTCTCAAACATAGCAGCCAGCGCCTTCACCCTTCACCCAGCTGCTAGGACTTTAAACCTGGGATATGCCCTTGACCCAAGTTCTCTTTCTTCTCCAAAACATCAACTTCTTCATGGTCCTGCCCCTTCCTGCCATTACCTCTTACATCTAAGTACTTCCAGGTCCCCAACTACCCCTCAGGGATGGAAGGCAAGGACTTTCATTTCCCACATCCTCCTGCCTCTCAGCAGCTGGACCCTAGAAGGTACTCACTAAATGGTTGTTACACAAGCAAATTCATGCTCTTAAGATCCACTTTGGTTAAACCATTAGTCTCCCAAGTTCAGGTGTGCCTGGTACATCACTTCCCAGCTCAGATCCCACCTAATGCATACGCACACATACATGGACATGCACATAGACTCAGACACATGTGCCTAACTGCTGATCCCTTCCGCATCCTTCTTTCCTTTCCTTCATCCCTGAAGGCCAGTTCCTCTGTCTCCATCAGGCCCAGCTGTCAGCCAGGGGACCAAAGTCCCCCATGGACACAGTACTGGCCCACCTCGCCTCTGGGCAAAAGATGTACCAAGCATCTTGCTCTAGCTTTTTAAAAGCCGGCTGTGGTTTAGGGATTTTCAGAGACTTATAAAGTCTTGAGTATCTCCAAAAGACTCTTAAACATCAAATGCTGAGCACTTCATGTGTCTCTAGACATCTTCTATCTCCAGTTTATATCATGAGATTAGATTCTCATGTTAATATGGCCCACATAAACTGAACCAGGTGAGTAGGCACCGAGTCTCAGGAAGTACATCTCTCCAGGGGAAAATCTACGCAATATCCCATAGGCATGAGAATGGAGGACATCCTGGAGGAGTCCTAGTCTTGAATCTTAGCCGAGACCAGACATGGGATAGGAAAAGTGAATGTTTCTTGATCAAGGTCTCAACGGCAGGGTGGCTACAGGATCACCTCTAGGGTTTCAGACAGTCACCTTTTGGCTCTTGCAACAAGGGTCTGACTCTACCCAGACTTGGGAATCCAGAAGATATACAATTCTGCTGTGAGTATTCATTCATTCATTCATTCATTCAACAGTCTGGCCCTGCCGCTTGGCCTCACTGATGTTCTCTGACATCCAGGGTCCTGATGCATGTGACGGGCCAAGAAATCTGCTCATGGGGCTGTTGCAGAGATCAGAGCCTCAGCTAAGTTCTAACTGTGCCTGGCCATTCAGTGCTCACTCTTGTAGTCAGAGAGACCCTTATGGGTCTTTGTCACGGACTCCAAATCTGCCTCAGCCACTCCAGGACTCTCAGACGAAGTTGATCTAAACCTAGCATTTTGTTCATTCATTTCTTCATTCATCATCAAGTATTTCCAGCAGGTCTGCCAAGTGCTGGATCAGGCTGGGACAAGTAATATAGCGATGTGGTGGACAGCACAGACAGCCTCTGGACCAGACTCATTTGGGGCGGAACCTCTGCCTCTCGCCAGCCACATGACCAGCAAAACATACCACTGCTGGGTTTTACTTTTTGTGCTGCACCCACAGAAAAGGGTCAGGATCATGTTTATCTCACAGGGTGGAGTCAGGATTAAAGGAGTTAATGTGTGTAAAGCATTTAGGATTGCGCCTGCCACTTGGCAGGCATGATATGATTGTTGTCTTTGTAATTATGGAATTAGAGATGAATAGACAATCTCTGCTCGAGGAGCTCAGCCTAGCGTGGGAGACAGAGCGAGCTCCCAGACGCCTGCAGCGCAACTGTGTCAGGACTCAGAGGACAAGACACGCAGGGGAACTGGGGGCTGGGCTCCTGTGCCAAGTGGGGCCTGCTCATCAAGGGTTCACTGTCTCACAGATAGACAAGACACGCAGTGAGGAGCAAACCAAGTACAAGTTCATGGTGTGGTACTCCATCACTCGCTGACTCACAGAGGGGTGTCCTGGGGGTTGGACTTAGCAGGATAAATGGTGGAAAGAGAAACAGCATCAGGGACCAAAGCAGGACCATTGGGTTCCCGCTGAATAGAAGCAAACGACAGACAAATCCCCATAGTAAATAAAGGGAGGGGTGTTTGCCTGGGATGTATGGGGCAAAGGTGGCAAAAGATGACAAAGACAGATGTTCCCAGATGGAGGGTGATCCCCAGATAAGCGGCACATTCCAAGGATGGGCAGGGAACCCTCAGGATGGGCAGGACACTGCAAGGATGAGAAGACATCTTGAGAGGAAGACGGGAAGGGTGTCAAGGGGAAGAGAAGGCATCTTCAGCAGCAGGAAGGCAGAAGGCCACACTGGCCTAGAAGGCAGAGCCTGTGTCAGCCCAG
The DNA here is from genome assembly GCA_004026965.1 of Petromus typicus. Lineage (NCBI taxonomy): Eukaryota > Metazoa > Chordata > Mammalia > Rodentia > Petromuridae > Petromus > Petromus typicus. Next base: position 182,154 of record PVIR01000148.1, read on the forward strand.
GAGACCCCAGCAGGAAAGGAGAATGTCTTAGGGTCCAGGGGTTGATGAGTTTCACTCCATTTCCCCCTTTGTGTGATAGTGTGTAGTAGGGATTGTGCCTGTGACCTCTCTCTGTGTCCTTGCACAGGGGATGAGTCTAACCCAGCGGACTCGATGCTGAGAAGGTACCAGAACCCCAACTTCTTCTGTCTCCAGAAATGATTTGGTCCATTAATAAGAAAGTACCACGTTGGAATCAGGAAAACCAAGTTCCAGCGATGGCATATGTTAGCTTCCTGGGTGCCTCCTTCCAGGCAGCAAGTCCCCCAAAACAGGAAATGGAGGGGCTGACCCTGGAGAGTATTGGAATCACTGGCTATTTTGATCCTGGAAGCTGGAATCCAGGTCTAGGAAAGTCGGAGGAGAGTGAAATAGTAATGTCCACAGTACCGATAGCTATGGTTTAGGGCTTTTCTGAGACCTATAAAGTCTTCAGCTGAGTTTATCCAAAAGACTCTTAAATCTGTTGGCACTAGAGTCCCGGGGCCAAACCCAGTTATTCAATTTCTTATTTACTGCACAAACTTGCAGCAAGCATCTCCAGAAGGCAAAGGCAAAGGTGAATGCAGTGCCTGCCCTCAAAATAATGAGTTTAGGGCCCCCAAGGTAGATCCTGGAGGGGGAGAGAACTATCCCTCAGAGCTCTGTGGGAACAGGGATTAAAATTGAGTAATTTTCCTCTGGGAGAGCAAGGTATCCTCTGTTTTTCACCAACTGGAACCAGCCCTTCCTGAGACAGCTGCTCACAGTTTGGGGGCCAGTCCACCCTGGCATGATAGCTGAGTGACAGTTCAGGAATCCTCCAGCTCCCTATGTCTCAGTTTCCTCATCTGTGAAATAGGGATGATGATCACATGTGGCCCGCAGAATAATGACCCTAAAGCTGCCCGCATCCTACTCCTTGGAACTTGTGAATATACAAGATGACAGGGCAAAGATAAATTAAAGATGCTCATGAGTCAATTATAAGTAGGGAGGTGAGGTTCCCCTGGATTACCCAGGTGGGCCCAAGTCATCACAAGAGTCCAAAAGCACAGAAGAGGAGTGAATGTGATTTGAGTATGCTTTGTGCTCTGAGACTCATATTGGAGGTCACTCTCCTTTGGAAGATAAAAGAAGAAACCAATCTGATTGGGTAGGGGGACTGTGGGAGGTAGTTGGGATTAGATGAGGTCAGCAAAATGGAGTCTACACAGCTGAATCTTATTGGCTCAAAAAGAAGAGGGGACACATGCGCACACACATACATACACACACCCACACTCATGTATGTGCCATACAATGTTGTGTCCCACCTTGGGACCCTGCCAACAGATGTGGCCAGTGACCTTGGACTTTCAGAATGATGTGTCTAAACAGATCTCTTCCCTTTGTTACTCACCTAGTCTGTGGTATCCTGTTATTAGCCAGAGAAAATAGTCCCGACAAGAAGTGCCACAGCCTGAGGAAGGCTCGCGTGACCACTGCTGGCTTTGCAGATGGAGGGAGGGGCCTCTCGGCACTGACAAAGACAAGGAGGTGGATTCTCTCTCCAACCTCCAGCCTTGCTGGCATCTTGACTGTAGCTCAATGAGGCCCATTTTAGACTCGAAGTGCTATCCATTGGCAAATTTGTGTTGTTTTGTACCAAGCTAGTGGTAATTTGCTCCAGCCCCAGCAGCCGTGGGAAAAGAATCCCTCATATCAAAATCTACTATCAGGTGTTGGTGGCAGTTGATGACTTAATAGCACACATCAAATGCATTTGGCGGTTAATGCTTGGGGAACTATGAGGACAGTTCTGTGGGCCAAATCTGGGTCGTGTTTCCACCTGGAGATGGTGCAAAGGCCAGGAGCCCTAGGGACAGTAGGATATGGGGCTAAAATACCTGGGGCAGAGAGTGGGGTTGGTCCATGGTAGGGGTTGAGTGTGCAGAGCAGGGACAGTGGGCCTGGCTTCCTCCATCCTGGCTCCTAACAAGTGAGGGCCAATGCTCCTCTTCTCATTTGACATGTTGTGCTGAGGTTGTCACAGCCTATCCAGGTCCTCACTGTCACCAGTTTAACCATCTCAGCCCAAGTGTTCTCAACTCAGGTGTCCTGTCCAGTGCAGTCTTCTGGTCAGGCACTCTCAGTTGGTCAGAAGCTTTCTCAGGTCCTCATCAACTCCTCCTGTGTCCTACCATACCACCTCCCCTTCCCCTCTGGTGTTCTTCTACATCACCCACCTCCATTAGCACAGCCCTGGCTTCAGCTGCCGCCGCCATCTTTGTCTGAGCCTTCGAGACCTCCTCCTCATCCCTCATCCTCTTTCATCCCTTCCTCTTCATCATAGTCAAGGACTGCAGTGATCTCAAAGCCCATCCTATACGGCTCTTAGAATAGAGACCATGAGGCTCTGTAGGATTAGCAGATCACCCCCTGCATTGCTCTCTACTAGCTCACTGGCAAGACTTTCCAGAATCTTCTCCTGTGGCAGTGGCCTTTGTCCAACTGCACCTTTCCCCAGGATCCTATGCCTTCCTGTTGCACTGCATGCAGAACTCAGGACAAGCTCAGCCCAGAGCACTCCCCCTGAACTGCCACTTGTTGAGCAGGGTCCCTCCACCCTGCCTCTTCCTCCAGCTCTGACTTCCTCTCATTACTTGAGTTCTGAGCCACAGGCCCAGCCACCCTGCTCAGCTCTCACATGCTGCCATAGATGCCTCTGTCACTGTGCTGGTCCCCACCTAAGCTGACACTGTGTCCCCAGACAAGCTGCCCCACACATCTCATCACAGCCCACCCAGGAGGCCACATTAGCAGAACCCAAATCACAGGGGCCTTTGTTGGGATACGCTGGTAAAAAAGCCCCTCTATCAAGACAGAAAAGCCCCCTTTCTGATCTGTGCCACCTGACAGAAGCTTTCCACAGCCCAAGTGGCTCCCAAGTGCAGGGGCTACAGACTCAGTGTGGGGTGAGGAAGGTGTTACTTGGGAAGTGCTATTGGCAGAGCCACCCAAGGGGGCTCTCATAAGGGGGGTTGCATGGCCAACACTCGCCTCTGGCTGGCACAGGTGTCCAGACAGGAGCTGTGTCCTAGAGTGAGCTTCTGTGCAATGCTCTCTGCCCACTCAGGACTGCCTAGGGCTCCATGGGGCAGATGTGGCACAACTCACTCCGCACGATGGACTCCCAGAGAGAGTCTGAGCCATGGGGGCAGGGGCACCAGGGTAGAGACTGGGAGCCACGCAGGCATGAGGGGCTGGCATTTATTCTGTGCTGGCAACAGCTGGTGCTGAATCTCAGAGCCTGTGGCTGTAACAATTACCAAAATATTTACTGTATGTCACTACCAATAATGCAAAAGCCCTGCTGGCCTCCCAGTCAGAAAGTGTGACAAGCTAGGGCCAGGCTCCCGGGAAAGGTCCTGTCCCACCACTCTGACCCTGACTGTAGCCTCAATACAAGGAGAGCTGTGCCCTCTCTAGGTCTTTCTACCTCTCCTCTTGCTCAACCAGCCCTGAAAAAGAGAACAGTGCCCCCCTCCCCACCGCTGCTGCTTCAGATGCAGGCTCCAAATTAGTCCACCCAGGCAGCCTTCTGCCCCCCTCCATGCCCTTTCACTCTATATGTAGAAGTGTGGCTCGGGGAGCTGAGATTTCACCAGCCTCCCCCTTCCCATCCCACTGTTGAACTTCTGGGGCCTGAGACATTTTCCTCTATCAGCTTCTTTTTGGTCCCACGAACACCGGCCCTACCCTCCTGCTGGCCCCAGGACCTTTACCCATGCTGTAGTTCTTCCCAAGACATTCATCCTTTGCTTCTTTGTTAACTAATGTCCACCTATCCTTTCTGGATAAGATTAAATGTCACTTCCTTTGGGGAGCACTCTCAGACCCTCCATTTTGGGTTACAGAGCTCCCATTTGATATTTTTTGAGTCCTGTAATTTCCTTACAGTACCCACCACTGTGGTAGTCAAATAAATTGGAACCTTATAGCCATCTCTCATCTAGACAGAGTGGTTTCTTGTCCATTGCTGTCTTCATAGTAAGAAGTATTCACTTAATAAATGTCCGTGAGATAAATGAGTGAGCGTAGAGGCGAGCCCTGATTCATACAGATGTTGCCCAGCAGCAGCGGCAGCAACAGGCTCTGCCCCTCTCTCCTGCTCCCAGAGGGCTGCTGTAAGTGCTGAGGGTCTCAAAAGGGATTATGAATTACCCTCATCTTTAGGAACAGCACCCAGGCTCTAATGTACCCCATCTCCCTTTTTAAGATATGACCAGCTCCCCCAAAGCACAGAGCAAGGACAGGTCTGAAGCCATCACGCCCAGCAGGCTGCTGCCCCAAAATGCCAAGACTAGGAGGAAAGTGAGATGCCACCCTGTGCAGGGTGGCTTGACTCACAGGGAGGGGCAAGGTTTGATGACCACTTGTCATCCTGCCCAAAACTCACCTGGACACTCAAGAGTCCTGGCACAAGGGTGAGCAGTGAGGTGGGCTCCGCTGGACCAGGATCTGTCCCTATCCACAGGTAGATGTTGCTTTCTGATGACAAGACACCATCCTGGAATGGCTTGTTTGTGGAAGAGGCCAGGGCCTTGGGTGGCCGACTCTGGGGAAGAAAGGGCTGCAGTCCCCTAAGCTGGACAAACCTTCATTAGCAATATCAGTGGAAGGGACGGGGGTGCCTAAAGCTTGTGCCCAGCTGGCACTCCATGTGGGCAGACCCTGCTTCCCTGGCTGGAGAGCTGAGCAACTGGCATGGCTGCTGGGGATCTAGCTTGTGGGAAGGCTTTTGCCCAGTTTAGGAAGTGGCTGGCTGTGGCTCTCAGGGGAATACCTTCCCAGAGGCCAAGCATACCATCTTCTACAACAACTGTTGCCCCCAGGGCTCTCCGGACCCCATGTCCTCTTGCAGGGGCAGCACCTACCCTCCTTCTGTTTAAGAAGCCACAGATGACTCAGGACAGGACCAGGTCCCCTCTGCCCTGTCCTGAACATGGAGAGAGCTTTTTAGGGAGAAGCCCTGCAGGTGCTCAGGGTATCTGTGAGCCAGGCACTGGGCCAGGAGTGAGGGTTTCACTCCTGCTTCTGCTACCAGCTTGTAGTGAGCCTTTGGGCACAATGAATCCTTTCCAAGACTTCCTCAAGTGTAAAATGCAAGGGCCACACCACACGCGCCCGGGAGATCTTCACTCTGCCGCTCCTCCCCACCCCCCAGCCAGCCTCATCTTTCTCAAAGAGTAGAGAATGATTTAAGAGAGGCGGACTCAGAGGTTGACGCCTGTTGATTGGCTGCGTGTGATGGATGCTGATGGCTACTCATCTGTGGTTGCTGCTGATTAGAAACCAGTGTCAGGTGGATGATTAAAGACTGGGAGAGAGGGGTCGGAGGGGGCTCCACACTCTGCTCGGGTTCGCACTTCAACTGTCCGCCGTGGGGAAGCCAGGCAGCAGTGCCCCCAAAGATGGCTTCTTGCTGTCTGCCCGCCCCACACACGAAGGCCTGTGAGCTCTCCCAGGCCTCTCAGCCACCCAGCGAGAACCCGGCATGGTTCATGCTGTAAATGTGAGGAACTGACGCTCAGGGATGTTAGGAAAGTTGCACAACTGGATGTAGAACTGTCATTGGAACCCAGGTCAGTCCAATCCAGAATGCCTCCTCTTGTCCATGTACCATACACTTCCTGTTGAGGATGCTGGGGTCTAGGGAGCCCCATGCCAAGGCCGGGCACTCTGCAGCTGGTCCAAGGGCAGCCACTGCTCCTCACCATCCAGCTTTGTCTCCTTGAATAACTCAACTCAAGATCTCTCTCTGGGCCTTGGTGTCACTTCTAGAATAATGGATGATGCTGAGCTTGTTAAGCTAATAGGAACAGGAATCAATTGGAGGATTTGTAAAGGAACGGACTCCTGGGCCTGGCCAGGTTCTGTAATACGGACAGTCAATCCTGCTGCCTCTGGCACACGGCCCATACTCTGAGCAGCACCCAACTGGATAATCTCTTGGGGTCCTTTTGGGTCTCAAAGTATATGACAGTTAGAAGTCTTGTACGGAGAAGAGCTAGCCAGGAGGCCAGACAACAAGCAGGGCAGGACCCAAGGAAAAGTCCCTCATGCCACCGACCAGGCAGGGCTGTGCTGGCTCTGTCCCTGCGTTCCCCCCTCACCACTCCGCACCCACCACCAGGCCCATGGACTCCTACAATCAGAAGCCTCATGCCTCCTGTCCCAGGAGCCCCAACTACACACCGGCAGTGGGAGGTGGTGAGGAGACAGCAGCCTCACTTACAATACCACAGCCTGGGGACACTAGAAGGCGTCACTAAGCCCTAACTTCTTCACCTCTAAGATAAGGACGGACCTGGAACTGTGTTCTGTCGGCCCTTTGTATCCACAGGGTCTGCACGCACCGTGTAACCAACCTCAGATCAGAAACAGTCCAAAAAGTTTGTGTCTGTACTAAATATGTACTTTTCTTTCTGTCATTCTTACCTAACTAATTCAGTACAGCAGTTATTTACATAGCATTTACATTGTATTAGGTATCATAAGCTATCCACAGATGGCTTAAATTTTGTGAGAGAAATATATGTAGATTATACGTACTGCGCTATTTGTTGTTTTTCGAGACAGGGTCTCCTTGAACTTGCAGCATTCTTCCTGCCTCAGCGTCTTGAGTGCTGGGATTATAAGCAGGTACCACTACTGTGGCATTTTATATGACAGAACTGAGCATCGCTGAAGCTCAATATCTGATCTGTGGACAGCAAGATGATGAGTAGGATATGGTTCATGTCAAATGCACACACTTGTGGGCATCCACAGCACAAGGGACATGAATGGATGTCTGCAGCTTCACTGGGACGTTCAGGCCAGTGCGGGGAGGGAGACACACCAGTCCCTGGTTGCCCTTCCCGGTGTCGGCATCTCCTCCAGTGTGATGCTGTGACTCTCCTGACTCTCCAGACAGGGACTGCTTGCTCCTCAGAGTGCTCAGGAGGCTCGCTCCTCAGAGTGCCCATGATCCCTGCCCAGCACTGCGCGATCCCAGCACAGTGGACCTTCCTAAAGGGTGAGCTCGCTGGCCCTTCCTTGCCTGGTCCTCGTGCCTCTCCCGCTGGTGGCCGGCTCTCCAGCCCACCTGCCATTCCCCACAACCCACTGCCATTCCCTTCACCCTGTATTTATTTATCTTCTCTTCAAAAGGAAGGTGCGTGTGTGGTTGGATCAATTCCTCAGCATCACTCACTTGGCTCTGCTCGCCTCTCCCTCCTGCCAGCCCTCTCCCCCTCGCTGAGACCAGGAGCGTAAATTCCTTCTGGCTATTAATTAAAAGCAGCCTCTCCCTTAGCGCCAGTGTACTAGCCATAAATTAATAGCAGTCTTCTTAATCAAATCTTATCTCCTCCTCGAGCCATAAACACATGGAGCCCGAGTTGGTATCTCTGTGCACCCAGCCGTGAAATTTAATTTCTGATGCTTCAGCACACTGTGTGGGCTACATGGGCCCCTGCTTGGGGCCACCCCAACTTCATTGCCAGCATCAGACCCCTGGCCAACCAGCTGGACTGACCAGACCCCACTTCCCTGACGTCTGGTGCTGGAGTGTGCCCAGCTCTTTAAACCTGAAGGCTCAGAATTATAATAATATCTGGGTTGTGACGCCTCTTGGATATGACATCCCGCCAGAGTCTCAGGACAGCTCAGGGACGTGCTGGGCTGGAAGCAGGGGCCTCACTTTATAGGTGGACAAACCCAATGTAATGTGTATTTTGGGGGCCGATCTGGCTCACTTCCTGCTCTGTCCTTCTCTAGCTGCCTCTCTGTCCCTCTTTCCTCTTGTGTTCAAGAAGATAATGCTTCCTGCAGCTTTTACATCAGAAAGAGATAAAATGTCAAGGTACTGGGCCCAGTGCACTGCTGTGGCCTGTCCACTAAGTGACTCACTGAAGGTGATCATCCAGGTAACCCAGCAGAGCTGGACACATTGCATCTGAATTAGATGCCACACCCTGGTGTCTGTTGGGCAAGCTACCCCAACCTGCCTCTCCTCTGGCCCTGTGTATGTCCACCAGAATGGACCAAGGTGGAGACCAGAGCTGTTGGTGCAGGGCAGAGGCTGGACAGAAATGCTGTTGCCAGCCTTGCTGCCACTACCGCTGTCGAGGGCCTTTGTGTTGCCACCACCCCAAGCCACTCCTGGCAAGTCTCTCTCCCAGCGTGGCCCTAGATCACCACCCTACTTAGCAGCTGAGACAGTGCATTTATTTCCCCTGGGCCACAGGGAGCCCGAGGCTGTCTCTGTTTCTCAAGGTGATGACTCAAGTCATCCTGGCAGGGCTCATTCTGAGATGAGACGGGATGTGCAGACAGCTCATTCAGAGGAAGCTGCCATCTCTTGGGCTCTTCTGGCCCTCGGGGAAAATGTTTTTCAATCTAGGTCTGAGCGCTCCAACCCTCAGCTCCTGGGCAAAGAGCCCCCTTCATACCGATCAAACCCTCAACCCAACCTCTCTGTCTGTGGCTCAAAGAATGTCCCTGCAGGAAGCCCCCGGCTCCGACACTTGTCAAAGCACATGGATGTTCTCCTTTCAAAATCTTCTCACCGCTTGTTGAGTCTGTTGTTTTGCTTTTCTGTCAAGTTTATCTACAATTCTTCGTACCCCCAGGGAGGCATTCCTCCAACAAATGCTCCTCCTGTCCTATATAATCTCATCTTAGCATCACATTAGGTACTAAACTTTTATTTCCCTCAAACTGGCCATGTTTATAGGACCCTGAGAGTGGTTCTCAAACTGGGGTTCCAAAGCAGCAGCACTTGGGAACTATTGCAGAGTCTGGGGCTAGTCCCGGATCTCAAGGATCCAAAGCTCTAGGGTGAAGCTTAGCAGTCTGACTTTTAACAAGGCTTCCAGATGGTTCTGATGCACATATTCAAGTTACAGAACCAACGCTCTAAGTCAGTGCTTCTCCCAGTAGACTTTAGTCTCCAGAGGACCTTTTTGGAGGTATCTGGCATCTAGTGGTATTATGACTTGTATCTAGCTGTTCCTCTAGAAGTCTCATTCGGTCATAGGTAGGGAGTTTTTAAAGAGGCCTGGATATGAATGTAGATTAAGGGTGTGGTACTGGGATTAAGGATATAGATAATGGAAGCCCACCCTGGGTATGGGTGGTACCAATCAACAGTCTGGCAACCTGGATGGAATATAAAGGGACAGAAAGAAGGCTTGCTGCTTTGCTGCTGCTTATTGCTGCATTGCTGCCTTCTGCCTGCCAAGCCATGAACTGTTTCTGCTCTGCAATGCCCCCCTGCCTTGCCACCTTGCCTTGGAGCCAGCTGACTATAGACTGAAACTGTCACAAACTGAACTGAAACAAGCTTTTTCTCTTTTCACTTGTAAGCATCAGATATTTTGTCTTGGCAATGAGAAAAGTAACTGAAACAAGTGGGGTAGAGAACAGGGAAGAGACTAAACATTTCCCCATGCATAGAACAGTCCATACTATGCAGAATTATCTGGCCCAAAGGATTACAGTGTCAAAGGCAGATAAACCTGGCTGTGGACCTATTTAGTAAACTTGCAGTTGATCCTAGTACCATGGGGTATGCAGCACTCTCCAGAGTCTCCAATGGCAAGGGCAACACAGTTCGTGGAACAGCCCAAACACAGGTGCTAAGACACCGAGAACTCTTTATGTGGCACTGGCTGGATGCATCTTAGCCCACCTTCTTCCCATACCTTCCCTCAAGCTGATTCTTCTCATGGCCATCTACAGCAGGGGAACCTATAGCCCAGAGAAGCAATACATCCAGACTCTCATAGTGAGCAGCAGAAGGGACAAGACCTAGAGCAACCAGAACCAAAGATGGGATCGTCATTCTTATTATGCCACATACCACACAAGGCCAAGAAAAGAGGTTCTCTCAGCACAAAATGACATGTTAAGCAAAGAAGGAAACTATAGATATTGCAACCACTTGCTCCATCTGCCTATTGTGCGCTCCCCTCTAAGCCAGCTGCTATACTCTATGATGGAATAGTTCAGGATGCAGGACATTCACACTTCAGCTCAGGGAGCATGATACATGCACACGTGTGCACATGCACACACATCCCTGAAGGAGAGGGTGATTATCTTTCATGATCTCTTCCAAGGTGCACAGTTGCAGCTGCTCCAGATATCTAGAGAAATAGACAGGGAATGAGAAGCCCCGGAGAGAGCTGGGCATGGAGATGCTGGTCAAATTATAGCACTGGGGAAAGTATGCTCATGAGACACACAGCAGGGGACAAGGCATATGGCTCAGGAGCCACACGGACTTGGTTTTGGATCCTGCACCACGGATCCAAAGCTGTTTACTGAACAGACTCTATTTCCTAATGTACAAAATGGGCACACTGCTACTGGCCATACAGCAGTAGGCAAGGATGTAAAGTTCATGGAAAGCATCTGGTGCTCGCTCAGCTATAGTGCATTGCCTGTACCAGGATCATGTCAGAGGAAATTCTAGTTTGGTCTGTAGAGCGGGGGAACTGTATGTGTGCGGGGAATAGGAGATAGGCAAGGCAGAAAGTGAGCAATAACAGAGCCTCGTTCCTGGCAGCAGGAACAGCTTGGTTCAGAGCAGTCCACAGAGGCACTGTGGATTAGCAGGTGTTGCAGAGGTGCGGGAGAGCCATTAGCACCTAATTACGCCTTTGTCCTTGCTATAATCAGGTGAACTGCAAAGGACTGAAAGGGGGGAACACTTAAAAAGAAAGCAGACAGCTGTCATGTCAGAAAACCTTGCAAAGGTGACAATTCCCCTCCAAAAACGGCCTCTTTCCAATGGCTGGAGGGCCTGAGGGTTGGAGTGGCCAGAAAGGAGGCAGTGGATACAGATTTGTGAGCATTAAACGCTGAGGACAATCAAAGTGTTGGCTCCTCAGGAAACATGGAGCTGGCGGGGCCTTTGAGAGGGGAAAGTGTTAGATGAAAGAGGCCATTTAGCAAGATGAATTGGAGGTTGAGGATTGGACAAGAAGGGGTTGCTGTAATGCAAGTTTGTGCTGATGTGGCTGGGTACCCAGAACTTGGGAGAACTGACAGGGACTGACACCAACACCCCATCCAAGGTATTTTGTCCCCTGTTGGACATAATAACTCAAAAGCCTGACGGTCCCAACAGAAACATGCCAAAAATTCACAGTCAGCTGTGCCCACGTCCAAGACAGTGAGTACAGATCCAGCACCCTCTGTGGTACAGAACCTGAGACTAAGCACTTCTGAGGTACAGAATCCAGATGAGCCATAACCATCACCGGTAAAGAACCCAGTGGTCCAGCATCATCCACGTTCAGGGACTTAAGACCCAGAACCACCCACGGCACAGAAGCTGGAGACGGAACCTCTGTGCTATAGAATTCTAAGACCCAGTGACCATATGTGCCACAGACTCTGAGACCCAGCACTACCCCTGGCACAGAAATGCTCACTCTGACCTGTCTGGCTCAGGCTGCCCCTCCAGACTCTGGTGTGCTAGACTTGGGGAAAGTGTACTTCAGAGAATCTACAGGTCTCAGGGCTCAGTCCAGTCATGGCCTGGTTAGACTGTCCTTCCCCACCATGACTGGCCTTGAGCTACTTCTCCTGGCTCCTGTTCTGGAGCATTTATCCAAGGGGCAGGGGTCCTGCTGACTGGGGTGTCATGCTCGAGTCACCCCTAGGGTCATCTCTGCTCACCTAGTCACCAGCACTTCCCGCTTGGGCTCCACAGGAGGTTAGCCAAATTTAGCAAAATGCAGACCCATGATGCCCAGGTCCACAGGAAAGTCCTTTCAGATACGGCTGAAGGGTTCAGCATTCTAGCCCTGCATGGAATGCAGTATATACATGCCCTATTGGGGTGCTCATACACTGACAGATGAGTCTGCTTATCAGAGATTCAAACTTATTTGTGGTTCTTCTCTCTTACCTGGATCCCCAGGAGATTTCAAATGACAAGGATAACACAGCAGGACAGACGTACAGGGACACCAGGGTCCCTGGGTCCCCTCCAGCTCTCCCCAGCATGGCGGGCACAGGGCAAAGATTTATGGAGATCAATGGAACGAGGCAGTGCCCAAGGGCAGCCATTGCTTGGTTAAGAAGTCTTGTGGTGAAAAGCACGTGGCACTAAAAGGGCAAAAAGTGTCACACAGTGAGATTTAATCAAAGACCAAAGACACCTCTTTGGGAGCACAGGACATGTGCAGCCACTGCACCTTGTCTCAGCGTCTCACCAGTAAGAGGAAGGCAGATCTCATGGCGCCTTTCCATGTGAAAACCTGATGTCAATTCCAGGCTACCTTCCTTGTCCATCCCAGAGGATGCAATGGGGAATTACAACCTATCCCATTGGGAACACCCCCCCTCCCCCGCAAAAGAAGGGAAACTCTACAGCTGGAAGAAAGTGAGCACTATAGTCCATGGCCAACCCTTGGTGTATTGGCACCTCTGCCACTCAGAACAATCAAGGCCTTGGTCCCCATCATACCAGAATTAGAGGCTGACTACATGTGGCTGCCCTGTACCTGCTGGCAGGATCATACCTGCATGATTAGAATGTGTAACAGCAGATTTCACGGGATAATAAAAATTAAAGTGATCACAATGGAGTCGGAACCCAGCCAAGACAGAGTCGGAGGGAGTGTGCAGCCCTTTTATTTTTTAGGCAGGCTAACTGTGCGGAGGTTGTGCCGACCTCCTCCCGGTGCCCCTGCCAGCCTCTAACCATCTGTCCCCATCATGTCCCTGCCTGGTTAGCTCGATTCAGAAATGTGCTGTCTGGAGTCTAAGTGGAGCACACTAGGAGCCGTCACCCTGAGCCAAATCAGAGGCGAGAGGAGGAGGAGAAGACAGGGAGGGCAGGGCTCAAGGGAGGCCGCGTAAGCAAGCACGAGGAGAAAATCAGGGGAGATAGGACAGGCAGACATGTTCTGGAGGCTTTCTGTCCCACTGCCCATCACAGAATAAGGGGAGGACAAATGTCCAGCAAGGGCCCACTGTGCACTGCTCCACACGTCAGGAGCTTGGGGAATGCACAGATCAAGGGACACACATAGGTGTCCACATGCCTGCACCCTGGCAGTGTCTGCAGAGCCACTGAGAGTGGTGTGGGAAGAGTCTCAAGTGCAGTGGGTCCGACCTGCTCACCCTGTGCCAATGTGGGTCACAATCCAAGGCCTCCAGTGGATGTGCGAACCACACCCACAGCAGGACCTAGACATACTAAGTTCTATGCACACACACCTGAGAAAAGGCTTACCCCATAAATCAGGCACAGGGAGAAACTAGCAACAATATCTCCTAACAGAATGATTAGAACAATATTCATAGTGAACATTAGTTTGGAAAGTTATTCTCAACTTATGAGTTATTTCTGGAACTTTTCATTTAATATTTGCAGGCATGACTGACCTCAGGTAACTGAAAGCCAACCTGCTGACAGAGGGGACTCCTGTGTGCCCCGGAGAGGCTCCCTAACACTCGGGCCCACCCCGCTAGCCTGGCTCCTTACATATCACACTCTTCTAGCCCGGCTCCTGCCTCAGGCCTTCTCATAGGCTCACAGCCTAGCTGAGTGCAGCTGTGACTATTGGTGCTAGGGGCTTGGGGGGGTCCCTTGGCCAGTCTTGGATTCAGAGCTATTCCCATAGCTCCAGGCAGATCTGTTCTTTAAGCTGCCAGGCAGCTCTGGAGTGCAGCACTTGGTGGGGAGGGAAGGGGCAGGGAGCCATAGCCCTACTCCATCCCTGCCAAACCCACAGGAGGTGACACCCTGGGACACCCAGCCACAGTGGGTCGGTCAGGGAGCAGAAATCCCGATGGCCATGGGATGACTAGGACAGGATCTATTTTCTTTCCAGAGAGGTCAGGGTGGTTCAGGACTCTGAGGCCAGAGCCAGGACACCCAGGTCAGAAGTGCCAAAGCACTGGGGGAAGGCGCAGATGGTCCTCAAAGCTAAATCCTTTCTCTGTGGTGCCACCCCAACTTGTACCACTCACATGACCATCTGATGAGCAGATCTGGGATTTCTTACACCAAGTAATCAGAATAATCAGATCATGGGATGTGTTAACTGGATTAAGCAGAAAGCTTCTGGGAGACAGGGATGGAGAGTGGTTATTAAATCACATGGGGGCCAGCCATGTGACAGGGCTGGTGTCCAACCTCATTCACTCCTCCTCCCCTCTGGGGCACGAAGGAGGAAGGGCGGTGCCACTTTGGCATGGTAGCTCTGCCGTCCTCTACTGTCCCTGCTCCTGCATTCACCTTCCCCGGGGTCGGCGCTGGGCATGTTAGCTGCCTTAGCTCCTTTAATCTGCACTGGGAATTTACAAGACTGGATGCTGACGGGGACCTGGTGGCCAGAGTCTGTATCCTTTGCAGCCCTTCTCCTGGACACCTCTCCCTAGGCACTGCTCTCTAGGAGGTAGGGGAGAGAAGGTTTATCAGGTATCACAGAAATTAGCAGGAGCCCCAGCACCAAGCATGTTCTGGCAAGGCTCTCTCCTTATCTGATGGACAGTAAATTAACACGCTCCTCAGCATCACACAGACCATGCACAAACATGCAGGCATCCACTCAAGCGTACACCACATACACACACATGTGCAGACACACAAGCACACATCACACAAACACGCACACATCACACTCAAGTATTTACACATCACCCATACCATACACATGCATGCACACGCATATACAATGTACACACTACATACACTCCATGCACACACATCCATGTCCAAACTCCTGAGTATACAGCTCACATGTGCATATGTGTACCATGCCCTCTCTGTTGATCCCAAGCATTTAACAACATCCAATGTATTCAAACTGTGTTTCTCTCTTCTGTTGGTTTCTCCTCGACCAGCAAGGAAATACCAAGAGGCCAGATCAGGGAACAGGGTGATCTGTGGCTTTGTGGCTTCTCTGGCTGCAGCTTCAGCTCCTAGAACCAACCCTAGAGCCACACCAGAGACAGTGGGCGTCACGGCATCTGCTGAGTGAGTGAATTCACACACAGGAAAGGGTGGGAGTGAGAAAGGAGGGAGAGGAAGTGGGGGACAAGCATCTGGAGGTGCAGCCTGGGTGAAAGGCAGGAGCCTGGAGTGGCTGTGTGATCCAGGGACCGTGCTGGTGAGGGGAAAAGGGCCCACGTATGTGAGTGAGTGGGCAACAGGTAGAAGCAGGGGTGGGGTGGAGCTGGAGGGGGGCAGTTGTTACTGACACTGGCCTCATGACTATGCACACTCTGGTGTTTGACTGAAGTGTGGCACCTGGGCAGAATATGGACACAAGGCAGGCTAGGGAAGGAGGGAGCCTTCCCAGAGAGCACTGTGCCCAGGACACAGCAAGGAAAACCTGGGTAGCCTCATAGAACAGCCAGTGTGTCTCAGAAGGGTGGTCTGGGCCCAGGCCAGCCCCAGATGGTCACAGCTGCTGCTCCCACAGCTCCAGGGATAGGCAGGAAACTGCAAGGACTACAGCTGACAGGGGTCAGAAGGCATTCTGGAAGTGTGCCCGGAGGGTCTGTGCTCCTGCAGCCCCAGTATCCACTTCCTAGGCCCTGGCAAGGGCCATCCTCCCAGAATGCATGGGGCAGCCAGGAGAGCAGCAGGCAGCCAGGGTGCTGGGGAACTGGTCCCGTCCCATCAGGCTCCCCACCTTTCCAGACCAGCATCCAAGGCAGCCAAATGGTGCAGTGGACACAGTGCAGGCCTGTGGAAAGGGGAAGCCCTGAGATACTGCATTGTAGAAATCAGAGGTGAGGGCCTTGTGAGGACCTTGGATATTGTGCCTAAAAACCAGGGTTTCATGAGGTATAAAAGCATTTTATACCACAAAAGGCATTTTGTATCACAATGCATTTTCTCTGTCAATATCCACATCTGTATAGTCTTCTCCTTGGCCTTCCTGGCCCAGTTCCCAGGGGAGTGTTGGCTGATGGTATAACTGTGTCTTGCAGTGCTGTGTCCCAGGGGTCCATGGAGACCCAGGCATCCCAGTTCCCCCTCCCCAGGAAGAGAGATAAGGGGGCAAGGACTGGGCACACACAGGTCGAACACTCCCAGGCTTCACGCGGCCCTCTGATCTGGGAATAGCTCCCTGCTGTACTTGGAAGCCTCTGGGAAATGGGGAGGGGACTGCACTAGCTTGCATAAGAGGGGCTGGCCTCATCCTCCACTCCAGTCCAGTCTTAGAGGTGGGACCCTACCTCCTTCCTGGGCCATGGGCACTGTCTCCTCACTTTACCCATTCCAATTCCATGCTCGGGCCTAGGCTCAGGGCACCTGGACTTGCCTCACCTGCTCTGCCCCTGTTCCAGCCCTTCTTGGACTCTTCCTCAGTTTCTCTGTGCTTGCATCCTCCTTCCCCTGACTCTCTTCCATCTCACAGGAACTTGGACAGTGAGAATCTGCCTACCCGGACCTCCAGCTCTGTCACTATGGACACAGGTGGGAGACTGGGCCGGGGGGATGGGAAAGTGACCTGCACGCTTCAGCAGTATTTCTGGACGCTGGATGCCAGACCTGCCTGGGGTAGGATCTCAGCCCTGCACACTCTGAGAAAATCTCACTTTTGTTCTTTCAGTTCTGTAAAATGGGAATTGTAACCCTTCGCCGGTAGGGCTTTCCGATTTTGTGCTTCTAACTGGCTGGGCAGTCCTCGGATGTGAAAGGCGGAGCTCTCTGCCCCCGATGTATGTGACACTCATCCCCGCTCTCAGGACTCCAATGACAGCTGCCTCCCTGGGTCCCACAGCCAGCCTCGCAGCTGTCTCTTCACAGGATCTCTTCATGGCCTTGAGTTTGCACTAGTTATTGTGTTTAGCTTCTATGTCATCCCTACCGCGTCGGTAAATATTCTCCTTGCAATGTTACAGGTGAGAAAGCAGAGGCTCTGAGGATTGGGTGACTGTGCTGAGTGAGGCCAGGTGGCTGAGCACCCTAAGCCCTGGACATTCCCATCACATCTCCCAGGCCAGGTTGCTAGAGTGGGGACCCAGCCCTGGTCAGCAGTGTCTCCAGCACCCACCTGTTATCACCGGGGAGCCCCAAGCACATGTGGAGGTTGCGGATGGCTGAGGTGGAGATGGGGTCAGGAGTCCCGGCCCTAACCCCTGCCCTTCTGGGTCTGGCCACTCAGGCTCTGCATGGCAGCTGTGTGAGGCCATGAGGGCTGCTCAGGCGACACAGGCCTCCCTGACAGCCAGCTGGCCCCAGCAGCCCAGTGCATCAGCCAACTTTAATTGTTTATTCTCCAGCCTTGTTTATGACTCGATAAAATCCATAACCAGATACTGCTCGTCTCCCCACTCCCCCCGCTGACTCCCTCCCCGGGGATGCGTCTCTGCTCTTTATAGAAACCACTGGCTAAGCTGGACTACTTTAAATCGTCACTGTCAGTAAATGACCCTCCCAGACAACGGGAAGCCACTGGTTCAGTGTGAAGCCTCGTGCACAGCAGGGACTGCTGGCCTCTTCCTCCGGCAGGGCTCCAAAGGCTTGTGGGGAGCAGCAGACTTACGGTGTCACCTGTGTATCCACAGGCTGAGGGGAGGGGCGGCCAGGAGGCGACAGCATGTGAGCAGTGCTGCTGTCCCAGAGCGTGAGGCCAGGGTAAGTCACAATGGCCCCCACCTCCACTCTCAGAGCACTATGGGTACATGAGGCCGCAGCAGCTCCAGCCTGGTTTTTCTCCTTGAAGTAGCAGACTGGAGGTTGAACCTACACCGAGCTACACTGCAGGCTGTTGCTTATTTTGCGACATTCTTGCAGAATCACTAGGTCACCCACGCTGGGCTCAAATGTGCAACCCTCCTGCTTCAGCTTCCCAGAGTGCTGGGCTTACACTTAGTTTGTTTTTATTTAAGTAGTAGAAGCCATTTTTAAGGTAAAGTTTTAGCCATGTTCCTAACAGACAAAAACAGAATTTCAGGTTAAGGAACAAGTGGGCAAGTGTAGCATGAACCTGGACACGATCTCTCTATTTTTCCAACCAAAGGCTGGAAAGCTTCTGTGGGGTGGAGATAGGACCTTTTCATTGCGGTGTCCCACACTATGGGCCGGCCCAGGCATGCAGCAGTTAGCAAAAATGTAAAGAAGGAAAAAGGAAGTGAGGCAGCAAGGGTAGGAAGAGGAAAGATGGAAGGGAGAGGAAGGAGAGAAGGCGTGACACGCCGCCTCCCTGCACCACCCTCTCCTTCCCGGGGCACGGTAATCGTCCAAAGTGAGGGACTGCTATTGCGATTAGTGTGCTAAGAATCCACTGGCAAGTGGTCCTGCAGCCACAGCAGCCCTCTGTCATCAGCGTCTTCTGTCTTCTCTGGTGTGATGTGCATGCTATACAAACAGCCCCTGTGTGTGTGTGTGTGCAATGACGCCTGCATTTCTCTGGTGAAGAGGCTCTTGCACTGGAGGAGGAGGGGACACTGGCCTGAGGTGGTTTGACCTTGCTCCTGCCTCACTGTTTGGCTGTCCCCATTGCATTCAGGGACGGCAGCTATCTGCTGGCCAGAGGCCACATCTGGAATTTATCCTTCTCATTAAATTAGTGGCCGCTTCCCAAACTCTGGCTCCTTGATCTCCCAAAGCCCTATTCGTGCTGCTAACCAGGACAATAATTTGTCCATTAAACAGGGGGCTCCCCCCCAACAGGCATTTAGGTTTCTGGCCACCTGGGGGGGTGGACTGGAGGAGAGCAGAGAGGCTCCTCTGATTCCCAGGCTCAGCACTGGCCCCCCAGGGGCACCCCCTTTTTAGGGCAGAGCCCCACCTGCACTGGGCACTCTGCTTGTGGCTTTCTAAAAGCGAGGATGCATCAGGCACTCCCTGCCAGCCCATCTGCCACTCCACGACAGGGCCCTGTGGCCATCCAATCAATGCAGACAACTCAATCTAGCATCAAGTCCCTGTGCAAACCACAGCCCATCAAGAGATGTTTATTGTCCAGAAAATGCAGCCCCTCCCCCAGGGCCCAGCCAGTCCCATCACCATCCCCGTGTCACCCCCACCCCCCACCGGGTACCCTTGCCTGCCCTTGCACAGCTCAGGCCCACTAAGCCAGGCTGCTCACTGTGGCGCATTCCAATCTCTGTCCAAGCCACTCTGGGTCCCCTGGGGGACAGGATGCAGGGTGCAGGGTCTGTGCCCTGAACCCATCCTAGGTAGGCTTCAGGGTCTCTGGACCCTGCACCTGCAGAATGATGAGAGATTAGCCATGTTGACCTCTCGAGGGAGCATATACGTTGAACAGCTTTTTCCTCAAATTCACATCTACCAGAACTTCAGAGTGTGACTCGATTCGGAAGAGGTCTCATTGCAAAAGCCGTCAAGTTAAAACAAGGTCTTCCTGGAGTGAGCACGCCCTGATCCAATGATGGCGCCTTTTAAGATACAGAAAATGCAGACACAAAGAGACTCACTGAGAGAAGATGGTTCAGGACACAGACAGGAGTCTGTGTGTCACAGAGGCAGTGATAGGAGTGATGCGTTTATGATCCAAGGGCTGAAGGTGACACAGAAGCCAGAAAGCCCTCGACCATTCTCCCAGGGCCAACCCTGCCCACACCTAATTTTGAACGTCCTGACCCTGGAAGCATGTTTTAAGCAAACCAGTCTATGATTTTCTTTTCTCTTCTTTTCTTTTTTGAGACAGGGTCTTGCTATAGTTTAGGCTGGCCCTGAGCTCAGCTTCAATCTCATAGCAATCCTCCTGCCTCTGCCTCCCCAGTGCTGCGATTACAGGCATGAGCCATCATGCCCGGCACTGTGGTATGTGGTTCTGATTGCTGGTGGGTGTAAGTCTCCATGCCTGGCATTATTGGATGTGGTTACCAGGGATCAAACCTGGGCCCTTGTATTTGCAAGGCAGGCGCTGGAACCGCTGAGCTAAATCCCCACTCTCTGTGATTTTCTTCCTGTGGTAGCTGCGGAAATCTAACACAGGTGGTAGGTAGGTTGGGCAGGTTTGGGAAACTGAGGACTGGAACTGGGAATAGTACATGCCAAGGTCATAAAAGTTAGGCAAGGAGGGTAGTGAGGCTGGTGTTTTGAGGCTTCCTCCCAACACTAATCTCCTGTGAAGACTGAGACTAAGAGCCCAAGTACCGCATTCGGGCTCCTTGAGGGGAAGGAAGTCAGGCTGGGTCTCCTCACCTCATCACAGCTGTGCACACAATCTGTCACAAGCCCTTGACAAAACTGCTCACCTCAGAACCAGCACTCAGGAACCTCCAGTACTCAGCACCAGGCGCCCAAAGTTTCCGTAAGCGAATACACAAAGGGAAGAAAAAGTGTTCTAAAAAATGGAGTTCTTTTGCGAAGTCCTTTCTGGATGCCATATGGAGATAGAATTAGATGACTTTTTCTCCATTCCTGGTGTCTCAAATCCCAAGAAACCCACACAAGGAGCTCTGTGTTTGGGCCTGGCCCGCTCCTAGAGATGCATGCTGGCACCACACGGGTTTCTCCACCTGGCACTGTGGGCAGTTTGGGCTGGACCAGACTCAGTGTGAGCCACCTTGAATCCTATGAGCTGTTAGAATCACCCTTGGCTTCCCACTCTGTGCCAGGAGCACTCGATGCTCCTCCTTACTTACTGTGCCAACCAAGAGTGTCTGCAGACACTGCCATGTGGTTCAGGGTACAGATGATAGAGCCTTGGCAGCCCCAGCATCTTCTACTTGGTAGGGGACACGGGGCCGGCAGAACAAGGTGTGTGAACCCTGGAAGAGGAAGGGCCAGGCTGCAATCTGCCTTGTCATAGAGATGCTTCCTGTCCAGAAGGCAGAGACATCCAGGTGGAGACTGGGCCACTGACAGCTAAAGAGGGACTTCCTTCCAGTCTCAATTGGGACTTATACTGCGCACTGAGGACGCTCCCCTGGAAGGTTCCGCAAGGTTCTGGCACCCATCACACTGACAGGATGGAAGGAATGACTTCATCCTCCTCTGAAATGCCATCACCCCTTGATGCCAAGATGATCAATGCTTTGGCATGGCTGTGATGCCACACAAGGCAGGCTGGCCTCTGAGGGGCAGAGAGCTTGGGGCCCATTACTCTCTGTATCGGCTCTGAAACCCTTAACAGGGCAGCAGTCACTCGGGCTTCAGAGGTCTGTGCTAGGGACCTTTCAATATCATCTCACTATCCTTTCTCCTTCAATGACCCTATTAGAGGAGCAGAACCAACCTCACACCAAAGAAGAAGACAGTGAGGTTCAGAGAGGTGAGAAAGTTGCCAGAGGCCACTCAGCTTATGAACGGAAAAGCCGAGAACTCCGGCCTGGTCAGTCTGCTTTCTCCACCACACAGGCCGTGGAACTGAGTTTGTCTCCTACCTGGGCCACTTCTGTGGGACATAACAGTGGCCACAACCAATGTACTGTCAACAGGAGCCCTGAGGAGAGCGCTCAGTGAGAGAAGGCTGGTGAGAGAGCAAAGAATCTCAGCTCCTACCAGCAGCGTCATTAGCAAGAGGACAGTGCCTGTCTCAGAAGCCAGGGCCAAGTGGGCAGCATGTCCCCTGGAGAGGCCCCATGTGGGGAACGCCGCCCTGGCCGCTCCCAGACTAGGCGCCGGCACGTCAGCTCCCTGGCCACGGGAGTGTTTGTCTCCAGGGCGAGACTGGGAGCGGTTTCCAGGTGGGGGTCCTGGAACACGCTGCTCACTCTTGCTGTCCTGAGCACAGAGGCCCATTCAGCTGCTGCCGGCACCGACCTGCACCACTAACGGTCTCGTTCGAGAAGGATGGAAAAGTCAATTCAGAGCCTCCCCACGCCCACCACTCCCTCCCTAAAGGGACACAGCAAACAGGGCACAGGAAGAGGACCTGTCATTGTGACACCCAGGGGGGTTACTGGCCCAGGACACACAGCACTACAACACGAAACACAACATCACCCAAGGTTCGTGCTGGCTGGCAAAGGGACAGGCAGGGACTCTGAGGTCCCCATTAACATGCCCTGTTCCTTGTCCTGCTGGGTCCTGGGGCTGCAGGTGGGTGGCAGCTAGCAGACTGTGCCCACAGTCAGCAGATATGATGACTGTTCAGAGTGAGGGGTGCTGGGAGTTATCAAAACTAGGATGACAGACACAAAGCAGGAATTGGGGGCTTGCTTTGGGGGTGCTCTAAAGAAGGGGCTAGAAGACCAAGGAGATGCCCAGGAGGTCTGAGCTTATGAAGCATCTCAGCAGGAGATTTCAGTGGGGACGATATGGGCAGAGTGAACACAACCAAAGCCACAGGGGTAGGGGACACTGGTGGACACTCACATCCACGAGGCCACTGCCACAGAGGAGATGGCAAGACGGGCCTGGGGAAGGGAGTTAGAGACAGAAGGAAGCCGAGAAGAAAGGAGGGGTCAGCGCTGGGCAGCCAGCGATTGCCAAGATCATGCCAAGGTCACAGGCAACTCTGATGAGGAAGCTTCAAAGGAGGAATAGGGCTGGGGAGATGGCACTGGGAAGGGAGGGGAGCTGGGCAGGAGGGGTGGCAGCCTATAGGGTCGGACCTTCAAGGGCCCACCCAGAAGCCAGAGAAACAGGAGGACCCACAAAGATGACAGACCTGGCAGATGTGTCTCGATGACAGGGAACAGGATAGAGAGAGAGAGAGAGAGACAGACAGAGAGAGGCTGAAAGGGCAGGTGAGGGGACACCTCGGCAGGTGAGAGTAGACCTGGGAGCAGAAGAGCTTTCAGGAGGTAGGAACTAAGGGGGCCGCGACGGAGGGAGAAGGCAGTGGTCACGGTGAAGGGATGCAGATGCAAAGAACAACCGGAAGTCCAGGCTTCTCATTACCTGACCCCCAGCACACACCCACACCCTACTGCTAGCGTTGGGAGGATCCCTCCAGCTTCCTCACTAACTCCTGAGACTCAACCAATTGTCACATGCATAGGTGAAGCCACAGCTCTTTGTGGCATGCTTGGCCTACAGTAGCTGCCAGAGTGCCTGATAGCTCAGCAGTCTCTCCTCCCACCTCGATCCTCCTCCTCTCAGGATTCACCCTGTCGGGGAAAGCTGATACCCCACATTCCCGCCAAGCCAAAGAGACCACAGAAAACTGTGGAGCTGGCTTTTTCCTTCCTGTTTTTTAAGGATAAGAAAAAAAAATCAACTCAGACCAAACTCAGACAAAATGAGGTGGCCTTGGAGTACTGATGAGATCCAATTAGCAGAGAAGGGGCTGTGCTGGCTTCCTTCACAAACACCCTATTTAACTGTGGGGTACTGGGGGGCACGTGAAGCTTGTTTCTTCTTATTCCTTGACTCCATCCCTGGTTTAACCTGGACAGCCTTGTGATGGAAGCTGGCGGCTCTCAGCAGCTGCTGCTGAGTCGAAGAGCCTCAGTCCTCAGGGAGAAAGACACGGGGGACCAGGAGCCCACTGAGCTCCTCTCTTAAGGAAGGCAGAGAACTGCTTAAGGGCATGGGTGGGGACCACAGAACATCAGGTGAGGCTTTCAGGGTGGTAAGCAAGCAACCCCAGCCCAACTCCAACCCTCCACCCATGCAGCCATGGGGTAGGATGGCTGCTCCTGCCAAGACTGTGAAAATGGGTCTCTTTTTCTTTCTGGTATTAGAGATCCATATCAGGCTTTCTCTACTACTGAGCTACATTCCCAGCCCTTTTTACTTTATTTTGAAACAGGTCTCACGAAGTTGCCTAGTCTGACCCCAGAGTTGCCACCTCCCTGCTTCAGCTTCCTGCGTGGCTAGGATTACCAGCGCATCCTGCATCTGCCTGAACCTAGTTTCCAACTCTGCTTCACCCCAGAGATGGTTTCTGTTGGAAAGCCGAGACAGGCTCCCTCTTTGGCAAATTCAGGTTTTCAGTTTGGTAAAACTGGGGAAGGGAAAATCCCAGAGGCAAGAATGGCCCGTGAGTGATGGGCACTGGAGTCTTTCATTCTGGAGGGTCTCTGGCAGAGGATCCAGGAAGGGGCTGGATGGGCATCATGCTAGAGAAGGTTCTGGACCATGAGAAACAGAAGAAGTTGGGCATAAGCGGCTCTTGAAGGCTTCCATAATGGAAAAGCATGAGAACAGCCCACGCCAGCACTTCTGGACAGTCTCCAACATTCAAGGCTCTGAGCTGGATGATAGGGCAGACAGGTGAGGAAGGCAGGCCCTCCTTTTTTGTTCCTGAGAAGTGTCCCCTTTGTCTCATGTTCTCTGGGAGACAAAAGATATTTCCCTTGGAAGAGAGAACTGCCAATTCATGTGCCAGATAGCAGAGAGGATGAGGCATGGCCAGGAGGGTTTGCAGAATCTCCAGACCTTCCAGTGGGAGGAGAAGATCTGTGTTCAACCCCACTCCACCAGGATGGCCTTGCCTCAAGTAGCCTGGTGGCCACACATGAGACACATTCTGACAGGCTGGTGGGATTAACGTGTGAAGCCACATGTTACATTCTGTCATTGTGTCTCCTCAGACACCTCGGTTTTGCAGATTGGCTGTGTTTTTGATGACTTTCACAGTTCTGAGGAGTACAGGTCAGAGGCCTCTCAAATTGAGTTTGTTTCTCATGGTCAAGGTGAGATCATGGGTCTGGGGGAGGAAGACAGCAGAGGTGGAAACCACAGATGAACTTGACCGTGATCACCTGATGTGCCAGGACTGGCCAGGCCACTCCACTGTCAAGCTGCTGTGTATGTTTCCTCTTCCACACTGTGCTCTTAGTCAGTGAGTGTAAGAAGTGGAGCCCGCACTCTATGAGGAAGACTCTGTCTGTTTTCAAAGGATCAGCATAGTCACTGTCTACAGAGGGGGGTATTACAGCTGCTCAGGATGAGAGAATGGTGCTGGGATATGGGCAGCAGCAGAGAAGAGCAGGAGAAGCAGCTGGATTCAGCACATGCTCCTAGAATATGTTCCACTCTTTAGATCATTCTACTGGATCGGATGTGAGAAGAAGACAAAGCAGTCAAGGATGCCTGACAGCGTGGCTATAGACAAAGTGTCACTCCACAAAGGCTCAAGGCTGTCGAGGAGATGAGGAGTCTGCAGCCCTTGGGTGTGTTGGGTTGTAATGACTTGGTCGTGCCAGTGAACCACTAAGTGAAGAGGTAAATTCAGAGTGTGGGAGACAGGAGTGGCCTGCAGGGGTGCCCACGGCATCACGGACACAAAGACCAGTGTAGATCACCAAGGATGAGCACGCATTGGGACAGAGCCAGGCTGGAGCTGCAGGAGCCACTATATCAGAGGCTGGACCAGCAGGGGGAGCCAGTGAGGGAGGTTCTGAGCCAAGTTCAAGCAAAGGACTGAGAACTGGGCCCATGGGAAAGTTCTGGAGTGGGCCAGGACAAACCTGAAGCATGAATAATATCCAAGGAAAGAGGAGCACTAAAGTCAGAAGTGAAGACTGCTTTTTAAAACATGGTGCGGAAAGGGAGCAAAGAAACAGGATGGAACCTGTTATGACTTGTGTCTGGATGTCCCAAAGCCTCAAGTGGTCATAGGAGGGGCTTTTTCAGAAGTAGCTGCATCAAGAGTGTGTGATTCTGGGATTAAGGGTGCGTGATTACTAAATTGGTCCACTGATTGATTTGGCATAGTTCTGGGTGTGAGTGGTACCCACCCGAAGGGGGCAGAAGACAGAATATAGAGTAGAACACAAAGGAACAGAAAGAAGCATCTGCTGTGGTTTGCTGCTTGCCCTTGCTGCCTTCTGCCTGCCATGAACACTTTCTCCTTTGTGATGCTCACCTACTATATCACTGGGCCTTAGAGCCAGCAACCTAGGAACTGAGATCTCTACAAACTGTAAACTAAACAAATCTTACTCCTTTAACTTTTGGCTGTCAGATATTTTATCCCAGAAGAGTAAGACAGAAGCTAACCTGGGAAACGATTTTAAAGGATTGTTCCTGAAGATGAGGAAAATCTCAAAGCTTATCTACTTACTGCGAGTGGCCTGAATGGGAGGCAGAAAACACCCTCTGCCCTAACCAAGTGTGTGTGCAACTTAAGTGTCTGGATCCTATATGCACTGAAGGAGGCACAGGGAGGAGCACTGTTGGGCCACAGTGGGGTGAGAAAGCTGTACTGGCCCTCAAGGGGACCTGGGGAGACAGAGACCTGCTGGATGGGGATACTTCCACAACCAATAGGTAGCTGTGAGACAATCACAACCAATAGGTAGCTATGAGGCAATCACAACTAATAGGTAGCTGTGAGACAAATAGCTGGAAAGGCCTGGAGGAAATACCCATCAGGCAGTCATATAGGAAAACTGTCCTGGCTTCAATAAGCAGGAAGGTGCCTGTGTTTCACTACACCCTAAGATGACAAAAGAAACTTTCTCCCTCCTCTATGTCCCAGGGCATGACATCAATCTCTAGGAGGAAGATTCCAGGACATTTTGGAACCACTGTCCCCAAAGGGTCCCATGCGGGGAGGGAAAATCCCTGAAATGACACACCTTTAAAATTACATGCTCAAACATGTGCATGTGATTTTCTGAAGAGGGGAACCATAGATCCTATTAGTTCTTCAAAGGAAACCATGACCTCAGGGAATGTGGGGCACCCTGAAGTGTACGTGGTTTCTCACAATAAGCCCTGAGGCTGTGTCCCATCCCAGACACTGCAGAAAGAGAAGGAACTGTCAACCAACCATCTTGTTCCAAGCCCAAATCTTCTTCCACAGCACATTCCAAGTAAGTGTGGATCTCAAGGACAGCGTGCTTGATTCTTGGTATCTGGGTCACCCACTGGGCATCTGTGACTCACAGGGCTGCTTCCTACAAGGAGGGTGCCAATAGTGGGGAGCTGATGGTGTCACTTATTTCCTCTAGCGTATATATGAGGAGGTGGGGGGCATGTACATCTTTGTGCATGTAACAGTATATGTATGGGTTATCTGTGTCCAGCAAAACCTAACGGATGTGGGTGGGCATCTGTGTGTGCATATGTACATGTCTAGCTGTGCATTCCACATGCAAATGGAATGGTGTGTATCTGTATCAGAGGGGAGGAAGAGAGAAGTATGGAAACAAACAAACCTCCACTGGATCTGAGAACCACTAAAAACATGGTAGTTTTCGAAGGGTGTGAAATTAGCTAGCAGCCTTGATTCTGTGTCTGCTGCACATAATGAGATCACATGGTACTAAAAAGCCACCTCTTCATTCTCTAACAGACATGGTCATGTTGTCATTATGCAAGAGGTGGCCCAGGGGCTTGGATAGACTGTGGTTTTTCCACAGATCCATAAAACACATACTTCTGGTTCATTTCTAGGAAAGGAGATCAAGTCCCAAGGAGAAGAACTCAGATTCTTTCTCTATGTCCTGGCCTTGGTCTCAGTCTCTGCTTCTCTCTCTGCACCTTCTCCCCGCACCCCTACACTGTGACACTGCTAAGGGACAAAGCCCTCCTCACCCCAGTTGAGGTTTCGAGGCTCTGTCTCTCCCTCTCCTGGCACTAGGGCAGTGGCAGGAAGCCCTGACCCAGCCTGGCACCCCATACTTTCCAAAGAAGATCATGATGAAGCCAGTGGGTTCTCTTTGGCAGGGTTAGGGCCGCTCTACCTAGCATGGAGCACTTGCCATGACTGCCTGGACAACCCTTCAGAAGGCCAGGCCTTGGCACAGCAAAGCCAGGACTAGTCCCTATGTGTTCCCTTCCAGGATATCCGGGATCCCCAGGACAGTAAGCTGGGAGGGACCCCTCGACAGCCCTGGCCAATGTCCGGACTCCCTGAATCCTCTGATGGCCTCTCCTTACTCGGTGAGTGAGTATCATGAGGAATATCACTGAGGACTCCGAGTCTGAGATCTGGCTCTGTCACAGACCCACCAGTGGTGACACATTGTATGAATATTTACATCTAAAATTCCTCCCACTGGGCTGTGATGCTGCTATCCACGGTGGGACACAGCACTGGGAACGGCCCTCAAGGTCCATCCACGGGCAGGGTTCACCAAGGACCCTGTCCTCCCTTCAGCTCTTGGTTCACCCCCTCCAAACCCTTTCCATGGGGACCCAAGTCCTTGCTGACTTTGGTGGTGGTGAGAGTCAGTCCAGCTTGGCCCCTGCCCCTGTCCTGTTCCTGAAGCCCATGTGCTGGAAGAGACCTCAGGGTGAGGAACAGACAGCACTGGCTCTGGCTCTGGGCTCCAACCAAGATGGGGAGGGAGAAGCAGGAGACTAGACCTCTGCTGCTGGTCACGGAGAGTTTAAGTACCGCAGACCCCTCCCCCCGCTCAGGAGGGAGCCCACATTACCCATCAGCCACCAGGGAAGTCTCCCCACAGTACAGTTGTGAATTAAACATGCAGCCTAATGAGTTGATTTTATTAGTTTGCAAACGCATTGAGAACTCGTTATCAAAATAAACATCAATTCCTTTCACCCCTGCCGCAGCCTCTTCAAGCGAGGGAAGATAAACACAAATACATAGCTTAGGCCAGCTGGCTGTGACCCAGCTGTGCACGTGGGCTTTGAGCTGGCCCGGCAGGGTCCCATCACCCCTCATGCGTCTCGGAAGCCTTGCTGGGGTGGGAGTGGGAAAAGAGCAAGAGGAAGGGGGGACACAGTCACTCACAACAGGTCCAGGTCTCAATCTATTTAATGCCATCAGGGTGTGGGCCAAAGGAGGACCCAGAGAATGGAGCAGTCAAACAATAATAATAGCAGTAATAATAACAGCACTGGTATCCACATGTTTTTTTTTTTTTTTTAGGTTTTTTGAGACAGGGTCTCGCTTTTGTGGTTCAGGCTGGCCCTGAGCTCAGCCTCCAACTCACATCACAATCCTCCTGCCTCTGCCTCCTGAGTGCTGGGATGACAGGCGTGAGCCACCACGCCCGGCACTGTGGTATGTGGTGCTGGTTGCTGCTGGATGTGAGTCTCCACACCCAGTATTGTTATGTGGTTACCGGGGAATCAAACCCGGGCCCTTGCGCTTGCAAGACAGGCGCCGGAACCACCGAGCTAACTCCCCGGCCCTATCCACATGTTTAATTACCAGCTCTGAGCTATGTATTCTCTGACCTCTCACTAACCTGTGGATAGGAAAGATGAGTCCATCTCACAGAGGGACACCAAGGTCATGCTGGAAACGGGGATGCAAGGTGGTCCAAGGTCTTAGCTATCTCAAGACTGTTTCCTGCAGAGTTAAGTGAGGGTCAGATATAGATAGTGAGACTCTGGCCAGGGATTTAGCTCAGTGGTTCTAGTGCCTGCCTTGCACTAGGCCCTGGTTCGATCCCCGGTAACCACATACAACAATGCTGTACATGGTGACCATGGCAGCACACGCCTGTAATCTCAGAACTCTAAAAGGCTAAGGTAGGAAGACTGTAAGTTCGAGCCCAGCCTGAGCAGCTTAGCAAGGTTCTGTATCAAAAAACACCAGAATAACATAAAACAGTAAAATCAGGACTGGATATATGGGTCTGTGTAAATACCCTGACTTCTATCCCCAATAAACAAAAGAAAAAAAAAAAAAAAAAAAGCAAGACTCTGGAAGGACCTCCATAATCCTCAGTTGGGCAGGGGGCAGGAAGATGGACAAGCTGACCTTTGGAAGAATCCAGGGCTCCATGGTCAGTCTCCTTGGAGACCCTGCTGAGGGGCAGCTCAGTTCCCCCAGTACCTCTGGTTTTCTCCCCTCCCCCTCCCTCTAGGTCCAGGCCCCAGGCCCCTGGGGTAGAGATAGTTCCAGGCTGGCAGAATTAGCCATGAAGCCGGCTGGACAGGGACTGTATTGTCACACTCTGCAGTCCGTGCTGTCTTTGGAAAGGATGCTCTAATCCCTTTTCATCCGTTCTCCATGGCCGTCAGCTGTTTGCAAGCATTTGGAAGGCAGGTTTCTGCAATCGAGCCATTGTGTGGCCCCTCCCCCGCATGTGCTCATCCATCCATCATGCTGTCCTGGACCCCTTTGTTGGCTGGCCAACCCCCTCCCAGTGGCATCTCTGGCCTCACCCACTCCCAGCTGCCCCACCTTCCTTTCTATTTTGGGCCCACAGCCGGATAGGGCTTGCATGCCTCAGCCAAGCCCCTTGTGAGGAAGAGAAGAAGGAGGAGGGGGTTGCAGGAAGGGCCTCTTGGAATCCATAGGAAGGAAAGAACTAAGTCTGTGACTTTTTGCAGACAGCAGTACAGAATGCAAGTGTAGTGTAGATTTCTCCACTGCAGCCAGAGAAATCCAGCCATTAAAAAAAGAGGAAAAGTAAATCCTACTATTCTCACCCCTGTGGCACCCAAGACACAGAAGATAAAGCCAAGTTTTTCGAGATTGCCCCACTGGGCCTCTGCCCTGCCCTAGGCTCTTTCCCTCCCCCCTCACTGTTGCTCGACTTTAGCTCCTCTGGGTCCAGTTTTCCAGGCCTTCACAGCCTCCTATGCCTTTGCTCTTACTGTCCACTCCTCCTGGATAGACCCTCCCACATTTCTCCAGTGGCCTGGTCCTTGCCTCGCAGCCTCACTGGGCCGCTCCCAGGATGCACCGTGTTCCCATCTCCATTTTCCTAATGGGCTGACATGTCTTCCTCGGCACTCAGTTTCAATGCAGTGCTGGTTTTACCTGGTTATAGCTGGTCTTCCCCTAGACTAGATTGTGGGTTTACACTGGCCCTAGAATAGGGACTGAGAAAACACTGCAAGCACCTTTGAAAGACAGTTGGCAAAGTCCCCAGTGGTCATAAGAATGATGCTTGACATGAAGTAGGTCTGTCATTATTATTATTATTATTATTATTATTGCTCATTTTTATTTTCCAGCCCCATGGACCATGTCAGCACACAACGTGCACACACTGGGTGTGATGCTGTGGCCTCATGGTACAGGATTCTAGTCCCAATTTGGGGGAGCTACAGCAAGCAAACTGCCTTAGATGTCATTAGCTTCACTGCCCTCCTGATACTGACAAAACCTCAAGAACCAAGAGGTAAAGTACAATTATCAGAGATTCCACTTTGCTGGGGTTTCAGTTACTGAGGTCAACTGTAGTTCACGAACAGTCAATGGAAAAATTCCAGAAATAAATAATTCATAGGCTTTAAATAACTTTATTATAGTATAATGTTCTAATTGTTCTATTTTATTATGAATTACAGTTGTTAATCTCTTGCTGTGCCTAATTTATAAATTAAACTTTATTATGAGTATGTACACGAAAAAAGCAGTATATACAGGGTTCATTAAACTTTATGACGAGTATGTACAGAAAAAGCAATGCATGTGGGGTTCACCACTATCCTCAGTTTCAGGCCTCCAGCAAGGGTTTGGGAATTCATCCCTTGAGCATAAGGGAGGTCGATGCCTTTGAGGCCCCAGAAAGCGTCGCTAGCTGGGCCAACAATCCTCATGGTCCTACAATGCGCTATTTTTAACCCCATCCCCATCCTGCTAAACATGAGCCTTGTCTACAAGGGCCCATGTGCTCCCAGAGGCCAAGGCAAATCTTCAAAGGTTCTTGAAGTCCTTTATTATTCTTTGCCAGAAGTTCTATGTCCTGGATGTCCAAGGAAAAGGAGGAAGACTCAAGCATGTTCCTGAGTCCATCCTCAGTCATGGTCTTATGGATCACATGTGGCCCCAGGGCCTGATTTTGGTTGCTGTGAGGGTTGGTCAGGAACAAAATGCTCAGCTGATGATGCCCAGTTGGAGGAGTGGGAAGATGGTGAGTGGAAAAGGTGGTTAGCTTTTTGAGCTATGTTTGCAAGCCATAATCACATGAAATAAGACAGACATGCACAAATACTTATCCAAACAGTCAACTACACACAAACATGCATGCATGTTCACAGTATCTACATCTGTAAATGCATTCACACATATACATACACACATGTACTCAGAGGCATGCACAGGATACACATAACACAAATACACATATATGCTTGCATACATGTGTATACACAGACACACACTCATATGCACACATACTTGCTTTTCCTCTGCACTCAGGCCTGCCAGTGTTCACAAAATAGGCGCATCACCCACCTTCTGGAAGTGGCACTTCCCCTTCCCCAAACACCACGAAGGGTGAGAAAGGCAAGCCCTGTGACATTTCCATGCGAACTGACCTCAGGGCACTATGAACCACTGAGAGCTTCTAGCCTCTGTCTCCTTAGCCCAATCTGTGAGCTGGGCAAAATACCGCCCCTCACACTCTGCAGCCTCCTCAGCCGCACACCAGAGTTCCAGGCACACTTGTAAACTCAGGATGGAAAGAACAAGGGACCAAGAGGCAGGCTCTCAGGACTGTTTTACCTCAGCACCCTGACCTCGTGCCTGGAGGGCAGCGGTAGCCCTGAGCATGTGCCTTTGTTTGGTGTGTGTGGGTTTAATTTGGTTCAGTCTCTTGGCTGAATTTCCATGTGGCAGAAGATCCTTTATCTAGAGCAGTGAGATTCGGTCCAGGGTATTAGGTGCTAGGAAAAGTGACCATTTTAGAAAGGAAGGTAAGAAACCAACCCATCTGTTTCTGCAGAAAACTCTGAGGGTGGCCTAGAAGGCTACTTTCTTCAGCCTAAGACTGGACAGGTGCCTAAGAGCTGAGGTCTGGGGTCTTGGAGAGGATATCCAGGGAAAGGCTGGATTCTCAGGGCTCAGAGCACAGAGGCCCCTTCTAAAGGGGAACAAATGAGCAGGGAGGGTCGGGGTGGTGGATCCTAAAGTGATTTTCCAGGAAGTTGGGGGAAGCGAGAGTGCAGGGGTGGGAGGAATGTTCCCATGCCCACTTGCATGCAGGAGGCAGCTGACAAATATTTATTGAATGAGGGACAGAAGGAACACTGGTCAATGGCCATAGCTCTGGGCATGTTTGCGGGCCAGGGTAGGTGAGACAGGCGGCCTAAAGAATGGAGGTAAACGCTGCGGCAGGCAGGGGAGAGGACTCAGTGGCACAGCAAGGACCCAGGTCACCGTCAGACTTCCTCCCCGATTGCAGAGCTGGAATGCCTTCGGGCTTTTCCCAGGGACGCCTCTGCCACAAGCCTCCCTAGAGAGTTTGGAGGGCACCATGCCAACCTTCTCTTTCTAAGAGCTCGTGAACACTGTCTTGCTCTGGCACATGGGGACGAACCCAGAGACCCTAAAGGTTTGTCTTGCTCCTGGCTGTGATCTTGAGCTCCGGGCCACGTGAGGGGTAAGGCTGTGGGCACCTGGCTGCAGACAGCTCTCGGTACCTGGCGTGCCCAGCTGGGCCTCTCCCGGGACAGGGAGCTTATGGTCTGTGTGTATGTGCACACGCGGTGGAGTGGGAGGGGTGGGTCTCTGCTATTTGTGTCCTCCTGAATGATTTACCGTCCCATCCCCGCCGATACAACTCCTCTTCCAGTGAATTAACTGGCTCTCCTGAAATCATAAATAATTACTGAGTCCATCACTGGTGCCACTTAACAGTTTGTGTTTTCAAAGCACTTTATGCCCATTAACCAAAAAATTCTTGATCCACCTTCAGGAGAAAAAGACGATAATGAGAAGGAGCCTAAAAAGAACTCCGGAAGTCATCTCATCCAGTCCCCACCTCTGGGGTATAGTAACACCAGGTCTAACCAAGGAACAGCCCTATTTTGAGAAAGTACTGTGATCCCAATGCCTTGAAGCCAAACAGAACAAAGAGAAATGAGCCATAACCAGGGCTGGCTGCTCTCTGAAAAGTGAACCACTAGCCAGATCTGAGCAAAGCAAGAAGCCCAAGATGTCCTGAGAGCATGCTGAGCCAGGGCAGGGAGGTTGAGAAAGAACAGAGAAGTGCTTAAGGTACTTCAAGGCACCTGGAACCAGCAGACATCTCTTCACCTGCAAGATGGGAAATGGTAATTGCCACGCCAAACCCACTCACTAGCATGTCAGTGATAAGTTCTGATCTCTAAGAATGTCCCTCTTAATAGTCCCCCATCTTTGCCCAGCCACATGCCAGCTTTTGCTTCTAGTTTGAGGCAGAAGTGGCCATTCATGCTAAATTGCCTCTCCCTGTGAGAAAGGTAAGCTCTGTATGTCTCACCTCCTTAATGCAAGTCAGACTCCTCCAGGGTTGCAGTGGGCAGCACTGCTCTGCCCATTTAGTCACAGCCCCTTAGTCAAGAACTATTGGACACCAGGACAAGGCTGAGACATGAGAGGGTAGAGGAGCCTCTGTTTCTGCCCATGAATTGAGGAGCAGACCTCTCTGGGATTTATAGGTCACTTAGTGACTGATGACACAGTGACCAAATAAGTTTTCCACAGGGAAGGCACCTGGAGAGGTAACTTTCCATTCTCTCATCTTTCCCACCAGCCTCACTAAGAGCCAAGGAAAGCAACAATAGGCAGAAAGGGACAGAAGGCAGAGGAGCTGCTTCCAGTATGACTGAGTAGACTCCCAGGAGAACAACCACCCCACAGCTAACAACTACAAACGCTGGACAGTCTCTGATTACCTGAAGGAAATAGAGAGTGAACAAAGTCATTAGATTGTGAGAAGGGCATGCTCTTCAGAAGACATGGATAACAAAAATGCGAGCTTCCTAAGTAGCTTTTAACTTTAGGGCATGGTGGAGCCAGCACAGCACAGACAGCTACACTTCTAGCAAAACGCAACCATAGTTAGTAATCAAACTACCAGGACTCCATTAAAAGGACAAACACAGAACAATGGCAGAGAAGAGAAAGCCCAGAAATATGCCTTACAACAACAGCCAACTGGTTTTTAATAAAGCTACCAAGAACCTCAGTGAGAAAAAACAGAATCTTCCACAAATCATGTTTGGGTAACTGGAAATACACACACAAAAGGATAAAGCTGAACTCTAACCTCACACCATACACAAAAATTAACTCAAGATAAGTCAACATCCAAAATATGAGAGCTGAACCATAAAACTCTTAGAAGAAAACATAGGGTTAAATCTTTTTTTTTTTCTGAGACAGGATCTCTCGCTTTGTGGTTCAGGCTGGCCCTCAGCTCAGCCTCCAACTCACATCACAGCAATCCTCCTGCCTCTGCCTCCCGAGTGCTGGGATTACAGGCGTGAGCTACCACACCCAGCACTGTGGTATGTGGTACTGGTTGCTGCTGGGCGTGAGTCTCCACTCCCAGTATGGTATGTGGTTACCAGGGATCGAACCCGGGTCCTTGCGCTTGCAAGACAGGTGCTGGAACCACTGAGCTAACTCCCCGGCCCAATATAGGGTTAAATCTTGATAACCTTAGATTTAACAATGGATTTAGATAGGACAAAAGAAAGAAATTGTTAAGTTGGACTTGATTGAAAGCAAAAACTTTTTCACAACAAGAAAATGAAAAGGCAATGGGAGAAAATATTTGCAAGTCACATATTTGACCAGTGTCTAGTATCCCAATAAATAAAGAACTCAACAATAACAACCTCAAACACAATTTTAAAATGGACAAAGATCAGAATAGAAATTCATTCAAAGATACACAAATGGGTAACAAGTGCAGGAAAAGACAGTTGACATCATCAGTCATTAGGGAAATACAAATCAAAATCATAATGAGAAACCACTTCACACCCACAGGGAGAGCTATAATTAAACAAATGAAAATAACAAGTGTTGGTGTGAAGAAATGTAACCTTTGTGTGTTGCTGGTGAGAATGTAAAGCTGTTTCATAACCGTGAAAAATAGTTTGCTGGATCCTAAAATAGTTAAACATAGAATTACCATAGGATTTAGTGACTCTACTCTTAGTATACAGCTGAAAAAAACACAACAGGTACTCAAACAAGTATGTGTACATGTATATTCATATGATCACAGGAACACTACTGACAACAGTCTAAAGGTGAAAATGCCAATATGTCCGTTAACAAATGAATGGATGAACAAACTGTAGTAGATATGTACATTGGAGTATCATTCGGATGTTAAAAAAAGTACTGATGATGTACTACATTAATGGACCTAAAAATACTGTGCCCAGTGAAGGGCCCTTCACTAATTATTCCACCTTTATGAACTATCCAGAATAAGTACATCCATAGATACAGATTACAGATTGGTGGTTGCCAAGGACCAAAAAGGAGGGAAATGAGGAACAACTGATTCAAGAGCAAGGGTGATGGAATTTTTCTGAAAACAAGACAGACGTGGTAGCTCCATAACAGGGTGAATGTACTAAATAACACTGAACGGTTCACTTTTTAAGATGGTTAATTTTATGAAGTGTGAATTTCACATCAATTAATGAAAAGAAAACTCAGTTTAGAATTCAGGACCAATATAGGCACCATAAAGCAAGAGTGAATCCTAGAAAAGAGACTGCATTCAACTCAGCTGAGGATAAAGTAACTAACCTGAGATTTAAGCTACTGCCCCGAGAGAGAGTGATTCACACAAAGGACATTCCCACCAAAGCAAATTTAAAAATCCAGAATCTTCAAGGAAATGTAACAGAATCTAGCTTCTATATAACATCATATTGCCCAGAATTGTCTTAGTTATTTTCTTGTTGCTGCGACAAAATACTTGACACTCAAAACTAAATACGGAAAAGTTTGTTTGGCTCACAGTTTGTAGAGGTTTCAGTTCATAGTTGGCTGGCTCCAAGGCTGGGCATGGAAGAGGGGCATCGTAGAAGAGAAACAGTTCATGGCAGGCAAAATGCAGAAGTCAGCAAGTTACCCTACCCAGAGCTACAGCAAACCAATCAGTGGACTAATTTAGTAATCACAGACCCTTGTTCCCAATGTCACACACTCCAGATCTGGCCACCTCCAAAAAGGCCTATCTGTGCCTGCATGACGCTTTGAGAGGACATCTAGACACAAGCCAGTAATCCGCATATAAAGAACCAAGAGAATGTGATCAACTATTAAGATAAGAGACAATCAATGATATTGACTCTGAAATGATTAGATGTTGAAATTAGCAGACATGAATTTCTAAACAGTGATGGTAATTGCACTTAATGAGATAAATGACAATATGTTCTAAATGAATGAGACGATGACATGCCTCTAGAGAACTAGAAAGTGCATGCATGTGTGTTTGTGTGTGTGTGTGTGTGTGTTATGTGTATCTCTAGATGGGAACTAGAATGGGAAAATGAAATCTATGAATATGAAAAATCCACTGGATAGGATGGGAGAAGGATATGGATTTTTTTTAAAAAGGGAGCAAGTCATATTATATACATGTACCCACTCTCTGAGATAACTGTAAAATGTGTGTACTGCAAACATGTACAAATAAAAACTTTAGAAAAAAAAAGAAATGACAATAGTCTCCAAATAGAAAAAAATCCACTGGATGGGCTTAACAAGAGAATAGAGACAATACAGGAAATAATAACTTGAAATTTTATCTATAGATACTATTAAATCTGAAGAACAGAGTAAAAAGATCGAAAAAAACTAAATGGGTATCTGTGGGACAATATCAAAATGTCTAACACAGGTGTTTGTGAGGCGCAAGAAGGAAAGAGACAATAGAGTTGAAAAAAATATTTGCAGATATAATAAAAGGTACTCCCTCAAGTTGGTGAAAGATGTCAATGCACAGATTCAGGATTCAGTGCCTCAAACAGGATAAAAACAAAAGAAACCATGTCTAAATACATACGGTGTCTGAAAGCAAATGATAAGAGAAGGGGACAAAGGATTCTGGGTCTCCTCCCAGCGATCCACATTATGCCCCAGCAATGCCACCAAGAGAAGAGGCCTGGCACATGCCCAGTGACCCACCCTGCATGCCCTGCAGTCACTCTGGCCCCCTCATTTTCCAACTTGCGAAAACTTTTTCCAGCCTTCTTCCTGCTTGCCATGGGATGCAAGTCTTTTCCTCCTCATGCAGCAGGGAGGTCAGCTAAGGGGGGAACATTCCTTTCATCCTTCAATTGCTGGAAAGTCAGCCACATACTGGAAGTGGGTCCTGGTCTCTTCCACGTGTCCCTGTGGTCTTTGGCTGACCCCTATGAAGACATGGAGGCCTCTGATCCCTCTGTGATTCCTCTTGATCTACAGCTTTACCTTCTGGATTCCAGAAACTGAAGATGTTTTCATGTCCCAGACAAGTTTTCTTGGCTCAGGGAGAGGAGTGATCTGTTCTCAATTGTTTTCTTCTACCCCTTCCCCCTTCCCCATCACCTCCCCTTTCTCCACTTCCCAGCCTTCTCCTGGTTCAAGATTTCAGGGAGGCAGGAGACAGGAGGTGGTGTGGCCCATGCTGAGATGGAAACCTATCCCCTGCCTCACCTGAGGGCAGATGACTTGTACAAAAGAAGTGATCCTTTCTTGCCCTGTCTCACTCCTTCCTTGGGACCTGAGGAGTCTTTCCACAGGATAAGGGTCCCAGAAAGGCCACCAGGAACCTTAATATCTAGGGTGAGCCAAGAGCAATGCTCAGGTGACCCCAACCTTCATGGATAGAGCTGGGGATAGCTCTGCTTTCCAGCCTTGAGGGTCCTGAATTTCAAAGTTCTGGAGCTTCTAATTCAAGAGCTTTGATGCCCATGGCCTCTTCCTTGCTGCTCCTGGGAGAAGCTGCAGGGCCCAGAACTCCACCTCACCAATCCTGCTCTTGATTAATAGTCTTGTCTTCCAACCTTTGCCTTTGCAATGGCCCCATTCCTGAGCTGCATCTCCACACTCCAGCCACTATGTATCTTTACACTGCTAGTTCAAATGTCCCATTTCCTTGACATACTTCTTGATGTCCAAACAGGGAATAGCCCTTTCCCATTTGACCACTGCTTCTTATTTTATTTTGACTTTCTTAATGAATATTTATGTGGTGCCAACTGTGAGCCAGAATTCTCCCAAGAGCTTTACAAATAATCATTTGTTTAAGCTTCATGACTGCCGCATGAAGCGAATACCATCATCCTTGGATTACAGATAGGGGAACTGAGGCTCGTGGAGGTTAAATCACTCCCCTAAGCTCACAAAGGCAGCTGACTGCTGGATCCTACCTCCCCTCACCAGCTCAGCAGCTCTCTCTACTGCCCTGAAAACTGCATGAGGCTTCATTCACTGGCTCAGTAGAGGAATAGGAAATACCAACTCTGCCCAGGGAAGAGGTGAGTCAGGGGGAATGTGTGGCTCTCTCTGGTCTGCAAAAGCAAGGATGGGCCAGGGAGAGCTCTCCTGGCTTCTCCCTCGGTTACCTGCCTGCCTCTCCTTTGCCTGATGCTGGGCCTGGACCCCCTGAGGGTCCCATTGTTGCACTGCTCAGCGCTCTCCAGCTGTGGGCCCAGGCGGATGTTTAATGGATCCACACTGCAGGGAATTGCCCTTTAATAAGTGATGAGTTCGCACAGAGCTGTTGTGTGCTTGTCCCTTGGAGAATGTTTGGTTTTGTTTACTTAAGGGGTGACTCTTTCTCATGTTCTCCTTCCTGTCTCAAAGACAGCACTCCAGACAGGTCATTAACCAAGAGGGGCACAGGACTGCTTTTGTAGGAGAACTGGGTGGAGTATCTCCAGCTCTGGTTCCAGGATCATCCCAGAACTCCCTCATTGCTCACTGCTGCAGAGGGCAGAGGTATGAGCAGGGGCCTAGAAATCAGATTCAAAATAGACCACTGCTAGGCAATCAGTAACTTCTCATACAAACTCCATGATGTGTGAGGCACCGACTGCTGGTTTGTGAAAAGGTTCTCCTCAAATGGCAACAGCAACAAATGAGCTCCACTGTTTCCTAGACTTCCACGTGCAAACTTGATGCTTGGGATCTGACAGGGTCAGTGCTGAGTCACCACCAGGTCTCTGGAGGGACCTGAAAGTACTGAATGGTGCTGTTCAACAAACAGGGGTGCCCACAAGCCCTGCATCAATTCAGCTTGGTCTAGGGAAGGTGCAACTAGAATAATGCTCATAATAATGATGTCAATAATAGGCAGATGTAGTTACCAAGCACCTAAGGGGTGCCAGGCACCCCATACTACCACAGGACTATGGAAGGAGTATCTATTCAGCATTTCATGGTTTCCCCAAACTCTTTCAAACAGTTAGGAAGCAGGAAGGCAGATCTAAGAAGATTTTGCTTTCTGAGTGCTGTAGTTTGGATCTTGAATGTTCCTCAAAGGCCCATGCGTTCTCAGGGTAGCCCTGTTGAGAACTGATTGAAACTTTCAGAGATGGGGTTTACTGGGAGGACTCTAAGTCACTGGGGCCAGGCCTCTCAAAGGGGATTGTACTTACTCATTGCTAAGACTAGATACCTGACACCCACAAGCTAAGGGAGAAAGATTTATTTCAGCTCATAATTTGTATAGGTTTCAGTCCATAGTTGGCTGGATCCAAAGCAGAGTAGCATAAGAGAGGGACATGGCAGAGAAGAAACAGTCCACGGCAGGCAGGCAGGTAGGTAGGCAGGCAAGCAGGCAGGCAGGTAGGCAGGCAGCAGGCGGCAAGCAGCAAGCCTGCCTTTCCATTTCATCCAGTTTACCAGGCATTTGGGTTGTTTCATCCACACCCAGGGTGAAGGACTCTTAATCCTCGATCATACCCTAGATCCTACCAGCTCTGAAAAGCCCTGCCTATTAGCATATGAGACTTGGGGGTGTGATTCTAGATATAAACCATCATACTCCATCTCTTCCTTTTCTTTCTTTTCACTCCCTGGCCATAGATTAATTTTGCTCTGCCATGTACCCCAGCCATAATGTGCTGCCTTAGTACAGTCCCAAAAGAAATGGGGCCACTGGTCATGGACTGGAACTTCTAAGACTGTGGGCCAAAATAAACCCTTTTTCTCTTTATTAGTTATTATTTCAGGTATTTGTTATAGTAACAGAAACTAACACAGAACATATGGATGTGTGGATGTCCTTCTTCTGAAAAGGAAACTTGAGGCTGGAAGAGCCTTAGGAACTTGTTGAAGCTCCACTGCTGGCAAGAAAAACTGACCAGGATTCCTGTCAAGGTTGTACTGGCTACAAAGCATTTGGTATTTTGTACACAGCCTTTTGAGAAGTTAAGAAGCGAGAGGCAGAGAGAGCAGCACATACCAGACAGGACCGGACAGGCAGGCACCAAGACACGGACTTCCCAATCTTGCCCCTGAATTCCCTGGCCCCTTGGACAGAGGTAAAGAACTGCACAAAGAAGTTTCTAGGCTTGTTCACCATTCTTCTGCCCCAACCTCGAGGTCTGAGACCAGCAAAGCTCCTGCCTGATCTACCTCAGGGGAGGAAGATGGATCAAGGAAGCCACAGCAGGAGTACAGGTTTTAGGGGGCTGGTTTCTGCTTTTGAGAGGAGGCTGGGACCTGGAGAGAGGAGCAGAAACCTCTTCAACTTCTTAAAAGTTTTCCAGCCAGGGACCCACGCTTTCATTTGGTACCAGGCCTTACAAATTCAGTCCCCGGTCTTTCCTGCGCATTAGACAGTGCACGCTGGGCTGGAGTTTCTTTTGCAGAGACTCGTTAACTGTGTAGTAAATCACCTTGTGGCACAAGCTGGGCAGCTGGGCTAGTGGGCAGGCTGGGGCAGGCTCCATGCTCACAGTGGCCACAGCCTTCAAACACCAACTTCAGAGAGGTTGGGAGTGAGTGTAGTCCAGCCCAAAACAACAGCCCAGAATGCGTATAGTCCCCCGTCCCTCCCAGTCTGCAGCTACAGGCCAACAGGCAGGCCGGGGTATGTGGAGGGGTGGCTAGCTGCCTCAGGACCTTGGCCACTCCAAGGAAACCTCTGTCCTAACAGTACGTAAACCACAAGGGTGGGGCCGATGTGGCTCAGCTGTGCCAGCTTGTCTGCTGGGGCTCTATGGAATGTGAGCCAAGCCCTTATTTCCATTTTGGGAT
The DNA here is from genome assembly GCA_004026965.1 of Petromus typicus. Taxonomy (NCBI): domain Eukaryota; kingdom Metazoa; phylum Chordata; class Mammalia; order Rodentia; family Petromuridae; genus Petromus; species Petromus typicus. Next base: position 223,919 of record PVIR01000148.1, read on the forward strand.
TCACTGAAGGGGAAAAAGAAAGCCAAGTGAAATTCATCTCCAAGCTGTGCCCTGGCCTGGAAGTCCCTCCTCAGGAAGGGAGTTGTCTAGCTCCCTCAGCCCATCAGCTACCCATACCGGCTACAGAAACTAAAGCCAAACGTTCATCCCTTGGGGCCACTGTCCCCAGGAGACAGGTGCTGGCATTAGGCAGGAGGAAGGAATGTGGAGTCTGAGGACAGGCTGGGGACTTCCTCATGCTTCTCACTGCCCAAAAAGACATGGGGGGCACTCTGGAGGTTGGGGCACACCTGGCTCCTCCACCCACAGCCTGATCTCTGAAACGATTTCCACGTGGGTCTGATTTATCCCTGAACTTGGAGCTGTGGTATGGGGACAGAGCGCCAGCATTCAGTCTGTTGGTGGGGATCCTTAACCCAGTGACTCCTTCTCCATTTCAGGCCATCCACATCCAGCCAACAGAGTTCAGCGCTGGCCAGAGGTGCAGGATCCGAGGGGAGCTGTCAGTATAAAGGGCAATTCAGTGAATGCACCAAAGGAGCATTCCTCACTTTCTAAGCAACTCTACTGGCTTGCTTTTTGGTCTCTGGTATGGTCATATCCAAGCTCATATGGGGTATCATGTGTATTAAGTGCATTAATACACGTGGACACTTAGAATAGCTCCTGGAAAGCGGTAAGCATTACGTAAGCAGTGACTATTACCATATTTTACCCACTCCAAATGCACATTCTTTTTTTAAATTTCCCATCTCTAGAGTTAGACTGCACCTTGCTGTGGATTAAATGACACTTCTTTCTTTTCTTTCTTAGGAGCACATCTCGCAGTTGGCATGTCTTAGGTCAAATATGAGATGGCTGATGGCAGTGGCGGTGAGGATGATGATGGTATGTTCTGGGCCATATCTTCCAGGACAGAGATGTTCTTGGTACGTTCAAGTCACCGTTCTCTGTGGGAACAGGCCTGGGGACCTGGGAGCTGGAGGTACAGGAGGGCAGAGCCTGAGCACATAGGAGCTCAGCAGGCCACAGTGGGCTAGAGCTTCCAAAGAAGGCCCTGGACTCTCTTTCACAATACCTCTCCCACAAAACACTGTGCTAAGTCTGGCTCCAGATATCATAACAGACTTTTTGTCAATCCTGTGTGTACAAGCGAGTTTTGTTATTTCCTTCAAATTCCCATCTGACAACTAAGGAAACTCAGGTATGGCCAGTTTGGACAAAGCCATTTAGCCTGTAAGTGGCAGAACCAAGTCAAGTTCTAGACCAGCCATGGAAATGTGGCCTCACAGTTTGGGGGATAGACAGTAGAGGTGAGAACGCCTCCTTGGACCCCTAAGAAAGAAAAATCCATGCTCTGAGCCCACTACCCAGTGTTTCTGAATCCACTACTTACAAGCTGTTTGACTTCAGGCAAGTTGCTTGAGCTCTCTATGCCTCAGTTTCCAGATCCATATAATGGGGAAAATACACCTTCTCTCACGAGAGGGTCAGAGGAGAAAATTCACAGAGGGTGCTTGGAAAGATGTACAGCAGGAGCAAAAGCTCCATCCTTGTGTCTTCTTCCTATACTTGGAGTTCTAAGTGACTCCAAAAGCTGCTCATTTGAGAGATGCAGCATTGAGTCATCGAACCCAGTGCATGGGCAGAGTTGAGGCAGCAGCAGGGGGTCTAAGCTGAACATCCGGGAGAGCCAGGGAACAGACCTCTGGGAAGTCAAGTGGGCCATCAGGAAATAGGGGCCAACTCCAGGCTGTCTCTCCTGCCTCCCTGCTTCCCAGCTCTGAAAGCACACTCCAACCCACTATACCCCACACAGACCAGGACCCCTCACCCTTCCATCCTCACCCCAGTGGCTGGTCTTGACCGCCCTTGAACTATCTGGGCCCAAACCCTGATTTCCACTGCTCCTTTGACTCACTCTTCCCACCCCCACTTTGTTCTACAATTGCCCCACCTCCCTTCTCTGCTGACGTGACCTTCCCCATAGCTTAGATTCCTGTGTGGGGGAGGGAGCTAGGAAAGAAGGACCAGACAGATTACAGCTCCCCCTGGGCTGTGGGCTGGCTTTTCACAGGGCTCATAGCTTCAGTGGACAGGGCCTGAAGAGGGGAAGAAGGACAAGAAGCCACTCGCTCTTCTCAGCTCTGTGTCCTCCTCTACAGAATGAGGAAGCCCTTCATGATCTAACCCAAGTGATTCTCTAAAGTTCTGCCATACATTTAGCTCGCTGACTGTCCCCTGAGTGGCTCCTAGGACCTTGAGCCAGACAGACAGGAAGCCACAAACCTCTAATGTGTCTGCTCATCACACATGTGCATGGTCAGATGATTCGTCAGGATTTTTTTCTTTTTGCCATTTCTCTCTTTAAGCTTGCATAGCTTCTATAAGATGGGGCAAGGGTCCCAGAGTGCAAGGACATCTCAGGGTCAGCTAGGACAGTTACATATTTGCCACCCACAATTGCTGCTCTGTTAAAAGGAGGATAGAACAAACCCTCCTGTGTTCCCCAGGAAAGATGGGGCTCCTCCCATCCTGCAGGGCTTAGTTCCTGTATCCATTCTCACTCTGTAGAGTCCCCTCTAGGATGGCACTCCCAGGTCACCCTCTCGATTCCCAGATCACTTGACTCCCACCTGCACAAGACACCTGTCACACTGTCCCACGACACCTTCGATGTTCTCCCTTAACCATGTGCTACTTGAGGCCAGGGTCCTGGCTTAGCCTTTGTTGGTCCCTGACACTGCACCTGCCACATAAGAGGTACTTGCAAAAATTGTGGAACAAATAGCTTTTATTCTTGGCTTTTGTTCCCCTTGACTCAGAGGGCTCGCTCTGAAGCTTCAGCAGGTGACCATCCTCTCCCAGGATGGAGGTCTTTGAGCTGGTGTTTATTTAGGAAGGGACATAGGTAGAGTTTGTATAAGTGTTTCCCAAAGGTCCATGTGCTACAGCTTTGGTCACCTACTTGTTGTACTACTGAGGGGCAGTGGAACCTTTAAGAAGCAGAGCTTAGTGGAAAGAAGTGTTAGATCCCTAGAGTCAGGGCCTTGCAGAAGACCTGCCCTTCTTTTCTCTTTTTACTCCCCAGGCTCTGTGGCTGGTAGCCTCCTCTGTTCTACTTTCCTGTCAGGACAGACTGTGCTGCCACAGGCCTGAACCAATGGGGACCAGTGACCATGGACAGAAACCTCTGAAACCATGAGCTGAACAGACCCTTTCCTTTATCAGCTTGATTATCTCAAATATTTTGTTAAGGCACTGGAAAGCCAACTCACATAGACATTAAGAAGTAAAACTTCCTGAGAAAGGTGAATAGTAGTTGCCACCCAGCCCCCAGGCAAGTCCATATACCAAGCTCATGTGCTGAGCAACTGAGCTTCCCAGAGTCCTCTGAAGTGGAGGCAGATACAGAATCCACTGAGGCAGAAGAGCTCAGCCCAACTACCACTGTGTCACTATTCTTTGAGTCAGACTTCCACGTCAGGCCTTTTCCAAATGTGGTCTCTGGGCCAACACCTGCAGTATTTAGGAACCTGTTAGAAATGCAGATTCCCAGGCCTTACTCTGGATCTACAGTTTAAGAGGCTCTGAGACTCCAGGCCCAGAATCTCCACTCTACCAAGCCTCTAAAGGATTGTGATGATATTTGAATATGAGTACCCGCCACCCCAGGCATCCCTCTCACTCCATTACTGGCAATACCTGGGCCCCAGGAATGTACTTCCTTCAATCCCTGGATGCCCCAAGGCCTGGCACCTTGGCGAGTCCTTCCTCCCCTGTCCCAGCCTGCTAGTGTCTCAGAAGCATGTATTGTTCTTGCGTGGACTCTCAGCCCAGTGCCCCTTAAGGACACTCCTCCAGCAGAGATAAAGAAGATTCTGGAGGCAAGGCCAGCTCCCCACACCCTGGCACTAGGCCTGCTGAGTTCCTGGAGACACAATAAGTTCTCACATTGCTGGAGAGGTGGCCAGCCATGGGCTGGGACAATGGGCCTTGTGTTTCTCCCCATGTCTTCCTGCAGGGCTGCTCTGAAACTAAGGCTCAAGAGGGAGCCTGAGCCGTAAAAAGCACCATTATCATCGGCCAGTCCTCTTTGCCTAAGGAACAGGAAACCTGTACACACTCCCTCTCCTCCCAGGGCTAAATCCTGTTCCTTTTTTCTAGCAGTTTCCAGAATCTTCTAGGTTTTTCACTCACACACCATAGCCAAATGAGAAAGGGGTTAATGCCAATACCTTCCTTCTCTCTCCTCTACATCCAGGCTTCCTTCCCCTCCTGGGCAGAGGAGAATGGCAGTGGACAGAGCCCTCTCACCACCTGAAGCCACAGACAGCAGCATCTCCTCTCTTGGTGGCTGATTTCTCTTCATTAGTGCAATCACATCAACACTGACAGCAGCGTATTTATTACTGTCCTGACGACAGCCATTTCTCACCCAGTGATGCGCAGACTGATAATGAGCTTGGAGCAGAGCTAATGAGGAACTCCCCTTGGCCCTCCTCAGTAGCTCTGGCCTACGATAGCCTGCCCGCCCCCATTCCTGCTTGCAGACTCTTAGGGTCAGAGAAAAGGGCTCTACACCAAGAGTTCATGGGTCACGAGGCAGAGACAGCCAGCACTGGCCAAAGCCAGTGTGCACACTGCTTGTGGGGAGGCCACTGCTTGACTGATTGGGCAATGAGGCCTAAAGGTTGGGTATGGTCTCAAGGCAGAGGAACTTCATGCACTCTGGGTCCTAAGACCCCAAGCAAATACAGCATAAACCAACTGTGCTAGCCCCTGTGGCTGCTGACGGGAGCCTGAGAAGTTGTGGACACTTTGGGGTTTGGTTTCTGCAGCACAAAAGCCTCAACAGAGATTTAAAGAAGTGACTGGACCCAGTCAAACACTTAGCTAGTGCTGTCAGAGGAGAACCAGGTCCTCAGAACGGCTACAGGTTTGCATTTCTGGGAAATGGTCTCTTCTGGAAGATATATGCAAATGCATCACAGAGAAGTAATATATTAGGCTCTTATGAGCTATTAGATCTTAGGGTGAATGTTTTTAATGGATCCTCCCATAAAACCTCAAATTTATGTGAGCATCTTTCACAGATATCCCTCTTGCTCTTCACCCCAACTTATGAAGGAAGTTGGTTAGAAAATATTAGTCTTAATATTACTAATATTATTAGCATGGAAATTCAGAAACATGCAGTAGTAGCTTATCAAGGTCCTTTGACATGTAAGACTGAGACAATCAATGCAGCCCCTCCCTGGGCTAGCCACCACATCCGTTAACCAGAGCTCCTCTGAGGCACCCAGACAGCTAATGAAGAGTGGCCATGTGTGGGAGACAGTGACCTAGAGCCTCCCTGTGGACAGTAAGGCCCTCACTTAGTGTTCTGCCCCAAAGACCACGCTGATGGGCTGTCCTGGCCAAGTCAGAAGGAGGGAGGGCAGGCCAGGGGTCGGGCCCTCCAGCAGGAAGGGGCAGAAGGGAGAAGAACCCAGGACAGACCCATGACTGGAGCAGCAGCGTCCCTGGGGAGGGCAGGCAGCCTTAGGCTCTCACCTGCCAACCTAGAAGACACCACCTCAGAGCAGTTATGACTGATGGTTATGCAGCCCTACAGCCCCAGATGTTTGGGATACAGATGCTTTAGAAGTTCTCTCTCACTCATTCAAGTTTTTCAAAGTAGGCTTTGACATATATCGTAGGGGGTCTGGAAAGCCATGGGGAAGACACACTACATCTTCCAGCAGCACTGATTGGTTTAAAATGTGCTTTGTGTATTAAGATAGGCTTAGGATGGACCATGGAGCAGGATGCAGATTTGCATGGATTTAAAAACTGAAAGATGAGAAAGGAAGGGTCACGTGGATGGACAGCCAGGAGCTTCAGGCTGCACAGTCCCCAGCTGGGGCCCACCCTCTGCCACCACTGGAGTCACTGTGGAAGACTTTGCACGTGCCATCCCGATGCTCTCACGCTTTCCCAGTAAGGATCCTTCAGTCCCATGGGCTAAAAGGCCGGAGGCAAGGGATCCATGACAATCCTGACTGTGGCCACTGAGCCCTGCGCAGCATCATAAACACAGTACCTTCTTTCTGGCTTCACTCTTACCCCTGAGAGTACCTCTCTTTAGAGGGTTAGGTTCATTAATTGAGAAAAGTAATTGATGTGTGATACCTCAGTCCCTGTTGATGAAGGGTTATTATCTAAACTCAAGGAGTTCATAATTAAAGAAATCAGTCTCACACATTTCCAGATCATTCACAATCAGCAAGGCTGAAGTGTCAAATGAGGCACTGAGCCAAGGAGCACGGAGTCTTTTGGGGCTGTGTTCTGGCTGTGGATTCTGGGGGTGGGGTGGAGTCGGGTAGGGTCACTCTAGAGAATAAGGAATCCCTAAGGAGAGTCGAGGAGGAAGCTGGTCTCAGGCCTCTAGAAGGGGAGAGCAGCCAGGGCTGGGTGGAGGGCTGGCATGGGGCAGGGAGACTAGACTTCAGTGGTGTACAGGGACAGAGTGGGGGCTTGGTGTCTATACCACAGCTGTGAGAAAGTTACTAGAAGTCTTTGAGCAGAGACAACATGATAGGACTTAGCATCCAGGCCTATGGTGGAGGCCCATGAGCAAGCAGATGGGGTGTATTTGGAGCTTTATAAGAGAGGGCAGGCCATTCCAGACTGTACGCCATGCATGGCCACTGTGCCCACGGAAGCTGGGGAATAGTCTTCCATGTAGTGAGAGAACCCAGCTCTCCTGGGCTATGGCCAAAGTAGCATAACAGGCAGTTCCTGACGCAGGGTGGTGACCAGATAATGGTGCAGATCAAAGGCAATGGCCTGAGAAGCTGCTGGCCTGCACTCGGTCTGTTTCTTACAAATCAAGGGTCCTTGCTAAGTATCCGAGTGTTGCTGAACTTGAATGCCAACGTTATCAATATTAACACTTTCTGATCAACCTTCATCATAGCTGGGGCTGAAGAGCAAAGGCGGGCCTGTGAAAGCTGCCCATGCCACTTTCAATTTCACTCCTGAACACTGATAATAGCTTGAGATGTTGGTTCTCTAAGGCCTATTTACATTTTAAACTAAAGACAGAGAATGTCTTAACCTCTTAAATACATTTCTAGTAGCAGACGTTAGGTACCACTGGAGGTTTATGAATAAAGTCTTAAGAGGCCAGGGCATTAGTCAAATGGCAAGCCCGATGCTGACCTTGCTTCCTGGACACCAAGATGAAGACAACAATGACAAAGACATAGCAACACTTATTTAGCATTGACCGTACACTGAGCGCTTTCCTAAGAGCTGAGCAGTCACAGCCTAATGAAGGAAGTAGGACTGTTATCCCCACTTTATAGATACACTGAGGCTACGTAACTCATTCAAGGTCACCAACACACTAACTGATGGGTAGAACTTGAAGCCAAAGAGCTGTTTGTGCTGCAGGCTCCTGGGCTGTGCTATCCCCCGGCCCTCTAATGTCACCTTCTGGTTCACAGCAGAAGATGAGGACTCTGTGCCAGGTGCACATGAACTGGCATTAAGCTGCAGCAACACAGGCTACAGGTGGTCAGTCAAGTTCCTGATCCTCACTTGGCCACCTCCCTGCTTTCCCCAAGTCCTCACTCGGCAAGTCCTGAGAATCACCAGTGTCCACTGCAGAAGCTGGCTTCCCTGAATGGGCCGCATTACAGCGAATAATATCTCCTTCCCTCAGGGTTATCACATCATTGAAGTTTCACTGCCCCTCTGGGTCACAACCAGCTTCCTAGTGGCATCAAACTTTAATTGCCTTTCTTCTCTCCTTCTTTCCCAGTGTACCCCGTTCAATTTGGAAGATTCGTGTGCAGCCTGGTCACTGGAAAACCAGTCATAAATACCCCAAGTGGTGAAAGGGGACCCTTTAAATAGCTGTGAGACAAATCTATCCTAGGGAGATGAGGGAGGAAGGAGGCAAGAAGCTGCTCACACCCTTCCGGACGCAGGCTCTGTGAGGACACAAGCAGGCTGCAGACCTGAGCTTCCATCCGGAAGAGGAAGCAGAAATGCAGGACTTCTTTCCAAACTCTGTTGTCTTCCTTCAGCCAGCCTGGCTCCTAAGGCCACACTGACCTGGTGAATGGTCCTCACTGTGCAGAAGACGTAATGGCATGGCCTGGAGTGGTAGGAAGAGAACTGTTGTTGGCATCACAGGGCCCGGGGTTCCTTCTGACACCCTGACTTCCTGGCTCGAGGGCCTGGGGCAGTTCTATCTCTGAGCCTCAGTTTACCCACATTTTGGAGTCATGGGAAGGACTGAGGCAGGTGACAGTTCTCATATACACAGCTGTGTCTGAAAACAGAACTGTACACCCAAGTTGAGTTCCAGAAAAATGAAGGCTAAAGGAAGAGAGGTAGTCAGGCAAAAGATAATCATTAAAAGATGATCAGGGGAAAGAACTCTTCATGACCTGGGAGTGGTAGTGTACAGTAGTGTATCACATGATGACATTTTGGTCAACAACAGATAACGTGCACAACAGTGGGGTCCCACCCATAAGACTTGCGCTGTGTCACTGAAGCTTCGTAAAGTTTTGATCTTTGTTTTTACAAACAGGATGTGGAGGTTGAGAAGAGTAGATGACTTGATTCCCAGTGGCCCAAGTGACAAGCTTACGTCGAGTCTGGCCCAAATGCAGGGTACTGATACAGGACTTCACACATATACCACTTCTCAACAGCTCAGAGAGGAGAACAAAAGGCCCAGGAACTGACAACACTGGAGGCTGGTTCACCTTCAGAAGGATCCCATTTCGTGGAAAGAAATCCTCTATGGAATGAGGAGTCCACAAGGCTTCCCTGTGACCCCGTGAGACCCAGAATCTTGGGGTTCTTTTGTTCCCAGAATCTTGCACCTCCTGGGCCCCTTTCCCATGTGATCACTTCTGGCTCACAGGCAGTAAAGGAAACAAGGGGCTAAGGTACTTCGATGGTGATGGAAAATCTCCTTTCTCATTTCGGCATTAGTAAAGAACCCTGTGCATTTCAAAAGCACAGATGGACACCTCCCCCAAATCTTCCGCCCATCCAGTTTCTTGTACTTTCTAACAGTGGAGTGCAGTTGGCAGGGCTTTGGAAAGACCCCCAGGGCCAGCCCACCCAGGGCCAGGCCTGCTAGAGGCAGCTTCTTCAGGGCTGGTAAAGGACACCAGGAAAATCTGAGAGCAGTGTGGCCTCAGTGGCTCTGTTTCATGTAAGCTGGGGCTGCAATTTGGGGGGCAGCTCCTGCTCTGGGAATGCTGGGTGGCTCAGCACAACAGGCTCCCTGCACAGGGGCAGAGGGCAGTGATCTGTAGAGACCACAGGCCTTACAAGTCCATCGGTCTGACAGCAGGCTGAGGAAGCCAGCAGGGACTAGGTGACCAGGGGCTGTGTGCATCTAGGAAATGTTCATCCCTTCACTCACCCACTTTATTCATTCATTCCTAATTGTGAAGGTTGTTGATCTAGAGGTACATGGCAATGAGGCCAATAGGGGCCACATGGTGGTGGTAGGGTGGGCTGACCCCACAAGCAAGTCAGTACACAGTACAGTACCATGGAGAAGTCATAGCATGAAAAGGGGCATGTGTTCATGGGTGCCACAGTATAGGGGCTTAGACGCTGATAAGGGACCGTAGGGCAAAGTCCTAAAGGAAGCAAGGAGTGGGCTCTGCAGCCATCTGGGAGGAATGGATACCGCCGCAGGAATGGAGCGAACTCAAGGCCAGGTGAGAAGCCAGACTCTCTGGTCAGTTCCAGGAAGAGCAAGGCGGTCAGTGTGGGAACAGTGATGGAAGGGGACCCACCTAATGGGATGGCAAAGGATGTTTGTGTTGGGGACAGAAAGGAGGACAGATCCTGTGCCCTCCTCACACTCTATGACCGGCACATTATAAGCACTTAACATTAATTAAGAGAATTTTTAAAATGATTCAAATAATTGCACTTAATCACCAAACAATTCTAGGAGATAAATGTGGAATTTTAAAATATTACTTTCTCATTTTACAGATGAGGAAACTGAGGCTCATGCAGCATCATACAGTGGCAAAGCCAGGACTAATGAACAGAATCCAGGCTAGGAGCTCCCATCCTCTTGGGCCCTCCCACCTTGGAAAAAGCCCCTAGCCAGGGGTCTGGGCCTAGCTAAGGTGGTGCTGGCCCACACTCCCCACCAGGGAGTCCGATGGATACACTCAGCCCCATTCCTCTTTCCCTGTCTCCAGAGCCCAGAGCAACCCAAGACAGCACCATGCCCAGCAAGGCTCCTGGCCCTGCCTTCTCCCAGACTGTGGACAGCAGGGGCTGGGAGGGTAGGAAGGAACTCAGAATGGCTCAGCAAGTGCCTTGTTTTCCTTTCCATTATGGGCAGTGGGCCGCTGTCGGCAGGCAGGCGACGGAGCCCATTTGTTGCTATTGGCATCCTGAGGCCCCAAATTACGATGACTAATTCCCACCACTGTAGGCAGCTCCAGGGCTGTCTACAGCAACATGCTCCCTGGGGTGGAAATCCCACAGGCAGCACGCCGACACCCAGTCTCCATTTACTCAAGTCTCCTGACTCCCTGAGGGCCTGGGAATTTCGAGAGATGGGGAAAGAGTTCTTAGCCAATCAAAGGACCCTCTCAACTAAATCCTAGGCTATCCAGTCCCAAGGAGGCCATCATCTGACCGACAAAAGAATAACTATATAACAACCGTCTGCACAAGGTAGTGATCTCTCCATCACCAAGGGTATGTGAACAGACCAAAAACCTCTTGTCCTGGTTTGTGGGCCGAGGAAGCTCTGGATGACTTTTGTTACATCTTTCAAGTCTAATGCAATGATTCCACTGGTCCTTAAGACACAGAATAAGCCCATTTCCCCTTACCTTTTGCTTACAACCCAACTACATCCACGAATGTCCAAGGTCAAATGCTTACCAATATGCAGTTTAACACATCATCCTACGGGCAGCCATTTAGGCACTGTTTAAACAGAGGTCTGCTCTAAAGGATTTGGCCTCTTTCCCAGCCTCCCTGTCCTGATGGGACGAGGTTCCTGGCCCCTACTCCAGCCTTCCAGCAGAGGACATAGGAGAGAGCTGGTCGATAAATATTTGCTGAACAAATGCACAGAAAGGAGGGTTTCTGAGGCAGGGGCAGGCTGTCCGCACGATCCTGCGGGATACATCCACTCTTCAGCCCAGGACAGGGAGCTTCTGCAGCCAGTGGAATCCCCAGATGGTATTATTCATCTGAACATATGAAGGACATTTCAGACACCCCAGCTGAGGCCTCAGGGTACACAGTGTGAGCGAGACTGGGACACCTCCCCTACTCTTCAGTGGGGCTCTTGACAGCAAAGCCCCAGGCAAGCATGACATTCGGCCTCCTGGTAATTAGCAAGAGGCCCTGATCAATAAGTTATTTTTTGCTGTCAGTAATTAATAATTACAGCTTAGCCATACCATGTAATTAAACTTTCATCCTGCTCCCTCCTGTGCTGTCTGGCTTTTATTGTGATTGGCTCCCTGAACTTCGTTTTCTCCCTCCGGAGCCCTGGAGGAGTCTCTGGGGCTGAAGCCTTCAGGCTTTTGTGAGGGTTTCTGCATGGTTCGCTTTGCTCCACGCCTTTTTGTTCCCTCGTGCACGGTTCTCTTTAGAGAACCTTCTGGACCAGATGGCTAGTGCCCTAGTGACCACTGCCCCCCCTCAGCCTCTCCGGCATAAGATGACCTCCTACTGCAATGACGCTTAGAAGCATGGTGCGCCCAGGGAAATGCAGACAGCAAAGACAGGAGACCTTTCCAGGCTAGCAATTGGAGGGAGCTCTGCTCTGTGGGAGCTCTGAGGTGAAAGGCCCCGTGAGACACACTGAGACACACTGAGGTCGTCATGGCAGGAAGTTAGGAAAGCTCTGGGAATTCAAGTTCTTGGTGGGAGGGAAGGCACCCTTCTGGGTCCCTGGCTTAGAGTCAGACCAATTAGAATAACAATGCTAACAGAGTAGGAAGCACCTCCGATGTGGGGAGCACTAACTGGCGCCTCCCTCTGGAATGTCTCCATCCTCATGCGAACTCTAACAGGGCTACTACTATTCCCGATCTCCGGATGAGGATGGGGAGTGTATGGGTGAGGAAGCCAAGGCTGTGAGCAGCTGAGAGCCTTGCTAAAACCTCTCTGCACTTAGGCCACAAAGCCAGATCACAACAGCCTATTCTTTCTGCTGCCAAAGCCAAAGCTCTTTCTACAATGTCACTGAACTCCACTGGGGAAATGAGTTTGAACCATGTGACATCAGATTGGGGGGAATTTAAATGATTCAACTGAATCTTTCAGGATAACCAAAGGATGATGACCTCAGACTGGAAGAAACTCACTTTCTAAACCCAAAGCAGGTAACTCTAGTGCCTCAAGTCCAGCCCTCCATACAATCCCAGCCTTGCCCCCAATCCTGAGCCAACAGACCACACTCCCACAGCCCAGCACAGGGTTTGCCGCCTGCAAGACAAATGGAAGGAGGTGGCTGATGCTGGCAGACAAACACTCTCGGAGGCAGAGAGCACAAACGGAGCAGCAGGGGCCCTGGGCAGCCTGACACTCAAAAAGGCAGCAAACAGGAGAAGCCAAGGAGAGTGAATCAATCAGCAACCTTCCCTGTGCTGCCCCTCCAGAGCAAGAAGGGCAGGAATGGTAGGCAGCCTGTCCTTAATTTCAGCAAGACAGGTGGGACCTCAGGTGACAGGGAGGGTCTGGAGGAAGGGAAGGTAGAAAAGGACATTAAGACCACGAAAGAAGGACTACCAGTTGCCTGGGACTTCTTAAGGGTCCACTCCTGATGTAACAAAAATTGATGGTCACCTGGCCCACCAAGCCAAGGTCTTTGGTGGAGATGGTGCAGTCATCAAACAAGATAGGCTGACACTTCGCAAAGACCTGCTTGTCTCCCAGCTTTTGGGTACTAACACCATGGGATTCTCACAATAAACCCATGATGTGCCCCAGAATGGACTACAGCTATTCATATTCTGCTTGCACCATGTCTTTCTGAAACCTCCCCAACGAGGCGCCCTAGACAGTGGACCTCAGCTACAACTGGCCTTGTTGCCTAGGAGAGTGGCTCAGAACTTACCTGGACCTCCTGCTGTCTGACCTCAGATCACCGAGTGGTCTTGGGCAAGTCACTTAATGCCACGGGGCCTCAGTTTCCCCATTCGTTAACTGGCTATTAGAATAAGATGACCTCTGAGGTCCCTGCCTGCTGAAAGATTTTATGATGATCATAAAAATAATAACTTTTATTACCTTACATTTATGGAACTCATTACAAAATTTCAAAGTGCTTTTACCTAAATTACCTCGTAAAATCCTTCCTTCAACTCTTTCGAACAAGAGTTGATCATTTTAATCTCTGATTTTGGTTCTTGGAATTTCCTGACTCTGGGGGCACCGAGGTCCCTTTTCTTTTGTAGGCTTTGAGACCCCAGAGGGAAAGTGGGGTATATAACCTTCTTGGGGATAGTAACCACCCCCCCAAGTCAGGCCCCTCCTGAGTCTGGAAGAGGAAAGACTGAGCTTCAGAGTGTCGAGCTTCAACCCGAACTTGCCTCCCTTGCCCCCAGCAGGCGCCGCTCAGCCACCGCGGGCAGCACCAAGTGGATCTGAGAACCTGAAAGGCGAGGAAGAGCGACACAGCTGCCCTGCCCGGCTAAGACCCTACAGAGGTCTGGGGAGATGTCCGGAGATCCACCGCCTGGAGGGGGATGGTGCGAACACTTCTCCTCCTCCTTTCCAGTCCTCTCATCCCAGACTCGGCCCTTCACAGCCAGGCTACTGCAGGCAGCCACAGGTCACAGTAGCAGCAGGGAGGGAATCCAAGACCCGAGAAGGCTAGAGGCAACCTAGACGAGGTGCGAGGCGTGTCTAGGGTGGGCCGGAGGGACACCTCAGACTCTCTGTGCACCACCCCCCTCCGGGCTCCGAGGCTGCACACAGTCCAGCTCCAGGCCCACGCAGCGAGGCGCTCGCCGGGCGCAGGCTCCCGTACGTGTCTAAGCAGGGCGACTGCCTCCCAGGGGCGAAGGGGCGGGCGTGCGCTCTATCCCTCTCGCCCCACGCCTCTCATACAGGGCCTGGCCCCGCGGGAACCAGAAGCCCGGCTTGGGGAACCCAGGGGAGCCGGACGTGGAGATGGCCGCTGAACTGCGGGCCCCTCCCACGCTGGCCCAAAGACACCCCAGCGGGCTGGGGGCTGTGGCGCGCCCCTCCCACCTCACCTCCAGCTCTTTCCAGCCTCCCTACGACCTATCTTCCCCAGTCCAAAGCCACAAGTCTCAGAGACACTGCCCTGCCCTTAAAAGAGCCCTTAAAACTCAGGGTAGGGGGGGTGTCTTGAAACTCCCAAGAGAATACTCTGCCAAGGCTGCGTTGGCGTCCCCGTGGCCACCTCTCCTTCAGCCCCGCTTCCATCTCCTCCCCAGCCCCTCGCGGTACTGCCCCCGTCCCTACCTTGGGCTCTGGCCACGCCAATCCGATGCAGAGCCATCAGAGTCCAGACCAGCAGCCTCCACATGGTGTCCAGTCCGGAGTGGGTGTCCTCCGGGGTCCTCTCCCACTCCGCCCAGCTTTATAATCCTAGTAAGGTCCTAGTGAGGTATCTGACCGGCAGCTTCGTCCGGGTAGACTGTCTACGCGGCTCTGAGTCCCGAGCTTGGGCTTGCTATGCCCTGAGGAGCAGCGCAGGCGACCCTGCTCCTTCCTCCTCTTCTGCCGTCCAAGTCTGTTACGGGGGGCGCGCCCAGAAGACGAGACGAAAGCAGAAAAAAGAGACAAAGTCTGCCTCTCTGCCACAGGGAGCCTCCTCCCCTAGCACCTCAACTTCTACTTCTCCCGGGCGGGGCGGCCTCTGTGATCCGGCCGGGTCGCCGGCGGAGCTCCGGAATAAGCGGACAACTTGAGGAAACTTCCTCCGGTGGACACGTTGCCCGCCCCCCGCCCCACCCCGCCCCCTGGTTGGGTTCTTCGGACAGACGCAGTCACCGCAGTTGCCGGCGCTCGGACCCCGGGAGCCGTTCCGAGCCAAGCACTGAGGAAGGTGAGGGTGCAGGGCTTCTTTTAGGGGTGCAGGGATTTGGGGGGGGCGGTTAGCATTAAATCCGAATCTCCCTGAAGCTGAAGTTTTCTTCTTTTCAACTTTGCGGGCGGCATCTGGCGGGTCAAGCCTCCCCTCCGGGCTCCGCTGCCCTGGCGCAGAAGCAGGAGACTCCGGGTCCCCTCCCCTGCCCGGGGCGCGGGGGCTGGGCGCGCCCTCGTGCCGGCTAGCAAACTTTGCGGGTCCCGCGGCCCAGCGCGCAACCCTGCGCGCCCATGTCCGCGTCTGAGGCGGGCCGGCAAGGGCGGTCGCTGGGCTCGGCGACCCCGGCTGGAGCCGGTGCTCGGGCGCGGAGCCTCCTGCCGGCGAGAGGATGGAGACCTGCGGCTCTGCCCTCCGTCGCGCTCTGGTCGGAGCTCTCGGCGAGACGCACGGAGAGCCCGGCGAGCGGCCCCGGCTCCGGGGACTCGGTGCCGCCTCGGCCGCCCGGCGCTTGCCCACTGCGCGGGCTGGAGCAGCGGCGGCCGCCCCCCAGCGCCTCGGCCGCGCCGCCGCAGCCCACCTCGGTCTCTGCCGCCGCTCGCGAGCTTGCCGCCCTCCGCTTGCTTTGGCGGCTCGGCGTCCTGAGAGCCGCTCCTGCCTGCGCGGAGCTGGAGCTGCGGGGGCAGCGTGAGCCGGGGACGAGCGCGGCGGAGGCGGGGGCGGAGACGCGGGGAGGGGGGCTGAGCGCTACCCGGCGGCCGCGACTGGAGCTCGGCCTGCGCGCCGCGAGGGGGCGGCTGCGGCGGGCCCAGCCAGGCCCGGGAGCGAGCTCCGCAGCCGGAGGATCAGTGTGCGCGGCCTCAGGCGTCCAGAGTCGCCGGGACCCGCCGGAGGGCAGCAGAGCCAGCCGCGGAGCTCGCGTGCGTTTGCGTGTGGGCATATGTGTGGTGTGTGTGTGTGTGTGTGTGTGTGTGTGTGTGTGTGCGCGCGCGCGCGTGTGCGTGTGCACGCGTGCTGAATGTGGGGAGCGAAAAGAGCCTTTAGCTCTCTCACCACCTTGCCTCCCACGCTCAGCCAGGCACCCCTCTCACAAAGGCCTCAGGGAAGCCGTTAGCCCCCAACACGCTCCCGGACTTGAGTGTCAGGGACGGAGAGAGGAGGGTATGAGCAAGGAGGTTGATTCCAGTTTCCATTTCTGAGGTCTGGTTCTCAAAAGTCTGGGAAGGCTCAATGTGCAGAGCCTAACAAAAGGGAGGCTAAAGTCTTACAGAGGGCTGACCGGGTGGACTGGAGGCTATGGCCCAGGCATCCCTTGGTTTTTCTTTTTCTGAGGAGACATGAACAGGAAAAGAGAAAAATAAAGGCTAGAGTGTCCTCCTGGGGGCCCAGGAGAATGAACAGAAGCACCCTCCCCAGGTCAGGAGCTGAGGGCCCAGGGGCTGGACCCAGTTGAACTTTCACAGGCAGGTCTCGGTGCCTTTGCCTCCCTGTAACCGCTCTCTCCACTGAAAATATTAAAAATTATGTTTTGTGACAGTACTGGCATAAAGAGATGCATTATTTTCCATTTAAAAGTTCGTTTTCTCCCTGATTTCTCCCTTCTCACCTCCTGATGGTCCTGAATAGTCTTCCTCTGGCCCTTGAAGTTTGAGGCTCCCCCCTCTTGACTTTTCAGAAGTCGGTCAGCCTCCTACTGCCACCCCAAGGCACCCCTCGGATTGCTGCCAGGTGGACATAGTCACCGCAAGTATTCCGGAGAAAAGAGCAGCGGGCATTTTCTGACAATGGATGAAAAGCAAGCCTTCGTTCCCTCAGCCCATTCAGTGACCTAATTCAAACAATATTTTGTGACTCTTCTACTGGGAGCCTAAGCTCCACGGCAGGCTGAAGCCCCTCTGGCTGACTAACTGGTAAATGGAAGGGCATCGGTCCGCAGCTCAGATGGAAGCAGTGCTCTTTCCTAGGTGGCCAAACCACGCCCAGTGCTCAGCGATGCCCGGATGTGACCTGAACACCCCCACAGCCTCCCACTGCCCGGCTGAGTGAAGGCCCTTCCTTCCCGCCAGTCAGGAACAGCTGGTCTTCAGGGTGCTGTTGCACGGCTTGCTCGCAGAGGGGGCCTGAGAGCCAGATTCGCCAGGCTCTTCTCAGCCACCGAAGGACCAGCAGAGAGAGAGAGAGAGAGAGAGGCTGAACTCTGCTCAGAGGCTGGGAGCTCCTGCGGACACAGAGGTCTGCAAGCAGGTGGATTCCTCCCTGCTTGTATCAGTTCCTTGATTGGTGTCAGCCAAGAGGCTCGTGGGACCCAGACAGCATTTGTTTCCTTCCTAAGAGCAGGGCCCTTGCACACCTATGTGCATCCTACAGACTGGAGAGCAGGAGCCAGGATGAGGGAAAGGGGAGGAGCCGTCTCCTCATGTTAGAGAGAGGACTCCCCAGCAGCTCTTCCAGCTAGTCTGTCTCCAGACATCTGGGGTGGAGACAAGGGTTCAGGCTCTCTGGGCTTCAGTCTTCACACACAGGAGGGGATTTTGCTTTTTAAAGTTTTGCAGGTCCAGATGGTGACTGTCCAGGGAGTGTTCCACTTCCTGAGGTACTCCTTCCTGGGAGAGTCACTTGCAGACACCAGGGCTTCATTTCTGCCAGCAGAAGGTGGCAAATAGTGGGTACCCCAGCAGGACAGGCTCACAGCTTTTCCGGCCACTGCTGCTTCCCTGCTGCAATGTTGCCCCTTCGGATGTGAACCATGCGTTCAGCTTTCCTGAAATGCTCCAGGGATAGGACTGGGGACCCCTCTCTCCTACGAGATCTCATTCCTCTCCATGCCCAGGACCAGCACCTCCTGGAGGACTCTTTTTTCTGTGTGATTCTGTAAGTTCTGGGGCAGGGAATAGAAGCAGAAGCAGAGAAAATGCTTTATTTCAAAAGAGAAGGCAGGCTGAGCTTGTCAGCTCTGTCTCCCTCTCCCTTTCCAAGGGGATATGAACATAAAATAGCATAGGAAGACATCCACACAGCCCCAGATAGGACACACAAGGCCATGAGGAGGTGTTACCGCAGACTAGCTTTGGAGTAGGAAGTGTCTCAACCCCACATCCCAGTCAAGGGACAAAAAGACACCCCAGGGCACAGTGGGGGCTGCTCACTATTGCAGAAAGCCACAGTCCTCCTTACTCCTCTATCCTCTGGCACCAAACTGACCTCTTTCCCCAATTCACCACAGAAAGCAAAGGATAGGTAAGGCAGAGCCAGCCTTTCAATGTGGTTACTGTGTATTTTTTTTCTGTTTTCAATCTGGAATGTAACTGCAACAAGGACAGAGTGTTCAATGAAGGGATGAGGCTGCATCCTCTACCAGTATGGGGTTGGTGGCAAGACTGGCAGGGACCAGCAGGGGCCGGATAGGCCACAGGCAGTGACCCCGGAAACCAAAGGTACAAGCTTCCTCTCCTTGTAGTCACCCTCTTAGCTCTTATGCCCTGTGTAAATTGTTAATTGTGTTCTTTTCTCATTTTGTTCTCTTCTGAAGATGGAAGGAAGAAGTAGGATAGACAGAAAAGACACTGTTTATCTCCACTGGAGCAAGTGAGGCCCTGGTTACTCTGGCTGCCATCATGAAGTACCTGAACAGGTAGCTCCGACAACACTCACATTTATTCCTCACAGTTTTGCAGACCAGAATGTCTGAGGCTAAGGTGCAAGCTAGTGTGGCTGCTGCTAAAGGCTCTCTGTTGGGTTTGAAGAGGTGGGGGTGGTTGAGCCTGGCCTCTTTCTCCTCTTAGAGAGAGAGACTCATTGCAATGACTTCCTCATGGCCTCATTTGAACCTGACCAACCCCTAAAGGTGAAGAGCTTTGCTTTATGGATTTTGTGCTGTTTTCATCTACCCCACCTTACCATTAAGACTGACTTTCACTTCCTTGAGCCGGGGATTTAGCTCAGTGGTTCTGGCACTTGTCTTGCAAGCGCAAGGGCCCGGGTTCAATCCCCAGGTAACCACATACAATGCTGGGCATGGAGACTCATGTCCAGCAGCAATCAGCACCATATACCACAGTGTCAGGCAGGGTGGCTCACGCCTGTAATCCCAGCACTCAGGAAGCAGAGGCAGGAGGATTGCTGTGATGTGAGTTGGAGGCTGAGCTCAGGGCCAGCCTGAACTACAAAGTGAGACCCTGTCTCAAAAAATCCTAAAAAAAACCCCCAAAACTGACTTTCATTTCCTCATGAGAATGGGCCTAGGACACAAATGAACTGGGGATTTGGTTCTGTGCCTCCTCCTGCATGTGCCCGCCCATTCTCCTGGGGAGGAGGAAGCAAGACACAGAGATGGAGGAGAATATTCACAAACCAGCAGTACTGGTGCTAAAATGCTCCCTGGCATGCTAGTGGGGAGCCAGTTTCAAGTGGGAGAGAACAGAGGTTAAGAGACCCCTGGAGACAGCATTTTAAATGATAAAACTGCTCAATGTAAACTGGCCAGAAGGAGTTGATCAAGTGCCCAGCAGTTTGGAGAAATGCACAGTACTATTGCCAGACAGGAGTGGGAGCTAGAAACATCTCAAGGAAAGGGCCAGGAAGGAGGAAGTTGGTTGGGAGAGAATGTGTACTTTGTGGTGGTATCAGAAACAAAAGTAGGAGTCATTTGATTCACAGATGTCTTTGGTGTGTTACCACAAAGCACATAAGCACCGCAGAGAAGCCTGCCTCTAGGAGGATGGGACATTGATCTTCAAATTGGACAAGGATTTAGAATCATCTAGGGGCATTCAAAATCACAGAGCGATGAACTTGATGAACTCAAACTTGAATGAGGCTTATTTAATCTGCTTAGTACAAGAGGAAACTCGTAGATCTGCCCTTCAGGGTCATCGGAGCCAGGTTCTGGCCTTTTAGAGGGCGAGTGTCTTTGATCAGGCACTTTCCAGGCCACTTTCTGTGCCCGCTTGTACCCACACCACACACAGACCTGCCCTGGGTTTGTCCCGGCTGATTTCTGTCCTCCTTCCAGATGCACACAAGGTTCACTCTCTAGCCACTGCTGCATCTCTGTTTCAATGGTACCTGACCAGTGAGGCCTCCCTGCCATTCACTTTGAAGGAGCAGTCCCACCAGTGGGGAGAGACTCAAAGCAGTCAGCATTGGTACAGCAGCGGTGCCGAGCCATCACGGCTGCGGTCTGAACCATCTCCCAGCCCACATGCTGCGTGTCTCCTGATGACTTCTCAGCACACCTGTATGTGCAAGCACACATGCATATGCACTCACATTCCCTTATCTGCCTTTCCTATTGGTTTAGTGCTTTTATTACTACATGATATACTGCACTATTAATTTATTCTTCTTTGTGTGGTATTTTGGATTGAACCCAAGCTCTATCCCCAACCCTTTTTGTATTTTTGTTTTGAGACAGAGTTTTACTAAGTTGTTCAGCCTGGCTTTGAACTTGCAGTATTCCTGCCTCAGCCTCCCAACACATACACGCCACCATGCCTGGCTAGACTTTAGTCTTAGCTTATTTATTGCTCTCCTCCCTTTGCTGGACTGCAAGCACCTTGAAGGCAGGGACTTCTGCCTGTTCTCATCTGTCCTAGAACCTTGTTCAATGCAATGAAAACAATGCATGAACATATATGTCACCTGCGAACAGCCCTTTGATTTCTTTACTGTGTCTTTGGTTCCACCGACCTTGCAAATTAAGCTATTTACACCTTAGATGTGTATTTTCCAATACTTGGACTTGCAGCAAACACTCACTAATCCCTAAAAATTAACCCAGTATTTGACTAGTGTCTGTAACATATACAACCAAATGCATTAATTAAATTTCTAAGAAGCAGGTGTTGTGAGCTAGCTAAGTTATAAGGAAGTATGAACTGTAGACATGAGGCTCCTTTGTATCAGCTGGATACATTCTGAGTGATGCTTTGAAGCTTTGAAGGAGTTAGACTTGCTTATTTGGTCCTGAAAAGGGTACTTTATAAAACTTTATGGAATTCATAAAAGCCAGTACATATAAAATATCGTCCCCTTTACATTCTAGGATCCATATCCAGCAGAGTTTGAGATAGGATGTTTTTATTAATAAAGTTTTATTGAAATACAACCAAGCCAATTCATCTGCATATTGGTTGTGGTTACTTTTGTGGTTATTTCACACTATGAGAGCAAAGTTGAGTAGTTGTTACATACATCTTATGACCTGCACATGTTAAGATTTAACTGTATGGCTTTTAACCTGCCTTTGGAGGAAGTCTAGGCAAGTAATCCACTTATTCTGTAGCCCATCAGTGGAAGCATCAGCCAGTTCTTCCACAATCCCTGAAGCTGTTGGAGGATAGCATTTCTGTGTTGTGAGGTTACCTTGACTTCCCTTCACCTGACTGTTAACTGGCTAACAACTATACCTAGCAGGAGTCTGTGTAATCCAAAAAGTGGTACAGAAAACAAATCTCTCACAGAAGAACTTGTTTAAGCAATTCTCTCCAGATCCTGTGGACTCCATGTTCACTCTGTGACCCTAAACCAACCTCTCTAGACTTGGTTCTTCATTTGCTTGGACTTACACACCACCTCTTCCCTCTTCATTGTCTTGGTTGTTCTACACTAGTGGTAGTGAACCTTTAGCACAAGTGTTGCATATTTTGCCTTTAAGACGAAAGGTGTTAATGTATGAAACTGTTTTTCTCTAAACTGTATCCTCAGTATTCAGGTTTTATTCTGGTGTTGGCTGTTTGGGATAAATAAGTGGGTACTGGGTTGTAATTTGGGCACTCATCTTTAAGAAGGTTGCCATCGCTGCTGTAAGCTCAATGTCTCTTCAAGTTCATTCCCTCTGCCCTCAGACCCCTAAATAAACAAATCTGTGGCTTAGACAGGCCATAGTCTGGTCTTTGTCAGGTCAGCCCTACCAGCTACTACTCTACTGAACACCATAAGTACATTTACTGGAGAACATTGAGAGTGGATTTCTTTTCTTTTTTTTTTTTTTTCTTTTCCCCCTTTTATTTCTATCATGTATCCCAAATAGGACAAAAATCTCCATGATTCCTACAAACTCAGCGAGTTGCAGTAGACAAGTGGCAAATAGACACCCCTGTTTCTCTCACGCTAATTGCTCTTAGCTATGTCATGTAAAGCTGCTCTTTTCTGACTGTTTTATTCCAAATTCTTATAAACACTCACCCACACCCATACCAGTCAGTCTCTCTCCAGTCTGTTTTTTTCTACCTTTTGCCTAATCCCATTCTTCGCCTCTTATCTTCAAGTCCCTAACAACCAAACTCTGAATTTTCTTAAAGAGTCTACAAAAGCACAGAATCACTTCTGCCTCCCTTTTTTAGTGTAGAAGGGGCAGGCTCTTCAGTCCTGAAGATCTTCTGTCTCCTGTTGGTTCTGAGACCTTGCCATTGACCCTTCCTCTTGCATGGCATGACTTACTCTTCCACGACATCATTTTTTTCTGTATATTATTCAAACCCTGACTTCTAGATAACATCAGAAAATCAGATACACATACACTCACTACATTTATTGCCTTGATTCTCTCAAATTTGGATTATCATTGTGTAAGGGGACTCATTTAAAGGTAATCTGAGAAACAGAATCTATAAGATTGTCGTCTTAAAAGTCCTGCTTTATTCCCTATTGGCATTCACTGGTGATAGTTTGGCTGGGTATGGGAAACCCAGGTTGGAGAACACTGAAAATTCTAGAGGCTCTCATTTCTGACAAAACTTATCAGAACAATTGTATTTGTTTGTTTTTAATCATACTACTAGAGATTGAACCCACAGAGCTACATCCCTAAAGGGATGGAATAAGGTTTTATTCTGGGAGAGGGTCACACAAAGTCATTGTGTTGTCCAGGTTAAGCTTGAACCTGTCATCTTTCAGCTTCAGCCTCTCAGAGTGCTTCGATTATGGGTGTATGTCACTATACCTGGCTCAGTTTTACTCTTATAAGCTTGGCAGACAACCTCTTTGTCATCTCTGCAGAGAACGTTTCATCTCCTTGTTCTGAAGTATTACCAGATGTGTCTCTGTTTGACCTTTTTATCTTCAACCTGCTTAGTGAGTTCTTCTTGGGCATGTGAACCTTCATTCTCCGTGGGATGCTTCCTTCCATCAGGTTTTGATCATTTCCTTTCCTCCTTATTCTCTGCTCCCACTGCTTTAGGCTCCATCCGACAGCTGGATGGTGCACTGGAAAGGTGGCTCTCGGGTCTCATCCCAGATCCACTTGGCTTAAGATTTATGTTTTAACAAGAGACCTGGGTGATGTGTGTGTGCATTCCATTTTGAGAAATGCAGCTTAATATATTCTCACTCAATCTGTCCTTGAAATCTTTCAGATTAACCATTGGAAGGCCCGTTCTTTGTTGCCTGTGTCCCTGCAGCTGTCCTTACATACTTCCAGGTGTAGACATCAGTTGTTGCTCTTTTCTCAATGTAGAAACTTTCTTATTCTCAAGGGATCTTCCCTCTTCCCCTACCTGTGCTTGATCCTCTTTGGTCCATTCAGGCTTTTTCTTTTCACTAACTCTTTTCATAACACCTTTAAATAGAAGCGGGTACTTCCTAACTTGAAAAAGCTTCACTTGACCCTTTTAAGCTCTTCAGCTCTCATCTCACTTCTCAACTGGCTTTTCCTGCCAAATTTCTTGAGTTCATGCAAAACAGGCTGTGCCTCTGTTTCTTTACATAGCCTCCTTTCTGGACCCCCTGGAACTCCAGCTTCTGATTGGTTGCTCTGAAAAGTCCTAAAAAAGGTCTTCTCTCAGCCTGCAGGCTTGGGTCTTCTTAGTAGCACTGACTGTGGCTGGTCATGTGACCTTCAAAAACATCCTCATCCTTTGACTTTTAGGCTACCTTGGTGTGACTGTTAGAGAAGGACCAGGGACCTCATTTGGAGGCTCGGCTCAAATGTGCATGTGGGAAACGTTGCCTGATTATTGCTTTCCACCCTGGTCAACAAATCCATTCATTTCCTGACATGGTCCTTCCTCTTGGAACACAGGCATGTGCACATGCACACGCATATGCACATGTTCACACACACACACACACACACACACACACACACACACGCCCAGGTGTCTAATACTGCAATTGTTGCACTGTGCTTCCCTTCTCACCAGTCAGCTTAAAAGCTACCAAGGGCAAGGACAAAGTCTTGTGCTTCTTCAAATAATTGCGTTGGTCATTTTTGCTGCCCAAGGGGCTTCAGCTTTCTGGAAAATAATACTTTTCTTCATTTGTGTAAAAATTCTGGCCACTGCTGCCAGCTGTGTGCCTGGGAGCTACATGTGCCTGAAGGGGACATTCTTTCTGATACACCCACAGGCTCTGTGAGGGTTTGCAGTGCCTTGGATGTAGTCAGTACCTTTTCTGTGTTCTCTCTGTTACTGATCCCAGCTTGGTGGCTTGCATCACTGCAGTTGCCTTCACACTTGAAAAAGTCACCATTTTCCTTCCATCCTCATTGAGTGAAAACATTTCCAAGGTGATGGGAGAATCCTTGGGCATGAGAGGGGAAAACTCACCCCTCAAACAAGACCAACTCCCTTGCTATCTGTGGCCTTTGTGGAAAGCTGAGTTTCTGTTTTGCTTTTCAGTCCTACAACTTGGCCTCCTCCTCCCCAGGACCTGTTGCAAGCATGCAGGCACATAGAGGAGGAGATGATGAGGAGAGGTGGTGGAGGCTAGAGAGAGGCTTGGCATCTCTTTGTGACCCTTCTGAGATGCTCCGAGGAGCTGAGGGAGATACAGAAAGCTAAACTCTCCCCGTGCCCTTTTCCTGCCTACCCAGAGTTTCCTGTCTCAGGAGATAGTACTTTCACCCCCCTTAAAGATCAGCCCACAGCCTATGGACCATCTTTAGTGTCCCCCTCGTCTCCTCTCCATATTCCATTCATCACCAGGTCTGTTCTTCTATCTCCAAAACAGATGCAACACCTGTACTTCCCCCTTCTCATCCACCGTAGCCTGGCAAAGGCTCTAAGTCCTAGTAGGGCCTCTTTCATGGCTGCAGTACTCTACCTCCATTGCTTTGCTCTGTTCTGCACGGAGCAGCCAGGATATTTTAAAAGCGAATTGCATAATGGTATTCCCCTGCTTAAAAGTCTTCCATATTTGATGCAGTTCTGAAATTATTATTCTGTAGGTGAAATGTTATATTTTCGTTATTTTTTCTCTTGCTAGAGAGTCTTTCTCTTGTAGAGGTCCGTACTGTAATATTGATATGTGAAATGAAGTGGTATATTGGATTTTCTTCCAAAGAATAACAGATGGGCAGGGAGAGGAGAGCCTGGCCATATTGAAGCAAAGCATACAGAGTTTCATTGTGCTAGTCTGACTTTGGACATGTTTAAAATTTCTGTAGTGGAAAAGTTAAGCACAAATTGTGAGGATTTTTTGTTACTCGGCGATGTTTTTTAAAACACCTGTGAAGACACCTTCTTACTCTTAAGTTGAAAAACCACACAAATACCATCATAGGTCCTTCCAGTCCTTGCCTGATCCAGGGTTGCCTGATCCAGTCCTGCCCCACCAGGGTTTCCTGACCCACCTCTTGCTTTCCACATCCTGCTTCTTGGAGCTTCCTGTCCAACTGTCCCTAAGGCTCCTTGCAGTTTACTGAGGACACAGACTCCGGCCTGGGTTTTTTTTCACATCATTCCCAGTTCAGGAATCAGGTCCACTTTCCTAGTCCCCATCAGCCACCTCCTGCTGACCCTCAGGTCTCATCTGAATCCCATCTCCCACCACATAGATTGAAATATACCCTCCATGGTTTGCTTTGTCTCGGCAATCTGACAACTGTCCCCCTTAGTCTTACCGCAGTTCTGATGCATCTCCCTTTGGAGGCCATGCATTCCATGAGGGTGAAGTCTGGGGCTCTTCTCTTCACTGGTGCGCACACCAGTGTCCAAAGCCGTGTTGCACAATGATAGGTAACTGCCACACCCTCAGTCTCCAGTTAAAGAAATTTGCCCTGAGCAGTTAAAACAATAATTAATTGCCTGAAAAATGAAGTACCAGGAAGGTGAGAAGATGTGAGTCTGCTTTGCCAGTTGGGCAAATGTTAAGCATTTTTCATATAGTTTAATTGATTGCTTTCTCTTTTATTGAAGAATAAAATTTAGAGGTATGGTTAAGGTCTTTTGCATTTCCCTTTCCAAGGCTATCCATTTCCTTCCCCATAATTAACTACTGTCCTGAATTTGGTGTGCATTCAGGGCATATTTTTAAATATTTTTATTACCAATGCATGTATCTTCACACAATGGTCTTATTCTATATGTTTTTAAAAATAAAGGCATAATGTGCTACACAGTGTGGTACAGCCTGTATTTTCCACTCAATGTTGTCATATATATGTATGCACAGGTATTATAAATGAGCTCATCCTGAGGGTGTCCATAGCAATCCTCTGTCTCAATACACCAGTTTATTCATTCATTCCCTTAATGAGGTGCATCTCACTTATCTTCCATTTGATCTCTGGCTGAAAAAGACCAGGAAGAATGTGCTGGAATGTGTGTGTGTCTCCTCGCACCCAACTCCTTCACACTCATTAGACTGGCCAGAATAAATGAGAGCGAACTGGCCAGTTCACAAGGTGATGGAGCCACAGCTGGTGGGAGTGCACATTGATATAATCATTTTAGGGAGCAATTTGGCAATATCTAGTTAAGATGAAAATGCTTAGCCCTGTGCCCCAGCAATTCTATGTCTATCATAAATCCTATCACCAAAGTTAAATTCTACATTCCTTTCCGACTCAACAGAAAACATAAACTACATAATATTCCTTTATGACTTAAAGTTTATAATGCATTTTTATATATATCATCAAATTTGACATTCATGACCACACCAGAGTGGTATTAGCCCCATATTATAAAGGACAGAGCCAAATACAAGGCCACGAACCTGTCATTTGTTGCTGGGGCTCGAGTCCCAGGGTTTTGATTTTCATCCAGTGCGTTTCCTATTATCCCACACTGCCTCCCTGCTGAAGAAAATTCATAGGCTCCTGGTTTTTTTTTTTTTTTTTTTTTGGTTTTTTTTTTTGAGACAGGGTCTCGCTTTGTGGTTCAGGCTGGCCCTGAGCTCAGCCTCCAACTCACATCACAATCCTCCTGCCTCTGCCTCCCGAGTGCTGGGATTACAGGCGTGAGCCACCACGCCCGGCACTGTGGTATGTGGCACTGGTTGCTGCTGGGCATGAGTCTCCACACCCAGTATTGTTATGTGGTTACCGGGGAATCGAACCCGGGCCCTTGCGCTTGCAAGACAGGCGCCGGAACCACTGAGCTAACTCCCCGGCCC
>PVIR01000149.1:0-32100 GCA_004026965.1 Petromus typicus
AAAAAAAAAAAAAAAAAAAAAAAAAAAAAGAAAAGAAAAGGTAAATAATTCCAGTATACAATGACACAAGAAAAACATTGCTATTAAAAAGATAGAAATAGGAGGATAGAAAACAAGAATTGAAAATCCAACAAAGCAAACATTAAATCCCTTAAATCCATGCCCAGATCCTGCAGAAATCTGCAAAAAGTTGTAAACTTCAAAAGACTTGGGCAGCCCCACCCCTCTGACACTGCTAATGGCTATAGATGGGTTGGCGTCCAGTTTATAATAATCCTGAGTCTTGTCTTTACAAACTATTACAATTCTGGCCTTCTGAGCTCTCAGTAGACCCTCCCATTAACCTGGGCTAATCTAGAACCACAAACTCACAATTCAGTCACCTTCCAGGAGGCCTCTTTGAGTACATGATGTTTTATGGGGCCATTTAAGTAAGCCATAACCCAACTATATGGAAATTCTTACGTATTTTTACTCAGTTTTTATGCTTTTGGTGAAATATTGATTGAACACATTTAAGTATACTGAAAAGAGTTAAAGATATACTTATAAAGCAGAATTTAAAATAAATAAGTAAATGTTCCTGGGTTGAGTAATTAACCCTCCATACCTTCCTTCCTTGTGGCTGCTATCTTTTGTCCAGTATAGATAAGATTAATGACCTTGTTCCTGAAAACAAGTTCTTAAGACATCCTGTTATCCAGGATTGTTTCTTTTTATGGCTAAGATGTAAAGCTGTCACTGTATGAGCAACTCTCTGTCTTCCACTTTGTAAGGTTGCTTTCCTACCCACCAGTTTCACGAGTCCCTTTGACCAAATGGAAAACAGACAGACAAACAAACAAGCAAAACATAAAGCTTTTCCTTTGTTTAAACTGGGCCCTTGGACTACCAAATCAGTGTGCACCTAAAAACCTGGAATACATCTGCCTGTTTCATCCATGCTTTGTCCTGTCTCTGAAATTCTGTAACATCCTATGTCCCGTGATTTAACGAATAGTGCTAGTGACCATAAGTAGACTTATTACTTAATATAGAAATGCATCTCATTTAAACAATAATGAAATATTTGTTTAATCAAAATCATTTAGATGTAGATCAAGTTTTAAGTGGTAGGACAAAATATAGGCAGGGATAAAAAAAATTGACCTTTTTGTATATGTAACTTCTCCATATATGCTTTGTAAAAGAAAACACACTGTATGAATTAAATGTGTGTATTCTTTTTTCTTAAGATTTGAATCTTTATTGGTACATTTTATCTGCACATCATGATCACACTCAACACTGAAAATTTGTATTAGTATTACACATTACTTAATACTCATATTTGTGTATAATCTTAACTCTTTGAAGTTAATTTTAAAGCTTAGACTGATTATATATCTCGTTTTTATATGCATTTCTCTTGCCAGGTATGTAGTTTTTGTCACCAACTAAGATAATAATTTTTCATTTAACCAATCATATATAGTTGAAAATATTTTGTAAGTTATCACTTATACAACTTTAACTGTTATAACACAGATTTTAGTAATGAAAAGCCTTAACAATGGAAACAATGACTAAATAAATATAAAATATTGGTATTTTAATCAGTAATGTAACTTTAACAAAAGCACAAATATTAGAACAGATTAATAGGCAGAAAAATAGGCAAGATAACATACACAAATCAATTTTCTTCAATTAAAGTGAACTTGTGAATATATTGGTCATGACAAATTTTAATTTTTCCATAGTGGTAGGCTTAATCACAGAGTAGTAAGTTAGAATTTTTTCTGAGTTATCAGTTAGCTCTTTTTTCCTTGTGTAAATCACATCAATGCTTTCTTTAATACTTTAATCTATTTTAAATAACTTCTGTTGTTAATAAGGTTGTAGCTTTAACCAATAAGTATCAGAAAAAAGAAAGAGAAAAAATAATTCTGGCTTTATCACTTTACCCTTTGGTTTACCTGTGAAGAAGAAAAAAAAAAAAAAAAAAGCTTTTAAAATCTTTTATCATAAATGAGTCCCGAGTTCACAGTTCACAAAATCTGACCTAAAGGTAATATTTTGGGTATAGACATCAAGTCAGTTACCCATGTAGGATTTACTCCATGCCTTCAAGATCTCCATCATATACTTCCAGAAAGAATAAAGAGCAGGACAAGAAAAAAGAGAGAGAAAACAAGACCCTACTTGAGTCTTTGACCTCAGACTGCCTGAGCATTCTTCCTCATCATGTTGTTATCCTACCACAGGCTTGGCACAAATGCAGGCCACCCTGCAGGCCCACCCCAAACTGAGGCATGACATAGGCACACCTTGAGTCAGGATCAGCCTTCATACATGGTTCACCTTTTTCCCAGAGTCAGGACTGATGGGATGGGCAGCTCCATCCTGTTACCTCAAGGGCAGAAGCACTCACAGCTCTGTCTCCTAGAGATACAACTAGCCAAATGAGCTGCTCTGCCATCTTTGAATCAAGACCACCTATGGTCTGCCCTGCTCTATTTTCTTTCATGTCTGGAATTAGTATCTTTGCAGAATTCCTACATCCAGTGCCATAACAATAGCAGGATGTGTGTCTAATAAATGTGATTCAGGGAAAGTCTGGATAGATTTTTCCAGAAAAAGGAGAGAAGTATTGATTTCTTTCATTACTAAATGACTTGATCTCATATCTTCAAATTTCAGTATGTCTTTCTATGTTATAGACAAAGGTATTGTTTAATATATTGTTAATACAGTTTGGAAATATAGCTATTGAAAGACTTTTTCAATGTAATTTCTTTCATGTATTGTTATTTTTCAGATATATAGATTTTCCTATTCAAAATGCATTCTTTAAAAATATCATGGTTGTCAATTATAATGCAGTTATTATTTGGTCTTTCACAATTTAATACTAAATAACTGCAGTTAATATATTTTAGAATGATCACACATCCATTGTGGTACAGTTTATGAAGGGTAAATTATGAAAACTTCAAGATTTGTTTTAATCTCATATTCATATAAAAGTACAAATACATTGTCTATTTTAAATCATATTTTTATTAAATCCTTTTTAATGTATACATAGAACTTTAAGTTCTGGCAAAATGAAAATGTATAGCAAAATGGAAATCTGATACATCATTTGCAGTGTTAGAAACTGAAATCAGTGGATGCTGCACATTCCCTTTAAACCAATTTTTTACCTAGGTAAAAGTATAATTCATCAATGAAGAGTTTTAAATTACTTATATGCACATATAGAGTATAATTCAAACAACACAGGAATATCTCAGCATTGTGAAAAGATTTCTTTTTGTCCTCTATACTTCAACAGTCTTTCAACATTTCTAACTGTATTTTCTAGACGTTATTTACTTATTGATTTGGACTGAGTGCTTTGTTGGAAGATAAACTCAGATATTGCATCATAATTTGGCATAAAATGTTTTTGTCTTTTTTTTTTTGTATTACTAACAGAATATAACATTGGATCAAAACCCAACTACTAACAGAATTAAAACAGTAAGACTACAGCTCCAGTAATAAAATACAGTGCCATATAAACCATTCTGTTGTATTAGATTTTATGCTATTAAATGAGTATATTATTCAGATAATATTAACTTTTAATTAATTTCATGTTTCAGGATGTCACCATATTAAAATTAATGTCCTCATTTTCTTAGGTTTTTTTTGCATATTTTTTCAGGCAGGCTTTACTTTGTTCTTTATGATCATGAGAGTTATGAAGAGTACTGGGTCAGGTGTTCTGTATAATGCTATTTAGTGAGATTCATCATATATTTTCTTATTATTTATATGTTTTAAGGAATGACACAGTGGTAAAATGTCTTTTAATCACTTATTAACATACCTACTATTAACATGACTAATTTTTGTTGCTATTTACCTTGATCAGTTAGTGTGACTTACATTTTCTCAATATAGCATCATGTTTTCTAAGTCCTTTCCAAACTATACTCCCAGAAGTATGTTGATGTCACCACATACAAATACCCTTTGAGACCTGTAGTTTTTTAAACCACAAAAATATTTGAAGCAGTTTATGAAAATTAGACATAAAGGGTGATACTTGATTGCAAGGAGTGAGAGGGAGAAGTAATATATTCACTTTTTTCTTGTTTTTATTATTATGTAGTGTTCATATTTTTTCTGTAGAATTCATGTATGTACATTACAAATGTTAGTTTCTCTTTAAACCTTTTTCCCTTCTCTTCCTCCATATTTTGACTGTTATCATTTGAGAAAAATGGCTCTCCCTACTTTCTATCATCTACTTTTGATTTTACTATTGATTTATAATTTTGGTTTGCTATATCAGAAAGTGATTCAATATTTAATTTTATGTCCAATTTATTTAATTAAACATTATGGTCTCAATGTGTATCCATTTTCCTTAAACTGAATCAATTTTTTTTAAATTTAATTATGGCAGAGAAGTACTCCATTGTGTATAAATACTGTAATTCCTGTATCCATACATCTTTTGACATTTGGCTTCTTCCAAATTTCAGCTATTGTGAATTGAGTTGCTTTAAACATTGAATATGTGTGTATGGTGTTTTTAACTCTTTTAGGAAAATACTTAGGGGAATAACCAGGTCAAATGGAATTTTATTTTTAATATTTTGAGATAGCCACGTTCTTATTTCCATAGTGCTCTTATTAGTTTACATTCTCATCAGCAATACAGAAGGATTACTTTTCCCCTCAGTTTCATCAGCATTTGTAATCACAATAACTCAGGAATTAGCTCTATTCTGGAAGAATGTTCATAAAGGGGATTTTTTTGTAAGACCAACAAAGTAAGTCTTATACACAAATATATAATATAATGCATAAAACCACACACATGAAATTACTGTAATTTTTTTTTTTTTTTTGAGACAGTGTCTCTTTTTGTAGTTCAGGCTGGCCCTGAGCTCAGCCTCAAACTCACATCACAGCAATCCTCCTGCCTCTGCCTCCCAAGTGTTGGGATTTCAGGCATGAGCCACCACGCCCGGCACTGTGGTATATGGTACTGGTTGCTGCTGGGCGTGAGTCTCCACACCCAGTATGGTATGCGGTTACCGGGGATCGAACCCAGTTCTTGCGCTTGCAAGACAGGCGCCAGAACCATTGAGCTAAATCCCTGGTCCTAAATAAATTGTTTCTATTTTTGAGTTATCTTAATATGGTGGTACAATAGAATACAACAACTGGCACAAAGAGACTTCCATGCTGTGAACTGATAAGAGGAAGCTTACCAACTGGAGGAAGTGGGAGATGGTGGAGGTAAAAGATCATTAGTGTGACCTGGAGGGCAAGATTGAATTTGGCCTACACTTGATATTTGAGCTTACGGATCATCAGTTACTTCCACAGTTAGCATCTGTGAATGCTCATAAGATGAATTCCATTTGCATCTTTAAAATCTCACAACTCAAAAGTTTGAAAGTCAGGGACTTATTGTTTTAGAGTTTTTAATGGTGCTCCATTTGTTAAAATAAGGCATTATAATGCTCCCAAACTTTCCACTTTCTGATGTTTCATATAACTTCTTTAAAAATATTTTATTTGGTGGCTGTGTATATAATTGGTTCTATACTTTGGATGACTGACTCAATTTTTTTATAATTTATTGAATAGAAATCTTTGTAACATAGCTTGTTTCTATCTTTTTCTCTAAATTTACTATTTTAGACCCAAGTTTTTAATTTGCTGATTTCAATGATTTTACCTTTAAAAATAAAGCTGATAAAACAGATGGTGAAATATCGGACATCTATGAGGACAGATCTATTCAGGAGAATGCTCACGATGACCACAAGCAACTAATTAGATCTCCCGTGGGGATAGTTATACTCTTGGAATACTTTTGTATTTTGTTTCCTTAAAACTTAGGGAACAGAATTCTATTACTGCTAGAGATAACTTTTCAAAACGTATTGGCTGCTTTTGACTTTATTTTTTATACAAATGGGGGATAAATAAATAGACTTGAGCATGGCTTAATAATAGAAACAAGGCTAAACTCTTAATTTGCACTAATTTATCTTCATTTAATCAATTCGCATCTTATTCTATTTGAAGCCTACACCAGTAACCTTTTGCATTATTTTGTAAAGTCTGTTAAACCAGTTTGATTGCTAAGATTTGTAGGATTTACAAATGTGTTTACATTTTAGGCGAGATTTTTTTTTGCTCCCTTATGGACTCCTGGGTTTTAACATAAATTGGAATCTAACAGTCTTTTACTAAAACTATTGTTGTGCTTAAATTTAAATTTTATCCTTTATTGTACGTATGACAAAGAAAAAGAATATGTTGGAGAACCAAGGATGTGACGTAGTGAAAAACATTCTCCCTGACAATGCCTTGGTTTTGATAAGAACAAAGTTGCATCTGACTGATACATGGCTCTTATTTTCTTTTGCCAATAAGAAAATTTGCCTTTTATTTTCTGAAAAGCAGAGTGGTATAATGAGAACACGGCTTTCCACTATTTGAACTTCATACTTAAAGAAAGAAGCATAGAGTAGAGAAATAATTATTTCTCTAAAAATACTTCTGAGAAGTTCAAGAAGCAACTCAAAGCAGGCGGTTACTTAGGTCTCAATTAAGAGAAATACAGATTAGATATAGGTAGAAAAAGCATGAGGATACAACCGCATAGGAAGAGAGCACAAAAGCATGCTATGTCTATAGGGGAAAAGGGCATTGAAATTTGCAGAAATGTATGTTTAAATTATTTCAAATGTATAGTTTTAAAATGCATTTATAGAGTTGAATCACTTTCCTTCCAAGAAAAATAACATTTCTCTTTTAAAAGTTTTGCACTATACAAAAATAAAAGATGTGAATGTTCACATTACTGCAAGGAATGCTTAAAAAGCAACTTAAAATATTGATAAATATTGAATTATTGTACTGCTACAAAGTATAATTTAAATGAGAATTAAAAGCAAGTAGACAGAAAGTTTCACTTTTTAGCACATTGATGATCGAGGGAGAAAAGCATCAGAACATTAATATTGCCTTTTGAAGATATTAAGGTTCATTCTATGTCTTCCTGCCTTCTTTTCATCATCCTAGGTGCCTTGAAATTGATGCTATTACCTGGCTCCCATAGCACATTGGATTCCTAGACAGTTATATTATATAAACAAAAAGATGATGAAGAAATGCACTAGCCAGCCACTGTAGAAATATAGCTCTACTAGTATAAAGTATATAAAACTATATTAATCTTCAGAAAGAATGAGCTGTATTTCCATTTCAACTACCATAGTAGGAAGGATACAGGGAAATGAAACCTTTGTGAGTTGTTTTATGAAATTAAATAAATATAAATGATATGAAGGATTTAGAGCTGTGCCTGGCCATTATTAATTGAATAAACATTGTCATTTATTGTTTTTACATTATAATTTTAGTTAAGATCAAGTCACTATAGAAACTTTCAAAAATATTTGTCACGAAGGGAACAACTTACAGAAGAACTACAGAGACAGTCTAAAGAATTCCAGGTTGCAAAGAATGGCTGGCAT
This sequence comes from Petromus typicus, assembly GCA_004026965.1. Taxonomy (NCBI): domain Eukaryota; kingdom Metazoa; phylum Chordata; class Mammalia; order Rodentia; family Petromuridae; genus Petromus; species Petromus typicus. The sequence goes on from PVIR01000149.1 coordinate 7,539, forward strand.
TTCAGAATCAGACAGCAGCAAATGTCAGCAAATGTCAGAAAGAACACTTCTCCACTGTTGGTGGGACTGTAGACTCGTACAATCCCTGTGGAGATCAGTTTGGAGATTCCTCAGAAAGCTAGGATTGGAGGTCCCATTTGATCCGGTCATCACCCTGCTAGGAATATACACACAAGAATTAAAAGACTCATATCACAGTGACATATGTGCACCCATGTTTATAGCAGCCCAGTTTGTGATTGCTATATCTTGGGAACAACCCAAGTTTCCATCAACTGGCGACTGGATAAAAAAGCTGTGGTTCTTCTACAGAATGGAGTAGTACTCTGCCATAAAAAATGATAAATTTGAATCATTTATACTTAAATGGACATACCTTGAGGATATCCTCATAAGTGTGATAAATAGCCCACAGATGTGTAAATATCACATGTTTTCTCTGGTATGAGAAAATAAAGATGTAAATGAGTCCTGGAATTGTATGTTATATATTGTGAAATAGAAAATACTCAAAGTGAAATAGGGTGAACGGGGAAAAATAATGAGATTATAACAAAAAAGAAATGAAACAAATTTTATGTATATAGGGATGTGGTAGGATGGGTAGGGCTATGGGAAAAATGAGAATAAAGTTGTGTCTTATATTGGTACAAATCGTCATTGTGGAGTACAATTATGATGTGTATATGGTATATGTAATGTACCAATAAATATTTAAATTAAAAAAAGAATTCCAGGTAAATATTAGCAATTATGGGTATCAAGTATATAACTCAATATGTAATTTTATTTTGCTTCCTCTAAAAATAAAAATGTAATAAATTCAATGACAATGAATAATCAAGGCAGCTATCATTTTATGTTTTCTTTCTTTCACATTATGTCACAACCAAACAGCTATAAAATTAATCCTGAAAAATAAAAAGCTATACTCCCAAAATAAACAAATTTATCCTGATCATTATAACATTAGCTGTGTGATTAGAGTCATCACTATTTCCTTAAGGTTTTGGGGAAAACAAAAATTCTTTAGTTTAGTGTATAAAGTTATAGTCACAACCTAGCTCTAGTTTCCACCTCTTACTTCATTTCCTCAATTCCTTAGCTCTTGGCAAGGATACATATCTTGAAATATAAGCCAATTTAGAATGCCATATTCATTTTGAAATGATTGCTTTGCTGGAAGAATAATAAATTATTTCATGGAGCCGGGGATACAGCTCAGTAGTTCCAGCGCCTGTCTTGCAAGTGCAAGGACCTGGGTTCGATCGCTGGTAACCACATAACAATACTGGGCGTGGAGACTCACCCCAGTGGCAACCAGTATCACATACCACAGTGCCAGGCGTGCTGGCTCATGCCTGTAATCCCAGCACTCTTTGGGAGGCAGAGGCAGGAGGATTGCTGTGATGTGAGTTTGAAGCTGAGCTCAGGGCCAGCCTGAACCACAAAGTGAGACTCTGTCTCAAAAAACCTGAAAAAAAAAAGAAAAGAAAAACTATTTCATATAATACTAATTTTATACATTTTGCTCAGTCAGTCTTAATATCTCGCATTTTTATTCCTAAATCTGAATTTTTCCCCTTTTTAATGAGTTATAAAAAAGCACAAAAAATGAAATTTATATTTAATTCCCATTGGATTAATCTAAAAATGTCATGACATTTTTTGAGTAGTATTGACATGTTTAAAGAAAATGCCATTTTTCAGTCTTCTAGCATGAGGTTAAACAGGCTTTTGATAGGATTATTAGGTCTGACATCAGAGTGGAGGCAACAAAATATGGTCACCGTTAACCTCATGCCCCTGTGTTCATTCTTTATCAGTGGCCTGCCCCACACACTGCAAACTGTACTTCTTTCCCCATTTTAATTGACCCATATTCTCTCTATAAATCATACTTCATTTCTCATATTAATTTAACTTTAATACAAGTAAAACCTCACTACCTTTTGCATACATCCCAATACATTCTCTTAGGGTACAACAAACACACTCAAAAAAAAAAAAAAAAAAAGTCCTGTGATTTTGTATAAGGATTCCCACAGTACTTCAGATCCTGAGAAACATAGTTTTAGTGAAGCAAGCTAGGAAGAAATAAAAATTAGTGGTAACTGAGGCCAGCCTAAGCAGTGGCCCAGCATTTGACTGGCTGTTCCTCTGTTGCCCATAGCACAGCACTAGAATAGCCTTACACTGTAAGGATAGAAAGATCATGGGTAGAGAAATAAGGCACCTTTGATCCCTTAAAGGGGAATAGTAGAAACATCTAAACAGGCCTCACCATCTGCAAATAAAAGCTGACAGTCTGTGATCACACTTCCTCTTTATACTGTACTCCCAAAACTTAATTTGCAAAAATTAAAAAATTAAAAGATTTAACCCCAGAATGTAGAAAGTTCCCAAAGATACTTCTTAATATACTTAAGTAATGAACCAATCCACCAATCAAGTAGAGGCATCATCAGCCAAGAGACAGAATATTTCCCTGACCAGTATAAAACAATGCTCCCAACCCACCATCAGTGGTGGCACTGTTTCTGTCACCCCTGCCTGTCTCGCTGGGGAAAGGTATTTTCTTCTCCTACAAGCTTGCTCTATTAAAGTATAAATTCTGTTTCCAAACTTTCAATCTCTATCTGGTTCTTCCACAACCTTCTGCAACATCTGGGGAGGTAGACTTCAAGTTCCTAGTCACAATACTACTCAGTGCCACATCTTTCTCCCTGGAACTATCTCACCACTTTCATCCTAAAACTCTAACGACCCACCCAGACCCATGGTGTGTAAAGAGCTTTGTCCTAGGAATACATGGCCTGAAGTAATATATGGACACTGTAGCTTCCTCAGTGATTATACAAGTCAGCTACTGATCCATTGTGTCAGCAACTGATCCAGCTAGAAAGTCTGCTACTGATCCATTTGAGGCTCATCTAAAAATACAACACATAATCTCTATTTAAACTGGTCTCTTGCTTGCCTTCTTATCAATGATTAATGTCTAATTTGCACTTTTACTCACTTATCACTGGGTATGACTTTTTCTGAGAGTCATCCTTGTGCACATGGTTCTACCATGCTTAAATCTCCTCTGTACAGATAAGAGGTAAAACTCTTTTTCAGGGAACACAAAGGCTTTTCCCTTTCTTCTCTGTTTAATGAGATTAGATTTCTTCCTTATTTTTTCTAAAAGAAATTGCAGTAATTTAGAAACATGGGCCTGTGGGCTAGAGTAAAACAAAGCAAACAACCAGTAAAGGTCAACCCAAGCAACTCTGAGTATACAAAAGTAAAGCTATCCTCGAACTTAGACCTTTTCAAGAGTTTTTTTTTTTCCTGTTAAATATTGTAAAAAGTTTTTATCTCTACTACCTTAAAGTAGTTGCCAAAGGGTTTTCTGTTTTTTCTTTCTTAATTGTGTAATTTTAAAAACACTGTTTCTCAAGTGGTTATATTGAAGCCTTGGGATACTTCATCCTTCTCTCTGATAAGTCACGGTGGGCCACAGGGTATGGGAATTTCAAAGAAAAAATAAAATTCACAAGAAGTCATTGATCTTGCTTTGCCAGACACATCTGGTAGTGCTTGTGGTTCATGAAGAATGCTTCTGTGGACAAAATGTGTCTACATCTTTCTGAATAGTATACCATATGAAGACTTCTAGACATAGTCTTATTTTTTCCTCTTCAGCCCTTTAATGTGGCTGTGGGAAGCACCTTGTGATTCCAAAAGCCTTTTAATTAGACTGCATCTTTTAAAAATGGGAACAATTTGACTCTGAAGTCAGAGTGGGTTGAAGGCAATGGAGAAATCTAATTGAAGCAACTGGTATCACTTGCTTTTCCAGAGATATCTGCTAGTGCTTGAACCTTACAAAGGACATTGCCGAGGACTCAACAGGTCTGTAAATGTCTACATGGAATATGAATTCCACACCCATAAATTCTCTTTCTCTCTACATAAGTCCTACATACTATTGCTTGCATATTATATGAGTCAGGAAATGGTGAGAAATAGCTACAAAATAACAATCTAAATTGCAACACTGTCTTTAATTACTAGTAGATCTTTCTTGCAAAAGCCAAAGAAAGTTGTGAAATTTCACATGTTCAGCTTTTATAGCTCTTTATCTCTGGAAAGATCCCTTACTCATATTTAAAGAAGGCTCCAAAGGAGTAGAAATTGAGATCATTGATAATCTTGTCCTCAGATGCTCACCTATATGTCAGGGGAAATATGGGTCTCTCCCATATGAGTTTTTCAGTGAAAACAACTATACTTGTTGGTCTCAACCTCCACCTGATAATCTGTAAGTCAGTAAATACTGAGAAACTCCACCACAAGCAAGTTCCCTGGGGATATAGTATTCTCTAGGACCTTCCTCATGTTCATCGCACAGCCTTGCAGGTCATATTCAAACTGGAGTTGCTTGCTATTCTAATTCACAATTCATTCTGCCTATAAGAAAGATCATAGTAGAAGGGACTACTCTAGTCCAGTTTCATTTTTAGTGATAGGTACCCAATAATCCAAAGAGTATATGGGATGATTTTCAAAAAGATCTTGAGAGGTTTGAAGGTGGGTTTCAAACATTGACACAGGCTTTTGACCTCTCTTGGTGAGATCAACTTTGTCTTTGCCCCTTTCTATACTTCAGACTTCTATGACCAAATTACTGGACCCGATCTTTCTATGGTCAAAGGCTAGGGACTAGTGAATTGTGCAATGTGAAAGTCTGATGCAAAAATCAGGGAAAATTATGACTACTACAATTGGCAATGCTTTATCACACCTGTCATCCATAGGAAAACCAATGCCAATTGCAGAAAGAGTCCCTGTTTTAAATGAAAGGAAACTGGACACTAAGCACGCAGTTGTACCAAGCCACTCCCTGAGGTCTTCTCTGTGTGTTAGATGGCCAATATGCCTGACTAGTAGCACTGGAAGACTGATTTCCCTGATAACACAGAGAGACTATACTACCCAAAATCCTCACCTCTCTCTGATCAAAAAGACTATAGGGACCTGGGGAAATATGTAATGACCTGTGCATCACTGTCTCTAGTGAGGAATGAAAGTGACTCAAGATTCAAGATGAGTAAATTCACTATAACTTTCCTCTCTGAGAAATGGAGCTCTAACTCCAGAGGTAAAACTAGGATCAAGGGATTCCCTACTTAAAAATTTTTATAGCTTCATGACATTTGAAAGCTGAAAAGCCAAATGTTCAACTGTAAATTTTTAATTAGGCTATCCTACTGTATCACTGAGAAGAGATATACTAGTAAAATTGGGGACAATGTTCCAGTTCTGGTAAAGAGAAAAGCAAATTTTACCTATTTTAATCTTTTATGATCTAATTAGTCAACAGATGGATCCTGTGCATGGTGTAATGGAATACTGGGGAAACTAATAGTAGCTGCAGCTGTGCTAACAAAAGCAGCTAAAAAAAATAAGAATTCCAGAGTCCTCATTGAGTAAGGACAGTTACTAAGAAAAAAAATGTTATTTGTGATTGCCAAAAGCCTTATAATACTGGGGTTCACTACTCTTAATCCTGCCTCTTTGAAAAGGCAAAAAGCTAAATATTTACACAGACTCCAAATATGCACATCTGGTTTGACATGCTCATATAACAATCTGGAAAAAGGGGTTGCTAACTAATAAGTAATCATAAACTTCAATCAGGATAGTTTGGAAGCAGTTAATCTTCCTCACCATAGCACTGCCATGAGTTGTCAGGGACTCCAAAAGAAACTTATCTAGAGTCTGCTTGGAAAATCACAAGGCTAGAAAGCCTTAGAGAACCTTGAGAAAACATGAGCTATCCAAATGTTTGGGAAAAAAATCATGCCAGCTTCTAGTCCAGTAGAATCACTTGGAGTCTGCCCCAGAAATAAAATTTGCACTGTAGAAAATATACTTCTATGTAGCAATTCAAATTAAAATGGAATAGTGCTTTTCAAGGATCTTTGCTACATTCACTGCACTAAAAGTGTCAGAGATGAATTTACTTTTCTAGGATAAGGTCAGCTTAATCTATTCATTTTGGTATATAAGAACCTACTACTATAGCATTGAAATTAGTAATTATTATTATAATTATAGTACCTTTACAGTTATTATTTATTATATATTATACTATACATAATAATATCATATTAATAATAATATATTATTATAGTACCTTTACAGTAATTATAATTATTATTCTCCATTTGGATTTTGATATTAGACATTTGTTTTCCTCACATTTATTAATTATAATTATGAATAAAATAATATATACTCAAGGCATATGAAATATGTTGTTTTTATGTTCAAATTTTTTGAAAATAATATAGTGGACCCTTAACTTACAAACTCAATTCATATTTGAGGGCTGGATATAACTTAAGTGGTCAAGCTCCTCTACACAACCTTTGAAGCCTCTCTCCTGTATAATTCCAACTCACACTTTCTTTAAAGTGGATCTCAGTGTCCTCAGAGACACATTGGCCCTGGATTTCTCAGTTAGTCTCACACAGGAAAGAATGTGGCAAAGTTATTTCCAGAACTCTTTAAAGGTTCAACCTGAGACCATCTGGAAGCACAAGCAGTCAAGCTTTGTGTTATAACTCAAGACTTTGATTATAAGATATAATTCAGTTTCCAGCCGTAATCCTACTTATTCATATCAGGCCAGTAATAATTTGAGAGTTCATTGTATCTTAATGAAACTCATTAATACAGTCAGTTCCTCAGTATTATTTGTTTTTGTGCATCCTGTAAACAATTAGGATCTGCCTTCCTATGAATTGCAAATTTATTATACATTATTTTAAATCTCTTCACACTACTGTATGTTAATTATATAGAACTTATTCATCTTACAGGAAAATGTGTAACCTCTGACTAACATTTATATATTTCTCATCCTTCATCCCTTGGTAATTAGTTCTATACTTGGTGTCTATGAATTCAACTTTTGTAGATTTCATGGATATACAAGATCATGAACTTTTAAACAAACAAGGATGCCAGTGATGGAAAGGATTAATTACTCCTTTCAAGTTACAGAATTATGTAAGGGTTATCTTGTTAATTTGTGCATGACTTTGATTAGCTAACAGACAAATTAATTTTGCATAGATATTTTTTCATCATATTTCTAAATTGTCTGTGAAAAATTAAAGTGTTTTATTGGGCTATTAACTTTGAAACAAACTAGAAATTTCCAATTTCTAATTAAGTGGCTTTCCTATTTCTAATGTCTGCTTATTTCTTTTTTGCTACTCCTTTGAGAAGGACAAAAATGAAAAATAAAACAAAACAAAACAAAACTTAAGTTCCTGGTGCAAAGCTTAATACATTCTTTGAACCTATAGATTATATTGAATGTAGTTTATCTCATCTTTCTCTTATGTAGAGTTTTAATATCTCTGCTATCATAGTGTAGAAAATATTTCTTCAACATGACTTACAAATAATTTCTCTTATTTTCAGACTAAAGCTTTCATTTCCTCTTGATAAAAACTTGAAGTTTTTTTGTAGGATTAAAGTGGGCATTTAGTTGACATATATTTGAGTGCACACTGTATTTCTGTATTCACCTTTGCTGAGTCCACGTTTTGTAGCAAATAATAACATCTTGATTTTAATTTCTTCTTTTCTAAGTATAAAACTACATTACCCATTTTTAAACAATGCCAGAATATTTCATTAAATATCATTAAAGGTCCTTACGAATATTACTACTACCTAAAATGCTCAAAATATTTCTATGAATGTAATACCATTTTTTCTTATCAAGTTACATAAATTTTACCTTATAATACCTGCGACTCTCTTTCAATAAGTAGCATATGTATGCAGAACAAGCAACAAAAATATACAACAAAACAAGCAAATAGATATCAAAAAACAATGGCCTTGACATGAGAGATACATAATACAGCATATCATATTCTGTCAAAGAGATTACCCAGTCACAAATGTGTCATTATCTGTATAATGAAATAACCGATTAGAAGTAGTATGCTTTTAATTTATGAGTATTTGATCAAAAGTAATATTAAAATATATACTATTAGGACCCCAGGAAGAAAAGAATATTATAATAGTTATGTGATGATGTTTGCTTTTATATATATTTTTTTCTTCCTGATTTTATTTTTGAGGTTCAGGGGGTTGAATGCAGAACCTCACATATTCTAGGCAAGAAGTCTACTGAGCTATATTTCAATCTACATATATCATGAGCACAGTCAACATTGACAATCTGTCCGGTGCATGAAATATTATGTTTATAATTTTTTCCCGTTCCCTGCCATTCCTACAATTTCCTGCCCCCCATACACATAAGCTTTGTTTCCTTCTTTTTAACCATCAACTTTTTTTTTGTTTTGCTTCCTTACTTACCCCCACCCCATCAGCTAGATCTTTTAAATCATTAAGTTTAGCAGTGCAATTTAACTACATACAATGATCATTTTTATAAAATGGAATATGTACCATGCATGATATGTCTTGATTCATATTTTTTTTTCTATTCTCTTTCCTTTAACCCTCTTTCCTTTCATATTTACAAAAGAATTGCATTAATTTTCCCTGTTTTTACCTTTGTTCAACATTATGATACATGGTCAAAAACTGAAATCTTTTACTCTAAAATCAGGAACAAGATGAGGATGACCATTATCATCTTTCTTTTTAGTAAGTACTGGAAAATTAGCTGCAACAATTAGAAAATAAAAATAATAAAGGTAGGAAAGGAAAGAAAATCTATATTTGGAAATTACATTATACAACATAGAAGACCCCCAAAACACCACCAAGAGACTTCAGCATTTAATAACTGAATTCAGTCATGTTACTGAATGCAAAGACAATGTGCAGGACTTTGGGAAACAACGTAAACTCACACTTCTCACTTACATGCCAACATAGATCATAATGAGCCTAGGATTAAGCTCAGTGGTTCCCGTCCTGTTTCACAGGCACAAGGTCTGTTTTTTGTTTTTGTTATTGTTGTTGTTGTTTTTGTTTGTTTGTTTTTTAATATATGAATGACTCAATCTTCTCATTTTCAATGGTAGAGTAATACTCCACTCTATAAAAGAACCACATCTTCTTTACCCAGTATCTAGTTGATGGACATTTGGGTTGTATCAAAGATTTAGCAATCACAAACTGAGCTGCCATAAACATGGTTGCACATATGTCACTGTGATATGAATTTTTAAATTCTTTTGGGTATATACCTAGCAGAGCAATGGCCAGGTTAAATGGAACCTCCAATCCTAGTTTATTCAGGAATCTCCACACTGATATCCACAGGAGTTGTATGAGTTTGACTCCTACCGACAGTGTAAAAATGTCTCTTTTTCTCCACAGCCTTTCCAATATTTATTACTGGCTATTTCTAAGATAGCATCCATTCTTTGTGGAATGAGATGAAATCTCAGTGCTGTTTTCAATCTTCATAAGTGAAATAAATAAGTCACAGATGTGTGAATATTGTATCTTTTATCTGGTATGAGAAAATGAGGATATAAACGAGTTCTAGTATATATAGTAGATATTGTTAAATAGAAAATACTTAAAAGTCAAAATAAAGTATAGGGGGAAAATGAGGGGGGAAAGAATGTGATAATAATAATTTAAAAAAGAAACAAACAATGTATACAAGGGTGGAGGATTGTAGACTGGATGGGGTAATGGGAAAAGTATGAAAATCAAGTCATATACTGATACAAACTCTCAATGTTGAATGTGATGGTGATGTGTATATAATGTGCCAACAAAACTTTGAATTTAAAAAATGTATAAGGTATATATTTAGAGTTTCTTGGGCATTCATCTGGTGGAAAAATAAATATTATCAAATCTGTAGGTTTATTTTACTTTGTAGGTGTCCATCATGAAAATATTTCTGTCCTTTTGCATTGTGAAAAATTTCTGAATATTACACCACACACACAACAACAAGGAACAAAAGAAGCCCAAGATATTTTGCCATGAGGGTCTCCTCACTTTTCTGTAAAGGAGATAAGAAATAAAGATCAAGCATTTTTCTACCTTATCGCCATTGGTTTGTCACTCATAACATTACTGATGGCTTATTGAGATAAAGTATCTGCCTCTTACAGGAGACAAAGCACATGAGACTTTTTTTTTCATTTTAAAGTATTCAATTGGGACATATTTGACAAATAAGAGGTAATATGATGAAATTCTGCTGATTACACTAATGACAGAGTTTATGCTGAATTCTAATCTCTTCCACAAGGTCATTCAGGAACAAAGCTGTGTGGGAGTTAAAATTATCCATCCATCCACTCTTAATAGTAGATTGTTTTGTATTCAACATATGTACAAAGCACTGATATGCGGTTGATGAATGAGAATGATGTTGATGATAATGGTGATTTTTGTTCTGCCTGCTATTCACCTATCTTAAGTGCCAGGGACACAATAAATGACAGGTATTGTTAAAGTTTCTTGCAAGAAAAATGAACCCTTCTCACTGGTAAAACATTTTTTATCTGAAATTCACCTCTGGGGCAAAGCTGTTGCATTTTTCCTCCATTAATGTTTGGAGGGGTAACTGAGTGAGACAATCCTTAGCTCTGGATTCACAGAAACCCTGATATAATTCATATTTACCATCTAATTTCCCATATGAATGTAAAATGTTTGGCTGCATAATGACTCATTTTCTGGTAAAAGGACTGGAAGAATGGCTCCGATTTCTGTAACCTTCTGCTGATCAAAATGTTAGTGTTTCTTCTTCTAGGCACCATGAAACATATGGGAATTTATAGAAAGAAAGAAATAAGGAATGAAGTTAATGGATAACTTTAAATTTGCAGTGTGTATAAGTTTAATAATTTAATGTAGCCTTACTTCCTCAAATGTTACCTAAAAACTGGAAATTCACTTACACAGAGTGAAAATATCAGTGGAAAAATCAAATAAATTGAAAATGTTTCAACATGGCTGAATAAAGGAAAAGGCATGTTGAACCTATTCAGAGAAAACCAACTAAAGACATATGTAATTGGAAGGAAACCATAGACATACATCCTGACCTCAAAATCTGAAATAAAAGATTGTAGATCAAACAAAACATAAATGTAGTACTGCACAAAAGAGCATACCAGCCCACAGAGCTGCCAGGAGCACCACCGACACTGCCCTGAACAAAAATGGCTGTACTGGGAAGTCTCCAGGAAACTGATGGACTGATAAAGTGCAACTAACTTCTGTCACACAGGGTAGATTTAGGATATAAGGATTACTGTCTCTTTACCTTTCTTTTGTAGAGAGAATGCTGTAGCCTGGCAGCAAATTTTGCCAGCACACATAGGGCCACATGACCAGGGGACCGATGGATGGGCCAGACACATTTTTAATCTGTCATGCACCTTAGCAGCTAACTGAAATCAGTAACAACAAAAATTTTAGGGACTTCAGTGCAGCATAGGTGGTAAAACATGTCATGTCCATGATGACCAGGGACTTCAGAGAAAGACACAGACATTCAGGATTGTAAAAGCATTGGAGGATTGCTCTCAGTCCTCGAGAGGAGACTGAAGGAGAACTGGGTAGCCTTAGGATATATCTCCTTTGGATATAGAACCACCTCTCTTCCCTGTTGAAAGAAGTATGAGAGGATAGAGATTTGACCATGGGACTGGAACAGAGGAAGGTGATTCAAAGACTGGGAGAAGCTGCAGGTACATAAAAATGGGAACAATCTTAGGTTGTCACTGCCTGAGAGCGCCAGTGCCATACTACCTGAGAGAAGAGTGCAGAGGAATTCAAACTGAAGAAGCAATGGTGTGCTATCAGGGGGAGATTCAGAAAACTGCTGGCCAAGCCTGGACCCTGAGCTCACATCCAAAGGTGAATATCAAATTGTCCCCAACATTAATCATACTGTAGAATTTCTGGGACTACACAGCACAATCTGGGAATACTACATATCTTGACTCTAATACAAAGCAATGGATACTAAGAGATTTTTTCATTTTCTTAATTCTATCTTTTTTTATCTTAAGTATGGTTTAGGCTTTTATCTTTAATTTTTTTATTGTTGCTCTATTATTCTTCTTTCTTTCTTTCCTCAACTATCTCTCTTAATCTTGTATTTCCATGTGAGTGAAAACTGTCTCTTTCTGGCTCACTTTGATCCTTTTGTTTTGTCCTTCATCCTTTCTTTCTTTCTTTCCCTCTTCTCTAACTTCCCCAAAATTGTTGATTATCATTAATTTTCTAGCCTTCTTTTGACTATATTTTACTACACACACAAACACATACACACACACACACACACACACACACACACACACACACACACGGTAAAATCACTCCACTAATTGGAAGCCTATTGCATAAAAGTTCTAGTTTATGTTAGATTTTGTTATATAACTGTAGATCTTGCTCCAATGTTTATAAACACCAGATTAACAATTACCACAATGTGTCAGTTTCTAGGCTGTGCTTCATGGTATTCTCACTGCTAATTGTATTTCTTTAGTCAGATCTGTTGTAATCAGATGTCTCCCATGTATGACAACACAGATTGTCCAGGGTCATAGCTGTCACCATAGTCTAAAGAATTAGGTGGTAAGTAAGACAGGTAACCACTTTTTACCATTAATAAACTGAGAAAGTAAGATCTTGTGACAGATATAAAGTCAAGAACTATATGTCACCAGAAAACATCTCTTAGGAATAGGTGTTTCTTAGAAAATCCCCAGTGACAGTAATGAAGCTATCTGCCATACAAATCATATGTATATGGGGGGGGGTAAAGTGGGTAGGACTATGGGAAAAAATGAGAATTAACTTATGTCTTATACAGGTACAAATACCGAATGTAGAGTGCAATTATGATGCATACATGTAGTGTACCAATAAAGATTTCAATTTTAAAAAATAAATTTAAAGTATAAAAAATAAAAATGAAAAACAGAAAATGATGAAGCATAGAAGAAAACACAGTTCCAGACTTTTGGCCCAACTAGAAACAGTCCAGGGAACAACAAAGTAGAGAAAATCAGAAGCCACCCAGCTAAACATTCTGAAATGATTACAGCAAATGTAAACAACAAAAAGACTAGATTCATGAGACCATGGACAAAATAATCTGTTAGCAAAACCAAAATAAATAAATAAATAATAAATAATCAAAATAAAGGACATGTTCAATGAATACACAGTACATAGATAAAAATACAAAAACTTTGTAAAATGATGGGGAAGATTAATTCACAACATAGTGAAGAAACTTATTCTATAAAACAAATTCAAACAGATTTCCTGGAGATTAAAAATTTAATTGAAAGCATAAAAAACCAACCGAATGCAGACTAAGACAGAATATCAAATCCAGATGACAGGATTGTGGTTAATAAGAATGAAAAAAAAATGATATCATAAAATTAGCAAAGGATCATGGAAAAATCAATCCAACAGTTGTTGGATGAGGTAAAGAACAACATGAAATTGATTGGAGTCTATAGAAAGCAGGGGATAGCACAAAGATCATTATAAAGCTGTCAGAGTAGTAACTGCAGAAAAAGTCCCAGACACAGAAAAAGAATTGGACTTACAAATTAGTGAAACATATTGATTTGAATTAACTATTACAAAAATAAATCTACATTGGGACATATAATTATCTATATTCCATAAATTCGACACAAGAACACAATATAAAAGCTATTAGAGAAAATAAATAAATAACTATAAAGGAAACCCAATAAGACCCATAGAGGAGTAGCCAATGAAAACTTTTAAATCAAAAAGGCATTGAGTGAATTATTTCATTTCCTAGAGGAAAACAACTTCCAACTCTGATTAATGCACTCTTAAATTATTTTTCAAAATAAATGCAGAAATAAGATATTTCCACAAAAAATAATAAATTAAGAAATTCATGACCACTAAACCAGATATATAGCATATTATAACGAGTACTTGAGAAAGAGATAGACTACCACCATCCCAAGAACACCAGTACAAAGAAGTCATGAAGTAGGGCAAGAAATTAAACAGAGTGAAGATAGAGAACCAATAATATGAAAATAATATGCTATGGATAAGCCAAAACGTGTTAGTTATATTCATAATTGCAAAAGGTCTCCATTCACCAGTCAAAACAAACAGATGGGTAGAATGTATCAAGAATTAATATCCAACAATATGCTGCAAAAAAAAAAATAAAAAATAAAAAAAAACCTCATAGACTTAAAGCAAAAGGGTGAAAAATAATATTCCATGTGACATGAACTCAGAAAAAGCAAGGGTAGCTAGGGTAGATAAGCAAGGGTAGATAGGCCAAGATTGATCAAGAAAGATAAAGGTTACTACTTACATTTTAAGGGAAAACTTCAAGAAGAAGAGATAATAATCATAAATATGTATACTTCAAATACCTGTTTATTCAGCTATATAAAACAAATATTAATGAATATAAAAAATTAATAAGCACTAAAATAATTGTAATGGATGAGTATAATACTGCGATGTGGGGGAAAGATACCCTTTCTCATTACTGGTGAGAGTGTAGGCTGGTGCAACCATTGTGGAAATCAATGTAGAGTTTTCTCAAGAAAACCAGAACTAGAGTTTCCATTTGACCCAGCTATTCCTCTTCTTGGTTCCTTTACAAAAGAATTAAAAGCACTATAGCACAGTGGTATATACACAACCATGTGCATAGCCACATAGTTTTTAATATCTAAATCTTAGAAACAACACTAATTTCAATCATCCTGTAAGTGGATAAATAAGCTGTATGTTTTCATTGTTCTCATACAATGTTGTACTACTTAGCCATGAGGATGAGTGTACTTGAAACATTCATAGCTAAATAGATGCACCTTGATACCATAATTCTAACTGAATTAAACCAGAAACATATATATCAGCGTCATATTATTACACTGGTGTGAGAAACTGAGAGTGTAAATAAGGACCAAATGTATAATATACAATAAAAATAGGAAGAGAATGTTCAAATTGGAAGAGACCACTAGGGAAAGGGAAAGAAAGGGAAGGTAGGAAAAAGAAAAAATGAAAACGTAAAGATAAAATAAAATAAAATTTTGGTAAATAAGATGGGGGAAAAGTTTGAGAAAGAGGAAAGGAATGGGGAAAAAAAAGAACATCCAAAGTATATCATGTACAGGAACACTTTCAATATGATGAAAGTAATCATTATGTATTTCAAAATTGTCCCATATAAATGTAATTAGAAAAAGAAAATCAAAGAGTAATTCCATTGGTATCCTAACAGAAAACACATTTCAGACAAGTAATTTAATTCTTCCAATTTTATTTCTAATCAATGTTCAATTTGAGATCAATTACTACAGAGAAAAAAGTAGTGCAGAGCTACTTATTAAATTTTACTTCCTTTGTAATATATTAGAATTGGTACCTTATATAATACTCAAGTATCTTTTGGTAAAGTGATAATATACTAAGAATAAGTGGCACATAAAAGATAAAAATGATAAACTAATGACCATTGAATGTATCAAAATGATATTATGTGATGAGGCAAAAATACAATAAAGCTATTGCAAATTTAAGAGTAGGAGAGCAGAAACTAAAGAAGAAAAAGGAGGAAGAGGAAAAGGGGAAGAAAAGGAAACAAAAAATAACAAATAATTAAATAGAATATGGAAGATATTCATGTGTTGTTTCTAAATTCATTTAGTAAAATATTACATATAAATTAACAATGAATGCATAAATAAACATCTATGGATTTTTAATTATCAAAATATTTTTTTTCTAATTTTTAACCTCTGTAGTTCAAATATGTTTATAGCCTTAAAATACAAAAATCAGGAAAAATCTAGACATTACAGAAGTTAAAAGATATATTGAGAGTTAACATATTAATATGTACCTTTATTTCTCAATAAAAATTGCTAAACTGGAAGTTGAATATGCATTAATAATTTGTTTTCTCCTAAAGAAATAATATAGAGTAAGTTAACATTATTAGGAAAAATATGATAAACTAATTTAAGTATAAATATTTTGGAGTTTATAAGTCTACAATCACTTTTTGGGTGTGTACTTCATTTGAAAAATATGTATTTATGTCTATTTTTGGATTGAATTTTTAAGTATGGAGCATTTTTTTCAGTTTTTTATGTTATAAATATTAGTCAAATATTTTCCCTACCTAGTGCCTGAGGACTTGCAATGCATAGCTTTACTGCCTTTATTAAAATGAACATTTTACATATAAAGTTGAGTCATTTGTGAAATAGAAAGAGCATAATTTTATACTTGAAAGCTGGTGGGCTTTTAAGTCAGTATCTGAGTCTGAAAGTATTATTTTTAATTGATTATTAATAAGATTGCAAAATAATAATCACATATTGCTAATGTTCAATCATCCTAATAATGAAATAATTCAAGGGCCGGGGATATAACTCAGTGGTTCTTGTGCCTGTCTTGCAAGCACAAGGACCCGGGTTCGATCTCAGTAAACACATACAATACTGGGCCTAGAGACTCATGCCTAGCAGCAACCAGTACCACATACCACAGTGCCGGACGTGGTGGCTCACGCCAGTCATCCCAGGACTCGGGAGGCAGAGGCAGGAGGATTGCTGTGATGAGAGTTTGAGGCTGAGCTCAGGGCCAGCCTGAATTACAAAGCGAGACACTGTCTCAAAACTAAAAAAAAGTACAAAAATATGCATTTGAGAGAAATAAATATTTGTGAAATGTCTCATTGAGCTTACAATTATTAATTGCTATTAAAATGATTAAAAATACCCGATCAGATTTTTTTTTTCTCAATGAGGCTAAGCTTTTAAGTTTAGTATTTTGTATCATAAGATTATTCAACATAATTTTAAAACTTGGAATTTTATACCTCAAAAAAGACAATGACAAATATCATTAATCAGAAACTCTAGAATAGAATTGTTTGCTAATCAGTCACTGTTTTTTGTGAGATGATGATGTAATTCACAAAGCTTAATAACTTTCTATTTGAAAGGTTTTATTCTTAAGGGAAAAAAAATAAAATAAATTAAAAAAAAAAAAAAACGCTCAAGCCACACACTTGATTAGTGTAATGATTCCGCCTTTCTCATTGGGCTACTCTTCTGAGTTCTTTTCTATTTACCCCCGTCCTCTCACAACTTCATGTATTCAGATTTACATTTTGTAAAACTCTGGCCCGACTCCATTGGACCTGAAATAAACCTTTGAAGGTTCTTTTACGCACTTTAGACTTTACTTACTTTATAGTCTTCACAATGTTCACTCTAGTCCTTAAGATTAAAGATACTCCTGTCATGAAGAGCATTTGTATTTGAAATTCCACAGTGCTGGTTTCACAGGCATTTGGAGTTTCAGACTCCTTCACAAGAAAGGAAAAAATGGTGCAATTCCTCATTAGGGATTTCTAAACAGATAACTGGTCTGTTCTGACCTTGGGCAAGTAAAGTTTCCACAAGCAACTGGGACATTTGGCTCCCACTTATCATTTCAGGGTCACCATCTGCTATTGTAAGGGTGATGTGTTCTGGGATTTGAAGCCCCAAAATTTAGAAGGACTATTGGGCAATACAGGGATGAGCGTGAGTGTCTGCCTCGGAGGAATCGTTCTTATGTGCCATTTTGCCAGAGGCTGAGAATTGTAATAGGAGTTGAATAAGGGAGATAATTGGAATGGGAAAAGGGGAAGGAGAAATCAGGCAAAATAAATTACACAAAGTGTTTTATTCTGAAAGTCAAAGTCACGTCTCTGTGTGTTCTTTTACCTTGCCTTGCTCACTTTCCCTTATCACGTATGAATGACACTGTATTCCTCAGCACTCACAGAGAATTAGAGCTCTGGGCCACAGGAATGTGAGGCCTATTTTGGTTAATAGACACAAATCAGATAGTAAGCTTTAAAAAGTATCATTTCAGGGCCGGGGAGTTAGCTCAGTGGTTCCGGCATCTGTCTTAGAAGAGCAAGGACCCGGGTTCGATCCCGGGTCACCACAAACCATACTGGGCGTGGAGGCTTATGCCCAGCAGCAGTCAGTACCACATACCACACAGCCGGGCGTGGTGGCTCACGCCTGTCATCCCAGCACTCGGGAGGCAGAGGCAGGAGGATTGTGATGTGAGTTTGAGGCTGAGCTCAGGGCCAGCCTGAACCACAAAGCGAGACCCTGTCTCAAAAAAACCTAAAAAAAAATAATAATAATAATAATAATAGTAATAATAATAAATAAATAAATAAAAATAAAAAGTATCATTTCATTTTGGAAAGTATCATTTGATGATGTGTAAAGAACATTTATGAATGACACATTGCTTACTATGTTCATAACACTGTTACTGCAATTTCTTATGACTTTGTGTAACCCACATATAAAATTTGGAAAATTTGTAAGAATAGAAGTATGACATGTTTATGTATGTCTTTTTTGTTGTCCATAACATACATGTACACCTGGATACATGTGAGCACATATTATACACACATCAATATGATTAAGATACTGGTCATTGAAATTATCTATCTATCTATCTATCTATCTATCATCTATCTATCTATCTATCTACATACCTCCCTATCTACCTCTCTATGGAGAGTCTGCTGAAAAAATATAGGCACATTTCAACAGTTTACCATACTAATAAAAAACTGGAAGCTAATGGCCTCCGTTTTGAGCTTCTCTTATAATTATAAAGGGCAAAGGTAATTCATATTAACCTCATGTTTCAATAAATTTAGTATTGAAATATTTATACAAGTTTTTCTTTTCTTCATAATTTTTGGAATATATATAAATATAGACTTACTCCAAATCTGTCTAATTATTTGATAAAAACCAGAAGCCTTCTTTTGAAATCAAGAACTTAAGTTATGCTTGTTGTTAGATATTTAGTATTATGTTAGAAAACACTGAGGCAGATAAGAATTGAAAAAGAATAGATAAAATCATCTCCAAAAAGTAAAATATAAATTTAAACTGGGAAATCCCAAAAGGACCAAATTAGAAAATTACTAAAATGAGCATAAAAACTTAACAATGTAATAAACAGCTTATAAAATTAACATTAAAATATCAATACTTTCAACATGTAACATAACAAAGTTGTTAAAAAATCTGTTTAGAAAGAAGGAAATAATATGAAAAAATCAAGAAATCAAATGAACATAACCATAAAATAACATAAAAAGCTGTTAAACATAAAATATAAAAAAATTAAACCATCATACAAAATTCTTAATTTTGTTTGTATGAGACAGATTATTGAGATAGAATAAGTAGCAGATTATTTTCTGCAATAGAATTACACCTTTAAGATACTCATCTTATATACTTTACAAAATTAATGAGCCCTATCAAGTATTATAAAAAATAAAGTAGGAATCTGACTTAAATGATTCAAAATCTATTTACTAGTTATAACTAACGATTATATTAAAAATATATCCACCATGTTGTGCACTGGTGTAATGCCAACACTCAAGAAGCTGAGGCAGGAGGACTGGAATGAATTTAGGAATAGCCTGAATTAAATAGAGACATTCTATCTCATAAACCAGAACCAACATATGTTGAACCATCCTAGCACTACTGGGATGAATCCAACTTGATCATGGTGTTTAATATTTATAAATCCTCTGTATTCTGTATAGCAGAATCTTATTTTTGCATCAATATGCATTAGAGAAATTGGTGTATAATCCCATTTTATAGTTGTATTTTTCTGTACTTATGAAATCAAGGTAATGATTGCTTCCAGGAATGAATTTGGGAGTATTGTTTCCCTTTCAACTGCATTAGAGTTTGAGAAGTAGTAACATTAGCTCTTCTCTAAAAGTCTTGAAGAATTCACCAGTGAACTCATTAGGATTGAAGCTTTTCTTTGTTTTAATTGCATTTTTAATTTCACATATAGACATTGTGATATTTAGTATTTTTATTTCTTCTTCATTCAAATTTGGAAGTTCATATGTGTCTAGAAATCTATCCATTTGTTCTCTGTATCCTCTTTCATTGAGGTACAAGTTCTGAAAGTAGATGTTTATTATCCTCTGAAGTTCTGCTGAATCTGTGGAGATTTCTCCCTTTTCATTTCTGATTGCATAGATTTGAGCCTTTTCCTTCCTTTTTTTGATAAGGTTAGCTAAATGTTTTTTTTTTTTTTCCAAAAAAAAAAAAATCAACTCTTTGATTTGTTAACTTTTTTTGTATCATTCTTTTCTCTACATTAATTTCTGGTCTAATCTTTATAATTTCCTCCCTTGTATGAGCTTTGGGTTTATCTTGCTACTCTTTTTATCTAGTTGAAATTCAGCAGAATGTTGTTTAATTAAACTTGTTCTGTTTTCCCTATATGGGTATTCACTGTTATGAATTTCTCTCATAGAATCAATAAACATAACACTCCAATTTAACAAATTCAAAGACAAAACAATTGGTCATCTCAGTAAACACAGAAAATCCATTTGACAAAATCTATAGCCCATTCATGATCAAAACTCTACAGATATTAGAATAGATGGCCCTTATCTCAAGCTGATAAAAACTATTTATGATAAAACAATAGCTAGCTTAATACTACATGATCAAAAACTGAAATCTTGCGTGCTAAGCTCCACAACAAGATAAAGATGTCCAGTATCACCTCTCTTGTTCAATATAGTTTTGAAAACATTAGCCATAGCAATTAGATATGAGAAAGAAATAAAACCAATGAAGAAAGGTAGGAAGAAGTTAAATTGTCATTATTTGCTGATGTCAGTATTGCTGAAAGGGAAATCAAAGAGGATATCAGAAAGTGGAAAGACATCCTTTCTTCCAAGGTAAAAGAGCCAATATTGCAAAATGTCCATACTTCCAAAACTACTGTATAAATTGAATGCAATCCATATTGAAAAAACAACAGTGCATACCATAAAGCTAGACAAAATAACTCAAAATTCATCTGAAACCACCAGAGATCTAGAATAGCAAAAGCAATTCTAAGGAAGAAGATCATGGGAGGGGGTACCACTATCCCTAACTTGAAACTATACTAAAAAGCCACTATGATGAAAAACAGCATGGTCCTGGCAAAGAAACAGACCTGAGTCTCAGTGGAACTGATTAGAAGATTCAGAAACAACTTCATCTATACTAAGCCACTTCATCATTGACAACGGAGACCAATACACTCAAGCGAGGAAAGATAGTCTTTTTAAGAAATGGTATTAGAAAAACTGGGTTTTCACTTGCCAAAGAATAAAGCTAGATCTAACACTTTCACCATGGACCAAACTAAAATCAAAGTGGATTGGAGCCTTAAATATTAAAGGAGAAATACTACACCTGTGGGAAAATAAGTAAGGTAGAACATGTGGAGATACTGGTATAAAGAAAGACTTCAGAATAAAACCTCACCAACTGGGGAACTAGCAAAAGGAATCAACAATTT
Source organism: Petromus typicus (assembly GCA_004026965.1). Lineage (NCBI taxonomy): Eukaryota > Metazoa > Chordata > Mammalia > Rodentia > Petromuridae > Petromus > Petromus typicus. Next base: position 28,989 of record PVIR01000149.1, read on the forward strand.
GGATCTTATCTTACTAAAAAGCTTCTGTATAACAAGAGAAACCACCAACAGAGTGAAAAAATAACTAACAATATAGGAAAAAAATTTACCAGCTGTTTCTCAGAGAAAGGACTATTATCTAGAGTATATAAAAAATTTAAAAAATCTTCCCCCTCAAATTTAAAGACAATTCAAAAATGACCAGACATTCTTTAGAGGAAGAAGTAAAAGGAATAAAGACATATGAGGAAATGCTCGACATCAGTGGTAATTTGAGAGATGCAAATGAAAACAATACAAATTTTACTTCACTCTGCAAAGATAGGCTGCTATCATGAAAATAATCAACAACAAATTTTCCTGGGAATGTGGGTGGACTGGTACAAAAACTTATATAGATCAATGTGGAGATTCTTTTAAAATCTAGGACTTGAAGTTCCCATTTTACCAGACTATTCCCCTGTCAGGTATATATATATATATATATATATATATATATATATATATATGTATATGTATATGTATATATGTATATGTATGCATACACATGCATGTATATGTATATGTATGTATACACATGCATGTATATGTATATGTATGTATATACATGTATGTATATATGTATATATATGTATATATATGTATATATGTATGTGTGTATATAATAGATATTAATATATTTAATACATATTAATACATATTAATATCATATTATACTATCACATTGATATAAATATTAATATATTTAATAAATTAATGTATATATATTATATAATAATATAATAATTATATTAATAATTATTATAATTATATAATAATATATATTTATAATATATATTTAATAAATTAATGTGTATATATGAATTAAAAGATTCATGCCACAGTGATATATGTAAACACATGTTAACAGTAGCTCAGTTTGTGATAGCTAAATCTTTGAAATGGCCCAAATGCCCATCACCGCAGGACTAGATAAAGATGTGATTTCTCTATAAAACAGAATATTACCCATACACAAAGCATGATAAATTTAAATCACATAGTCAAGTGAATGTACCTCAGACATACTTAAAAATGACATAAATAGGACATAGTCATAAAAGTACTGTATCTTTTCTCTTGTATGAAAAAACTGAAGGTGTAGATGAATGCCAAAATATATAACAAGTAATGTGAAATAAGAAGAAAGAAAATATGCAAAAGTAAATGTGGAAGCGTGGATGGGGGAAAGTTAAATGGAAATAAAAACTTAATAGTAAAAAATAAAATTTGTTCATGTATACAAGGGATGGAGGTTATAGCGAAGGCAGCAGAAAGGGAAAAATGAGAATCAAAGTGTTCATGTACAGGTACAAGTTCTAAATGTTAAATATGATCATATTTTATATATAAAATATACCAATATAATATCTTAAAAGAACAAAAACAGAAGAAATAAACAACAATAAAAATAAAAATAAGAAAAATGTGGATAGAACTAAAACTGAACATTAAAAAAACCCTTTAGGAAATACTATATTATAATTTGCTAGTGCAAAAAGAGTTGTATTTTATATTAAAATTAGTGTTAATACCTCAAAGTTTAAAGGAAGTCTGAAACTGAAATAAAAATCCAGCTCTACAATGAAAGGCAAAATGGATTTACCAATAAAGATATTGATATAGTTGCTAGTTAAATGATAGATTATAACATTTCTAATAGAGAAATACAAATTAAAATAAAGATATTTTGTGGAAACGCCTTTAGTTTTTTTTTTCACTGTACACTCTCAAATTATGACACATCAAAGATATTACTCAATACTGTTTAAAATACAATACATAATACATAAGCATCAATATTATTACCTATCAGATTTGAAAAGATTCAAAGAATGCTTTATTTCCTGGGCATAAAGAGTACTGAATGCTCATTCACTACTGCTGAAAGTATCAAACTGTTTAACAAGGTGGAGTGAATTTCAAAATACATTGAAGTATTCCATGCCGTCATACAGATGTTCTACTTCTAGGACTCAAAAATAAGTATACTGAAAACAAGCAAAAAATAATTGCAGAGTAATTTCTAATATCTAGGCAACTGAATTCAGAGGCTTTTAATATCATGATAGAGACAGTAATATATTTACCTATGAAATTGCCCACTCTGGAAAGCAGCATTAAACCAGATTACATAGCTTTCTTAATTACCAAAATATAGGGAATATGAGATAAATGCATTAAATATTAAATGACAGTTAAGAATGAAATCTATTAAACTCGGGCAGTGGTCACTGCTGTGGAGCAAATTATCCAGATTCTTAAATGAGACAAGGAGAGAAAACAGCTGGATCTAGTGCTGCTTTGTTTGTGTTCCTATTTGATGGTACTGGGTACTAAACCTACTTCTTCCTACTGAGATTTATCCCTGTCCCTTTTCTAATTTTTTTTTAACTTTGAGATAAGGTTACACTGTCATTAAAATTCAAATCTGTACCTTTCTACTTTTAATTTGAACTACTTGCTGCATGTAAAGATTTTAGTCTTCGTGGGAAATTGGTTGCTAATCCTCCACCTTTCCTCTATTGAGACTGCAGTGTTATGTAAAATAAATCAGAAACAAAATTATTTATTGCATGGCTTCTGCCATATGAGAATCCCAAGTTATAAATCATTTACCTAGCATACTAAAGGATGGATTTTAAAAAACCAGGGGAGTGCCGAGGATTTAGCTAGGTGGTTCTGGTGCTTGCCTTGCAAGTGCAAGGGCCCGAGTTCATTCCTGGGTAACCACATGCAGTCAGAACCACATACCACAGTGCTGGGAGTGGTGGCTCACTCCTATAATCACAGCACTCAGGAGGCAAAGGCAGGATGACTGCTGTGAGTTCAAGGTTAAGCTCAGGGCTAAAAAAAGGAGAAATAATATTTTTTTTTTACTTGTGACATTCCTGTCTTGCTTTGCTTTCCCTGATCCTTGCACACTTTTTCCTGGACACTCAATCCCTGACCTCTTGTTTTCTCTTTGTTCTTGGCTTCTGTTTAGGCTACTGTCTGTAAATTTATTTTCTGTTGCCTATTTTGAATTGTGAGTCACACATTTTTTCCTATCTTGGACTTTAGATATTTCTGCATAATCATTATTATTTAAAAT
>PVIR01000149.1:32200-50856 GCA_004026965.1 Petromus typicus
ATCCTCCTGCCTCTGCCTCCCGAGTGCTGGGATTACAGGCGTGAGCCACCACGCCCGGCACTGTGGTATGTGGTACTGGTTGCTGCTGAGTGTGGGTCTCCACACCCAGTATTGTTATGTGGTTACCGGGGAATCGAACCCGGGCCCTTGCGCTTGCAAGACAGGCGCCGGAACCACTGAGCTAACTCCCCGGCCCCCAAAATTGGTGTTTTGATAAATTATATCAGAAATAAAGATGGATTTTTATAATTATAAAAGGGAATTTGTCAGCTTCTAACAAGAGAACATAATTATGTCTATCTCAATCTTATGTGAACATTTATTTTGATATGAAATATGATTTTTGTTAACATGTAAGTTCACAGGCTTTTCTTTGTTTTCATTCTGTGAATTTTGAGGGAATAATTTTCTATTTCTTTTTCATTTTCTTTTAAGTTTTACTTCCAATAAATGAATTATGTTGCTAGATTAAGTACTTATATCTTATTTTTTATTTTTAATTTTAATTAAATTCATTTGTACAATTTAGATATACATAGCTATCAAATTCTTCATATGGAATTAGTACTTGTGCATGATATATCTTAACATTTATTTTCCCATTCTCTCTCCATTCCATTCAAAACTTCTTCTCATTTCTAAAACCTTTGTTCATATTCTATGTCTGTTTCTCATTTTTTCTTTTCCTATTTTTCCCTCTCCCTCTTTTCTTCCACCCTCCCTACTGCTCATCCCATTTGAAACTTTTCTTCCTACTTCATAACATCTAGTACACATTCTGATCCTTTTTTACACTTTTAGTTTCGTACAGTAGAGAATCAGTGTGATATTTACACGTGTGTCTGCTTTTATTTAAGAGTATATCTGGTTGTATCAACTTAGCTATAAATGTTTCAAGTTTATCCTTCTTTTTAACTGAGAAGTACTCCATCATACGACACACACACACACACACACACACACACACACACACACACACACACACACCAAATAAACAAAATGAATATTTTTTATGCATTCATTAGGTGATGGACTTTGGATAATTTCTAACATTTAGCTATTACAAGCTACTGTTATGAACATGGATATGTTTACTTTTTATTCTGTTATTTTGTTGTATTTACTTAAATGCATTAATATTTGCATAACATTTTCCTTTTTCTTTTCTCAAATAGTTGCTCAGACATTTTAGTTTTCAAAAAAACTTCTCATATTTATCTTAGTTTGTTATTTTTCAGTGATATTTCTGTTTCTCCTCAGTCTTCCTTACTATTGTATTTATATATTTTTTTAACTTTCTCTACTTTTGGTTTTAAAAGTTATCCTTACCTTTTGTTTGAACGTAAAAAATATAACTCCACGTTTTTTCTTCCAAATGGTACAATAGTTGACTCTAAAATTTATCTTATTATTATTAAATCCAATGTTTAAATTAGATTACAGCATCTTCTCTTTGTTTATAAAAATATATCTAAAAGATTTGAAATGATTTTCCAATTATTTAGAAAAATTAGATTTTATGTCAGTTAGCTTAGACACATATTATATAAACTGACATGTGATCACTTAACACTGCGGAACTAAAGCTTTCCAGTAAATTCAAGTACTGTTAATAAAATTCACCCACATTGGAAAAATAACTTATATTTTTAAAAAATTATAACTTGAAGCTACATGAAATAACTGAAATATTTGTGGAAATAAAATAAGAATGTTTCATATATCACTTTTATTAATACTAGCACACTGAATCAAGAAAATAAGGTCAATGCTCCTTCAGCTTAACTCAAAATCATCAAACACAATTAAACTATGATTTCTTTGTTCAAGTTCTCCTACTATATCTTGGGGCACAATTGAGTTCAGACTTCATTCTGGCCAGTTTCTCTATTAGGTAAATGTCTAATAACTGCTGTTTTTAGCCTTTGGCTATATTTTCTGCAATTCTGATTTGACACTGTCAACAATATACAGATTTATCCTGGATTTCTAGCAAGACAAAGAAGGAAATGTAAATCATAGTCTGTTCTATGATGGTATTGCTAAATGAACCCATGAGGAACTATCACGTTTTGAGTTGAAATTTCTTAAAATTTTTGTCTTCGTCTGTCAAATATATGTGGTACTATTTAAGGATAAATCAATGGATTAATGACCCTTTTGTCATAGTGGTGATAAGTAAATTAAGCATTTTAACATTAAAATTTAACATTAAATTAAGCAGTTTAACATTATAACATGACCTGAATAAATATTACAGTTTCAGAAACTTATCTAATCCATTTTCCTTAAATTACTTACATATCTAAATTTTTAGAGATTTTTTACACATATCTTCAATAAAGAATGAAATAATAAAATATTTTTATTGGTAATTTAATGAAATAATTATGGTGATAGAAATAAGTATGTGACTTTTTCCTCTTAATATGTTGTTTTAATTTTTTTAAATTTTGTTAATAAGGTATCATCAGTACTCAAGCTTATATTTATTCATGTCTTGTAACCTCTTCCAAAGGTTGATTTTACTTCATATTAAAGGTTGCATAATTGAAAAAAAACTAATTAGAGTTTTAGTAAGGACTAAAAGTTGGAGGATAAAAATAGACACAAATTATCCACTTCATTATATGTAATGTATACTTACCAAACATAAATAGTTACATAATTAACTCTTTCTAGAAAAATTCATCTAATAAGCTTTAAGCTCTCATAAAGGTCACCTGGAAATGAATAATGAAAAAAAAAATGATTTTGGTTTACAATGCTTAACAAAGTTACTAAAAGAATTTTGGAAATCATTTTTAATCCACAATATCAATTCTTAATATAAAATTGGTGAAACTCAGGTTGAAATTAATTTCAATTGTTATTTAAATACTTCTGTAGGAACTATATTACATTATATTATATTTACAGAATTATACAATATAATTGATAAGTAATTTTGGTAAAATAAGTATTCCACATACAAATACAATGTAATGAAAATTAATCTTAAATGATTTAATTATTAGACTACTTCCTGAAAAGTTAATTGGCACCAATATGTTAAACCAAAGGTGACGAAGACTTGTAAACTGTGCTGCAGTACAAGGAGGTTGTAATAGTTAGAAAAAGTGGAATAAGTAAACCAGATACATGTAATTTTGTGACAATAGCCTTACTATGATCATATTGAAAGCATTATTTTAATTTGTGATATTTTTTATTGATTTTTTAACGTTCACCAAAAACAATAATTGTTAGTAATCAAAATCACAAAAGATCATAGGTATTAAATAACTTTTTAGTTTTTTTGAAGATGTCTACATTATTATAAACTTTTAAACATATTTTAAAATTAAGGAAGCAATCATAAATCTTAAGAAATCAATCACAATATACTACCATAAGTACACTGAACATATTTATGTTTAAATTATTTGAATGTTTCACCAATATGCTCAAATACATATTTTGTTATAAAGTTCAAAATATTCAAATTGCATTGGATCAATGCGAAGACACTATTACTGTATTTTTCTCTTTATTATCATAGTCAAGGTAATTTTAAAAGGGTTTCTTTGGTAGTTAAGTAAGTTTTGTATATAAATATACTTGTGTTCTAAAAGCTGTAATTATTATCTGAGAGTTGTGCTTCACATATCACTCTGATATCATAGACAACAGTGGAGTTCATCAGTGACCGTCCTCTCAGCCCTTCCAGGCATACAGAATAGGGAACTTCTCAGTAGTGTAGCCTGCAGGCTGGAATCTGATGATGTCTATGCCACACCGATTAACTTTGTGGACAAGACTTTGCAGTCTCCTCCTTCTTTCTGCCATGTTGTAACTGGAGGAGGCATTGCTGTGACGAGGACGCTGCCTAAAATATCAAATGCATCCAGAGCAGAGGAGTCACTGAGTGAGCGTTGGTGCCATCCAGAGACTCAATCAGACCTGCAGTGCTGTTATCATATACGGGAAAAAAAAGAAGACAGTAACAAACTTTCCTTTGTCTTAAGTGTCATCAATTCTAAATAATATTAGCTAATTTCAAAATTCAGTAAGTAGTTCATTGCCCTTTAATTATAAGTCTATGTTTTGATGGTTGCTACTGCGTATTTCTGTTTCCCTAGAACACAATGTTCATCTCCACTTTTGACTTTTTTGCACTGTTTATTCCCTTATTTCTCCAATAATCACTTTGCATTCTAAACCCACATTCTAGTCATTTCTTATTTACATATAATACTAATGTTTTTTAAAGTGTAAATGACAGGTTAAAAATAATTGTTGAGAAATCTGATATTTATTTTCCTCTTTGTTGTAGAATGGTCAGAATACTGAATTGGAATACATTTATGACTGTAATTGCAATAAACAAGATGTCCCAACAGAAATAATTTATTCATGAGCATGGTTTTAACTACATACGAAAGTGTTTCTAAGAAATGGATAAAAGTATGCCATACTCAAAATGATTAATTAATTATTGGTAATTAATGATTAATTAATGGTTAAAGATTAATTAATGATTAATTATGTGCTAATAAATATTACTGCAAAATTATCTGCAAATATTACTCACCTTATTATCAATGATCTATGTGTGATATACTTTTTATATTCCCAAATATAAGCAAGCAACAACTCTGATGGACTTAAGTGCCTTAAGTTTTTAAATATTTTTGAAATACTGTCAAACTCTAACTGCATCAATAAAAGAAAATAATAAACGTGATGGTTGAAAGCTAATAATTCAGTGGGTGTATGTAAGATTGTATATAAACTACTTCAATGATGTTGATGTGACTGAATCAAAAACAGTGAGGAAAATCCAAGACTTGCAGTTGTCCAGCGATATAGAAGGTTGTTTTCCCAAATCTCTTGTGCTGCACTATCATGCTTTGGCAAACAGAAGTCATTCAAAGTAATGCAGCACCAAACTTTGCTTAGGATAGGAAACCAAAAGTGCACATGACAGCTGTTTGCATCAGCTGATTGTGAAGGAAGACTGAAGGGCTGAAAAAAAAGTATCTAGTCTCTTTATCATCCTTTTAGGTTTTACTTTGCGCTAGTTTCTACGGTACTGGAGACAGAGCCCACTCTCAGGAACACCAGGCCCGTGTTCTCCCAAAGAGGGGTCCCTATTCCTCCGTGTTTTTCTCGACTGTTCATAGCTGCTGCTCTGCTTTTTTTATTGAGACAAATACACAAATTAAAGGCGTTAAAATTGAGCTCTTTGTCATGTAGTCAATCTACTGCTTACCGACAAACCAAGCTCGTTGTTCTGACCTCCATGTGTCAAAATAAAATAGTCTAGATTTGAATAAAAGTATCTAATTTTGTTTAAAATTTAGTTTTGAGAAGGCTAAATAAGATAAAGCTTTGTAAAATCAGTCAAGTGCCATTCAGGAATTTTTTTTTTTTTTTTGGCCCTGAGCTCAATCTTAAACTCACAGCAGTCCTCTGGCCTCTGCATTCCAAGTGGTGGGATTACAGGTGTGAGCCACCATGCCCAGCACTGTGCTGTGAGGTTCTGATTGCTTTGAATGTGAGTCTCCTCACTTGGCATTGTTGTATGTGGTTAGCGGGGCTGGAACCTGGCCCTTGCACTTGCCAGGCAGGCGCCAGAACCACGGAGCTAAAAATCCTGGGCCTCAAAATTCAGAAATTTTGAAAAACAATTTAGAAAATTATTCAGACTTAGCTTTAAATATAAAATATAAAATTTAATTTATGTTTTTGGAAAGCTGGGTGGACGGACATGCAGTAGATATGTGGATAAGAACAATGACTGATACTGAGTTTCAGGAAAGACATCAGCTCTCTGTCACTTTTTTTTTTTTTTTCCAGCCATGTACATTCAAGGTCATCAATTAATCAATTGCAAAGTAAACATTCATCTTTCTGTGTAAACTAGCAAACAGATGCATTCAAAGTTTGATAATCATTCTATAATTAAATTTCCAATGTATGTTCAAATGAGTGCATCTCAACTTTATTTTAACCTATGCTCCATTTTGGTAAACATCAAACTCTTATATTCTCCATTAATGTCACTTGAGTTTCAAAATAAATTAGATATTGTCACCAAGAGCATGTCAAATCAATGATAATATTAGTAAAAAATATTATAATGTGAAAGAAAAGATCATTCTGTACTTAAGGTCTGCTTCTTTGGCACGAGGTTCACTGTCCTAGAAAGTGAAGTTTAAACACAATACGGGTCATTGTCAATGTCAAGTGTGTTTTACTCTTTAGTTTCCAAGCTGAACTGTTATAGAGTGCTTGTGGTTATTTCCTTTTCTACTTTTGGAATAACTGAAATAATAACTTGTGGAATAATTGGAAACATTCTCAGGTTCTGTTATCTTATCTGCAGAAGTCATTGCTTTCTTTCTATATTCTCACTTCCCAATTTAACTTTTCTATATATACTCAGGTTACATACGCATCATGCACTAGATTTTTGCATTTCACCAGACAGGAAGCACAGATAGAAGCAGATGCAAGGACAGTGTAAACATCTGCACAGGCCCCGGGAAAAACATAGCTTATATATATCTTGGTGGTTTGATTTTATTTATTTTTTTTGAAATGCTTGATTATATTTAAGCCTTAAAGTGAAGGAAGTTGGCCTATTTCTATACTTAGTGATGTTGTTACCCATCATAATATTTTTTACCTTGAAGGTATGATAAAATTTTATTGTTTTAAGATTAAGATACCAGTCTGATCCATCATTAATTCCTCATGTAGAAATTTATAATTTATAACTATAAACAAAGTAGATATGCATTTAGAAAGCCAACATATTTTAAAACATATGCACATTCAAATAAAATAATTTAATTTTTACTGTTATTTAATTCTCAGTGACTTTTAGGGAATAAATCATGTCATTCTACAGAAAAGGAAGAAATTTTGGTGAGGAGAAGAATACAAGATTAGAATCAGAAACCTTGAGGAAACATCTCATGGCTACATTTAAGACCTTTGTGATTTCATATATGTAATTTCATTTCATTTCATTTCAAAAGGTTAGTTTTTATATGTAATGGATAAGGATTTTGTTTTGTTTTGTTTTGTTTTGTTTTGTTTTGTTTTGTTTTGTTTTTGAGACAGGGTCTAGCTTTGTGGTTCAGGCTGGCCCTGAGCTCAGCCTCAAACTCACATCACAGAAATCCTCCTGACTCTGCCTCCCGAGTGCTGGGATTACAGGCGTGAGCCACCATGCCCGGCACTGTGGTATGTGGTACTGGTTGCATGCTGGGCATGAGTCTCCACACCCAGTATGGTATGTGGTGACCGGGGATCAAACCTGGGTCCTTGCGCTTGCAAGACAGGTGCCAGAACCACTGAGCTAACTCCCTGGCCCAATAATATAAATGTTTAAGTGTTCAGTATAAAATAAGATTGAAAAATAATTTGCCTTAAGGAAAGATTTTTAGCACTTCTTTCTGATTAATATCTTATTTTGCATATATATTTTATGTGTATATGTCATGGATATGATTGAAAGTCTATAAGTATGTTAAAACATATATTTTTATGTCAATCAGTGAGTGTAGATTTGCCTCACATTTCACACTTACTGCAGATTTGTGTCAGTAATGGGGATAAATATCACTTTAATCTCACCTGTTGGGAGTGAGTTATTCAGTCTCTCACTCAGAAAGGAGTATGTGAAGCAAATGAATAATACTGATTCTGTAATAAGAAAAGCTTTTGAAAGTCCCTTTATTTGTGGACTAAGTATATTGTTGTGTAATCCATTCAGATTTCTTAGTATAAGTCATGGGTCTTGTTCAACTACATTTGAAGTTTAATCTGAAAGAACTGCAAAATTATAAATCAATCATGTATTGGTTGAGCAATTTCTCCTGTTTAAATTATCTCATAGGTTGCCAAAAAGGAAGTTTTTGTATTTCTATTCTCTTTAATATCTGATAAATTAATAATTGGATTTTTTAGTTTTGAAATTTGAATACTGCCTTAATACAGAGGAAAATAACTTCAAATGATGTGAACTATCATCATAAAATATAATGCTTAACCTAGACATTAACATCTTACAAAAGTGGAATCAGAGGCAAATATAATGTATGTACTTAGATTTCACCTATTAAGATGTGAATTATTTTATTTGGATATTTTACCTATGTAAATTGTGCAATTCAAATTATTGTCCTAGTCAAATTTGTAGTTCTTGAGGGCTATTTTAATGATCATGAATTTACATTAAAAGCACATGAATGCAGCACAGTAATAACAACTAAAAATATGTTGGTTCCTCAGCAGAAATTCTGAGAAACCCCTTTGTGAGAATGGATAACAACAAACAATATGCATATTGCCTGGATGGAATAAAAAGAAAAACCATTTTGCTGCTTTCCCCCTACCTGACCATGGACTGTTTCCTCTCTACCGTGTCTCTATGCTTTGGAACCTACTGACTACAGACAGAAAACTATGAATAGTGAACTGAAATAAATCTCTCCATCTTTAAATTATACATGTCAGGTATTGTGTCTCAAAACTGAAAAACTAACTACCTCAGGATACTAATAAGCACATCCACAATCTTTACATTTCTCTAGTGACTTCTTAACACCTTTGGATTTTTGTTTTTTTCTAAAGTGATAATCATTAAATCACACATGTACTGAATGATGAGTGAAAAAAATAAATATTTTTTGCAACTTCTCTGTAGATTTTCAAGATGTGTGCATCATGAAAGAGTTAATTTTTTATCTATTTGCTTGCTTCCTCTTATAAATTGAGAACAAGTGTGTTGTCAAGACTGAGTGTCACTGGGACATATACATTTGGTTTCTGTGTCAGTTAAATAATGCAGAACAAATTTATTTGACAAAAATCTCTCCCATTGTTTTTGAACAATATTATTTTCAGGTTTCATCAGATACCAAATAAATGTATGAAAAAAATACCGAAGTTCAAATCAACTTTAATTTCTGAAATAAATTACCACAATAATATTTCAATAAATATATTTATCAGTCATAGAAAAATAATACAAGCTACACGGCTTAAATGTATGACACAGAAGATATAAAACAGTTAAGTTATGAACAGGAGTAAAAAGATACATCACACAGAATTTGCTAAATAAAGATCATAGGAAGTACCAAAGAAAGGCGTAGGCAGGGAGAAGTTGGTGTCTTGAAGTGTAATAAGAATAACTGGAGCATTTGGAATTAGTTCAGAAGAAGGAGAGGAGAGATACAGTGGCATTGTGTGACTTTTAAATTGTTATTTGTGCTTGGTAATGTTCTTGATGAATTTCTATATCATTTTCATAGAAATCAGTGACCATGTCATTAGAAAATATGAAGTTAAATCCCCCAGTACAAAAGAAAGAAAGAAAAGAAAGATAGAAAAAGAAAGGAAGGAAGAAATAAAGAAAGAAAGAGAAAAATCCTACTCTCCAAAAGCCCAAGTGGCAGTATATATGAAGATTATCACTCATTAGCAAATGCACCAGGAATACTGGAAAGATCTGATGTCATCCATACAATTGTTAGTAAATAAGAGACACAATTTTGAATATCTGGCATTGATAATAATATGCTCAAAACCATTTTAATTGTCTTATATAATGTCTGTTGAGTCTTCTGAACTCTGAATGCTCCAATTTCCCTTTGGCATGCCCAGACCAAGCCTAAAGGCCATTGCCCTGGTCCATTGAGCAGCTCTGCCAAAACACTATAGACTGGCTCCTCATAAACAATAGAAGATATATTTCCCAGCATTCTCAAAAGTGCACGGAAAAAAAAAAAGGATCTGATAGCTGGTAAAGTCTCCTTTGCCTATTGCAAAGTTTTGTTGCTACATCCTCAAAGGAAGAGAAGAAAGTGAAGAATGCTTTCTAACTGCTCTTTTGTGACGGTGGTAATCTCATTCGTAAGTGTGAAAGTTTCCTGATTTACTGAGGTCCGAGCTTCCTCAGTTAATACTCTCAGGCTGAGCATTGCATTGGAACAGACAGACTTTAGAAGGGACACAGGTGTGGAAATCACTGTGAACTTCAATTAAATTTCTGGTAAGGTTATTTTAATACAGGTGATGTTCATTGTTTAGACAATGGATATATTTTCTGGAGAGTAAAAAGCCTTATTTATAATTTTTAATACCACTAAATATCTTTCAGTTGAATAAAACAAAGTACAAATTAAGATTTCAGTAAAGGTTGCACAGAAGACAAGGAGATGGGTCTCTGAGAAATGAAGTTTCCAAAAGAATGTGGTTGAAGGGAAATGAGAAGAGGAAGGGGAAATAAGGAGATTAAAGTTGTGCAATGTACAGGAACTTAAAAAGTTTAATAAATTTAAATACTGTATCTCATTGAAATGAACTAAGATTATTAATATCTGTAAGATTGAATATGGGAGAAAAGGAATTAGAAGTGGAAGACATGAGCAGGAAGAGGAAAAGGATTAAAAGAAATAGAATCAATCTATACCATGTGCATGTACTATTCAAGATAATTAGAACTAGTATGTACTGTATATGTATGGATAAAAATTTAAAAAGGACAAACAGCAAATCAATATATGAAAAAATGTTCTCCATTTCTGCTCATTAGAGATGCAAATTAAAACAGCACTGAGATTCCACCTCGCTGCAGAAAGAATGGCCATCACCAAGAAATTAACCTATAACAAATTCTGGTGGGGCTGTGGGGAAAAGGAACCCCTCTCCACTGTAGATATCATTGTGGAATCAGTGTGTATATTCCTCAAAACACAAAAATTACAGGTTTCATTTTACCTAAATATTTCCCTTTTTGGTATATTTCAGATAGAATAAAAATATCATACCATAGTGAGTTAGGCACACTCACATTTATAGCAATAGAGTTTGTAATAATTAAGTCTTGGAAACAATTCAAATGCCCATTGATCCATGATGGATAAAGATGAGTATATATATGGTAGAGTAATTCTCAGCCATAAAGAAGGATGAATTGGAGAAATGTATAGACACATAGGTGAATCTTCAGATCATATTCTCTGAAGTAAATTTCTCTGAAATAAATCAGATACACATATTCAAATATAATTTCTGTAGTGTGAGAAATGAAATATACAAATAAAGACTAAAATGTACAACAGATATTATAAAATAGGAAGAAAATATTCAGATGAAGGGGAACTATGTAAGGAGGAAGGGGAACAAGGGGAAAAGAGAAAAAAGGAAGAAATGTAAACAAAGCTTTTGTTAAAAACAGAGAAAAGGATTGAAGGGAGGGGAGAGAAATGGGGGAAAAAAACAAATCAAGATATATAAGATATAAATTGCCTCTGATGAATGAGAACATTACACATATTTAAAAATGTACCAATAAAACTCACTAATTAAAAAAATTAACTAGTCATTTTAAATTTTTTTCTTGATTTTTCTATTTTATAAGATTTTGTTAATTAAAATAGAGGGGCTTCCTCTGAAGTAATCTGTAGACTTATTCCATCTACAATCACTAGGGATGTTATGTAAAATCTTAAATTTTTTATTGATAAATGTATTGAAAATAGCCTGACTTAGATGTGTTCATAACCCTCAGGAAAGGAATGTTTGAGCTAGAAGACACTGAAGAAGTGCTTTATGATTTAGGAAAATTTAGACAAAAGCTGACTCATAGATAGAGAAAAATCATCGGAAGAGAAAGTCAGTGTAAAGTGTAATTATGAAAATTATATTTTCCATTCATATCATAATCTCTAATGTTATACTGTGTCCATTTAACCTCAGTAAGCAGAGTTTCTCACTATATGACAAAATTTAACACATTATTACAAAACACTATTTTCCCTTGTACAAGTACTCCTGTGACATTTGTGCCTTTGCATAAAGTAGAGATTAGTGCTACTAACATGCATGTATTTCTATTTATTGTTATTGCTATAAATCTTCATATAGGGAAGTTTGAATATCCAAGGTAGTTTAAGTGATTAATTCCCCTAAAAAAGAGATACACTTATCTTCACACATTATAAAATCATTTAGCCCTAGCACATCTAAACCCAGGCACACCTTATTACATTTAATTGTATCATGGATCATTGACTGTTTGTCCAAAGGGAGTAGAGTTAATAACCATTAGCAATTGAGTATCAAAGTGAGCAAAGACAACATTCACCCAAAATATATGATGTCTTATTTTTTTAAGATCTTATACACACAATAGTTTCAAATATGTGTGTATACATATATACATTTTTAAAAGCATGTACTTGCTGTCATGCGTTCTACTGGAAGAATTTTAAAGCATTGATATTAAGCTGTTTAACATTTAAAAAGTAAGCTCCACATAAAAGCAGTTAGAAACTGTATGCTTGCTTGTCCTGGGCTCTCGCAGGTTGTCCTCAGTCTCAATCAGTGAGGTGCTCTGCTCCCTGACATGGAACCCTGCTGGGAAAGTCTGAATCAACAGGATATCCAGGCAATGGGATCCACCTGGCTGGTCTTGCTGACTAATGACAACAGAGATGACTTCCCAAAGCAAACGCAAAGCATACATTTACTTATCTCCCAGTATTTGATACTAGCTCATTTAAACAGGATATTCAACTTCTCCACAAACTGAAGTTTCATGTTTCACATGGTGACACACACTTGTCATCTCAGCACTCAGGAGGGTGAGAGGATCATTGTGAGAGTAGCTGTTTGCACCAAGTTATAGTTCTTCAGAATGTCATTAATTTACCAATGATCAGATTTCTGGTTGTGCAAAAAGATTTGTAGGAAAAGCATTGTAAATGTAGTATAGTTTGCCCATTTCTCAGATTACATGATAACTAAGCACAAAAAAGGTTATATCAGTTATCAATATTTCTCATATAAACAAATATGTAAAAATCACTTTTCAAAAATAAAATGAATATGAAAGAAATTGAATGTTTACTTTTTCCAAAAAAAAAATTTATAGTAAAGCATTTCTTTATGTCTTCCAGTCATCTTAAATTTCTTGCTTGAAAGAGAAGAAAATATATTTCTAATTAGATTTTTTGAAACTTAGTGAACATTTAGCCCATTCATGATGAATCTTTTAGTGATGAGTGCCCAAAGTACAACTCAAAATCTACTTATTCAACACAGAGTGCCAACCTTGAAATTTCACATGAGCTACATTGAGATTTTGGTTCAGAAAAAGTAGGTCTCATATTCACATCTTCTTTCTGAAAAGAAACACAAATGACATGCATGCTATAGGTTCATCATGTCCCATTTAGCCATTCCAATCCAATATAATATATGCATAAATCTGAGTTAGCTAAATGACAAACTGCTTAAAACAAGGTTGATTTTGTAGGGTTTTGTTTGTTTGTTTTTTGTTTTTACAAATAGAAAGCAAGGTGCATAACACTTATTTAAACCTCAAAACAATAAAATTTCAAATTATGATATTAGGTATTATGTCAGTGTAAATGTGTTTCAATATTTTTGGAGCACATATGCACTTTGAGGAATGGAACTCCTTGTTATAATATTTACACACGAGATCTCACAGGCAAGCACTGCCCTCCTCAGAGTGTACAGCTATTGTTTGGAAGTTGCTAAAGGGAGTTATTGTTAAGGGCTCAAAGCCCCAGGCTAGCCATGCTGTTTGCATATTTACATACTGCATTTCAGTGCCCTGTGTCCCTTTATCTCAGGTGTCTAGCAGAGACAATTTCCAAATCCCTTCACAGAGGCCTTTCTGCAAGAGATGGACAGAACATGAAAGAAATGTTGAAAACATTTTCTCAGTACTGTTTCTGTCCTCAGTTCTTTCACACACCCAGTCTTTTCTTTTCTCACTCCTCCAACTCCAGGGTCCACAAAGTAGCTTGATCTTTTGATTTTAATTTTGCTATGGAGTGAGACAAGCCCCACAGGTGGGCTGATCTGTTTTACCCAGGACCAGTGCTGGAGAAAAATGTAACACAAGAAAAAGTCAGTGCTTTTTTTCCATTTCTAGTCCATAGCATATACTCCTGCAATACATTATTTGGGACTCATTTTTGTTATTTTTGGCCCTATTTTATTAATCACTTCCTCAAATATCTGGAAATGGAACTCTATCTCTCTGCTCAGCTGAGGTTTTTTTGTTTGTTGTTGTTTGCTTGTTTCTTTCTTTGTTTTGAGACAGGGTCTCACTTTGTAGTTCAGGCTTGAACTCACTCTGTAGCCCAGGCAACCCTCATACTCACAGCAATCCTCCTGCTTCTGCCTCCAAAGTGCTGGAGTTACAGGCATGAGCCACTACACCTGGTGTTTGGTACCTGTGACTCAACTTGGGACCTTGTGCTTGCCAGGTAGATGCCAGAGCCACTGAGCTAAATCCAGTCCTTGCTTCTGACAAAATATATAGAAGCAAACTAGCCAATTCAGCAATTATCATCATTCTAGGAGAGCGAAGTCCTGAAGATCCTGCACATCACTCTAGAAGCTGTTGTATAGTCCCTGTGATGCATCTTGAATGGGAAGGAGCATGCTGTTTGCAAGACTTTATTGATCATTTTAATGGCCGAGTAACAGTCAATTTTATTTTCAACAACATACATTAAAAAACAGGCACATTTTACTTATCCAGTCTCCTGTTGATAGGCATTTGAGGTGTTCCCAAAATTTAGCTATTACAAACTGAGCTACTATAAACATGAGTGTACATATGTCACTGTGAAATTAATCTTTTAATTCTTTAATGTATATATTTAGCAGATTAAATGGGACCTGTAATCTAGTTTTTTGAGGAATCTTCACACTGATCTTCACAGTGGATGTACCAGAAATACATTCCCATCAAGAGCAGAGAAGGGTTCTTTTCTCCCCAAAGCCTCTCCAATATTTGCTACTCTTTTATTTCTTGAGAGCAGCCATTATTTCTGGAGTGAGATAAAGTTTCCGGATTGTTTCCATCTGCATCTCTAAATTAACTAGTGATGTTGAACATTTATTCATATATTTCTATGCTGCCTTTACTTCTTCACCTGAAAAATATCTATTAATTTCAAATGCCCTTTTTTGAATTGAGTCTTTAAACCTGGCGGAGCTGATGTTTTTAATTTCTTGTGTATTCTAGAGTAGCCAGTTTGGGGAACTGTGGAATGATAAATTTGAGTGACTTGTACTCAAATGGATGTTCCTTGATTACATACTCATAAGTGAAATGATAAGACACAGATGTATAAATACCATATTGTTTCTCTTGTATGAGAAACTAAAAGTGCAAACTAGATCCTGAATGTATGTTACATGTTGTGAAATAGGAAGAAAATGTTCAAAGGAAAAAGCAAAAGGGGATAGGTAAAAATAAAGCAAGTAAATTTTTAAAAATGATAGTAAAAAATATGTATGATAGGATGTTGAGATGGTAGAGTGGGCAGGGGCAAGGAAAACAGTGAGAATAAAGATATGTCATATACAAGTACTAATTTTTAAGGGTGAATATAATACTAATGCATATGTAAAATGTACCAATAAACTCAGTTTAAAAGAAAAGAATGCATTGGTCCTGCAAGGCACAGTCCCAAAATTATCAGTGTGGAAAAATGCTAGTAAGTCAAATAGCCAAGGACCCTAAGGAGTTGCTGAGGTATGTTTAAGAATAATCACAAATTATTTGTTAGTTTAAATTTTCAGGCAATTTTCCTGACTCTCTTCCAGCTCACCTGCTGAGCTCATGCTCCACCTTCAGTCAGATGAAAGATCAACACAGAACTGTTTTTGTAGCTCCAAGGCTGGGATCTTAGAAAGTCAGGGGGCTTCCAAGAATTGAGTAACTGTTAAGATATTCCCTGGCCTGGATACACATCCTGCAATGCAATAAGATGTTGTGGATTCAGGGAAAAAAGAAAAGATAGAAGTCGTTTCCTTCCTTAGAAACTTAATTAGAGATAATTAAGAGATTATCCCTAGAGATAATCTTGCTAAGGCTAGTAAGGCAGAGGGCACAGGTGAGAAGCATGTTACTACCAACACTTTCAGAGTGTGAGACCAAACACAAAGGTGATAGAAGGCAAGCACTCCTGACAACATTAACTACTGTTTCTGCTGCCACCCCTTTCCAGGGATAGCCTGGGCTCCTCTTTCTGCCCCACACTGCACAGGCCCTGGGAGTCCTGATTTGGGGGAAACAGCTGTACACCACAATGTTTATCCTCATTTCCTGCTTCCTGCAATGTGATTAGATTCTGTGTAATTTTTTTCTTTTTTTCAGTACTGGGAATTGAACTCAGGACCTTCCACTTGCCAGGCAGGTGTGGCACCACTGAGCTAAATTCCTAGGCCTTGTAGTTAGATTGAATTCAGCTGTCCTGTGATAGACAAAGTTTCTGTTCTCTCTCTCCTCTCTTGCTGTGAATTCATTCAATTGGACCAGCTAAGTTTTGATAAAAACTTCTCAGGTTTTAGAAATAATCTCAAAGAGTGGAAAAGCTGATATCCCAGAAGGGTTAGGAGAGCCTGTGTGAAGATTAGAATGTAATAAAAAGACTTAAAAAGCATGTACCTCTGAGCCATTTAGATACCAATGCAAGAAAATGGTGATCCCTGCTATTTCTAGCATTAAATAGAAGGAAAGAGTAGTATGTTAGTTACTTTTCTCTCATTGCTGAAACAAAACACCATACACCCAAAATTGAAGAGGAAAGACTGTATTCAGCTCAAAATTGTAGAGGTTTTAGTCCATAATCAGCTGGCTCCAAGGCAGAGTGCCAAGGGGCAGATAGCACTGTAGAAGAAAATAGGTAGCAAAGGTAGAAAGGGAAGCAGTTTATGGTGGTGGAAGACAGAAAAAAGTGACAAGAGACTTGAAGAGTATCGTTCTTTTCCTTTTATTTTATTCACACCACTGGCATGAGGTGGTGCCAAAACAATAGCTCATGCATTGTGGTTTAATCCTAGCATCATACACTTTAGATTTATCCACCTTTGGTCACATGAGGTTTTGGACACATCTAGACCCAAACCCTCACAAGAAGATAATGATCTGAAGCTGCTACTACCCGGAACTTTTTCCTATGATTGTTATGGACCCAGCTCTTCCACCTACTTCAAACCTTGAGCATAGCACTTCTTGTAAGTAAGTGTAGCATTGGTATTGTCTAAGGGATGTGTTGCCAGCCTTTGGCCATAGGCCAAATCACAGGTAAGGATATTGTAGAAGGGCATGTGATGAACTGTAGTTATCTGATTCTTGAAACTTAGCTGGTAACTTTATCATTGCATTGGGTTCCTGGAAGCTATGATCTGACATAAAATAAAAATTTCCCCAAAGGCACAGATTTTGTGGATGTTCACTAAACCATGACTATGATGGCAAAGGGAAATTTAAAAAAATATGTGAAGACTGTAACTATTGACTAAACTCGAACTTATATGTCCTTTCCTCTACAGCCCAGAGGTTGGGCTACAGGGAGTTCCAGAAGACTCTAAAAATTCAAACTCCACAGGAACCGTCACTGTAATCAAGCACACCAATCAGCATGCAAATCTGTCTCTTTTATCAGACCTTGCCCAAGGCTAAAAACTCTTCCCACTGATAGATTCCTGAGCCAATAGGCCAGAAACCTCCTGTCAGATAAATAGCAATGTGTCTCTCAAATGAATAATACATGGCTGTGTATTTTGTCCAAATGGTCAATTATCTTTTATTAGAGTAAAGATTATTTTATAGAGGTAAAGTATTTATAACATATTTTATCATACTAACAATTTGTAAGCATGCAAGTCATTGATAATGAATATGCTTATAATGTTATATCTAGTCAGTACTGTCCACTTTATAGCTCTTACATATTAACTTTAAGCTCTCTACTTATTTAACAAGTTCTCATTTCCCTGCTTCTGATCTTAGCTTATATATATGTGTGTATATATATATATATATATATATATATATATATGTATATAATACAAATTATGTATTATACATAATATATATTACAATATACATATTATACACAATATAATATATATGTATATATATTATGTATGCATATATATATAGACTTCTTTAAGTACTTTTTATAAGTGGAATTTCATGTCATATGACTTTCTGTGAATAGCTTATTTTATTTAGTATAATAGTCCTAAAAGCTCCACTGTGTTTCAATATACTGAAGAATTTCTTTCCTTTCAAGGCTGAGTAACATTTTTGGTGTATTTATATGCCACATTTTCTTGTTCATTCATCTGTCAGTGAAGTAGGTTATTTTCACACTTAACCAATGTGAATAATGTTGCTATAAATACAGTTGTACAAATACCAATACAAGTACTGTAGATATTTGTTTTCAATAATTTTAGGTATACATATAAATCCTGAAATGGAATCTAAGAGATTCATGGTAATTCTATTGTTAATCTTGTAGAAAATATTACATTATTTTCCATAGCAATGATAACATTTTATATCTACATAGGCAGAATATGATGTTTTCAGCTTCTCCAAATCATTTTCAATTCTAGCTATCATCATAATCATCATCATCAACAACAACATCATGACCAGTTTGCCTAATAGCTATCTATTGCAGTAACCATGATGCGATATTTATATAGAAACTCCAAATGACATAGGGGAAATAATATAACTCCCAACTTACTAGATGTCAGATAAGTTCAGTTCGTGTTCTCCAAAGTCAAACAAATAATATTAATTT
>PVIR01000149.1:50956-69372 GCA_004026965.1 Petromus typicus
GCCCTGAGCTCAGCCTCAAACTCACATCACAATCCTCCTGCCTCTGCCTCCCGAGTGCTGGGATTACAGGCATGAGCCACCACGCCCGGCACTGTGGTATGTGGTACTGGTTGCTGCTGGGTGTGGGTCTCCACACCCAGTATTGTTATGTGGTTACCGGGGAATGGAACCCAGGCCCTTGCGCTTGCAAGACAGGCGCCGGAACCACTGAGCCAACTCCCCGGCCCTCAAACAAATAATTTTAAGGGGTTAAGAGTAGGAAATATTCGTTGAAAAGGGGAGATGTAACTCCTGACAGACTGAAGGGGACCAAGGAGGGTTACCAGTGAGCCCACTTTACGGAAGAAGTTTTATATAGAAAAATCATTATGTGGATACAAAATCATAAGGTGGTTACAATGCTGGAAAAAAACTATAATTAAGCAACAAGAATGTAATATAGGCACATACGTAATCCTGATTCTTTGGAGCAACAAATCATATAGTAAGTGTGCACTGAAGGAACAAAGACCTTTTTTTTGGAAGGGATGAGTCAGGAGGTCCCAGTCATCCACCGGAGTGACTGATGTCTGTTGAGATTTTATATTCAATCAGGTGTATATAGGTCTAGTCATTTCATCTTTATCTTGAGGCCTGACCTCCAGTGAATGTGCTTCTATCACAATTGTAAGATATTCTTATTGGCTACACTGACTCCTTCAATAGCCTAACTCTGTCTGATGGATTATATTTTGCCCAAATTTTGCTTTCTATAATAATTTCTGACTGCAGTTTAGATTAGTTATGCTTAAGTTTTTCCCTTTGTAACTTCCTCTGGGTAGTTTAAATAATATGTCCCCAAATTCAAATTTCTGTTTATATACTGTCAAAGGATTTGGTAAGCTTTTTGATAGTGTTGGTTTATAATTTTCATCAAGTAATTATATTTAAATGTTTTCTATTAATATGTCTTTGTATTCACGTTTTTTCCTTTACTACCCCTTATTTGAAATATTACACCTATGAGACTACTTTTGCAGTCTCATATTGATATACTAAATCTTCGTTCATTTCGTTTCAAATTTTATCTTTAATATTTTAAAACACCGTATCTTCAAATTCCTAAATTGTTTTCTTCTATGCATAATCCATCACTGATAAAATTAATGAGTGTTCTGTTTGTGTCTAGATGTTCCCCAAAGTCTCATGCATCTTAAGTGGAGCTTTTTGAGAGGTAACTGGATCTAGAGAGTGTGAAGCTGGAATTGAATCATAGTGCAGTGCTAGGATCAAGAGCACTATGATGCCAGACATGGTAACTCACACCAGTAATCCCAGCACGCAGGAGACAAAGGCAGGAGGATTGCCATGAGTTCAAGTAGTCTGGGCTGCATAGTGAGTTCAGGGCCAACCTTAACTACTAAGTAATACCTTGTCTCAAATAAAAAGTGTTGCTTGCTTTAAGAAGCTTGGACAAGATAAGATTTAGAAGGTGTTATGGTTGTCCATTGTTGCTTTGGCTACCATTTGTCCACTGTGAGCTGTTACTCCTCTGCAGTGATTGTTTACCAATTTTCTTTGCAGCCAGTAGATCATAGGCCAAAACTTCTACAAACTGTGAGCTAAATAAAATTTTTCCCCTTTCACTGTAGTTTTCAGGTATTTTGTCCTAGCGAAGAGAGAAATGTAATTTATGCAGAATTCGATAACAGAGAAGTGGGGCCATTGCTGTTACTTGTCCTGGCCACCTTGATTAAAAGAGCCTTTGGATTTGGCTTGTGAGAAGATGAAGACTTAGAACAAATTCAAAATTGGTGGGTAAAAGGTAGAGTTGGGACACATTAGGCTGTGTGTGATCAGATTCTGGTCAGAGCTCAAAAGACCAAAACACTGATGGAAATGCTGCTGATAAAGACCAGGCTCAGGAGGATTCTAATGGGAAGAAGAACTACATTGGCTGCTGGACTCCAGACAATGTATGTTATGCCTGGCAGAAGGTTTGCATTTTTCTCATGTCCAGCAACTTTGCCCCAGGCTGAGATTAAGAGCAATAAACAATGTAGCAGAAATAATTTCAGTCTGATGTGGATGCAGTAGCATGGCTACAGTTGAGGGCTTGTAACTAGATTTAGGTTGAGAATCAAGAGCAAAGAATCCAGTAGAATGATTTAAATATTTTAAATTTGGCCAGAAAGGAAGCTCTAGCAAAACTACTGACTGCAAAGATAAGCAAAGGAGATCCTGATTGCTGAAAAGGAAGAAGAGAGTATAAAAGATGGCCTGAGGATATCACAAGAACCAGCAAAACTTCACATTTTTCACCACAGTGTTGGAGAGGTGAAAGACTGCTTTGACAAGAAAGCTCTAGAACATTATGTGTTTCCATAGCAGCAGTCTAGGGAAGATGCTCCTTAAGTTTTGGTTCATAGGATCCCCCTCTACAACCAAAAGAGAAGGAAACCTGGCTACTGCTCTAGCTAGCAGCAGGCCTTAGCATAATCCACTTATGCTGATTTTAGGCACCTAAAGAACACAAGACTAGTGGGACCAGGAAGGCTTATACCCCTATTTCCGAAGGAGACTTGAGAAGTGAGGCAGTATACCTCTGTGAGGACAGTGTGTGAAGAATGAGTGTGAAGCAGAAGGTGCATAGAGTCTCTAGAGGTTTGCAGAATCTAAGAACATAGATTATCTGAGGAAAACTGTAAGGATGCAGCAGAGAGTCACAGAGAGAAGCTGTGGGAGCCACAACCACCTGCAGTGCTGCAGGGAAGAGACACTCAAGTTCTTTGAAAATCAGTCACATCTTGCACAGATTGCCTAGGATGCTACACATGGAGCTATAGGACTTAATATTTGCCCTGCTGGATTTTGAGCTTGCTTTGATCTCATTCTGTTGTATCCTTTTTGAAGTTTTTGGCACAGTAATGTTTATTTTCTGCCACTGCATGTTGGAGATGTTTGATTTTATTTTTATTTGGATAGGGGCTTAAAGTTAAAGGTTTGTCTTTATGGTTTGTCTTCATGAACTTGTCAGCAGTGCTGAACTATTAAGTCTTTGGCAACTCTTAAAGATGGATTAACTATCTTTTATAGTTAGGTATGTACATGAGCCTTTGGGAGCCAGGTGCAGAATGTATTACTGGTGTATAATGTTCCCCAAAAGCCTCATGTAGTCATAAGTAGCAGGATCTAGAGTGTGTGATGCTGGGATTGATTCACAGTGCAGTGCTAAGATCAAGGATACTAGGATTAAGAGTGTGACCGATACCCACCCTGAGTAGGCTGGATAAAATGAAAGGGGAAGATGTAGCAATCACAAACTGAGATACTATAAACATAGGTGCACATATATCGCTGTGATATGAATCTTTTAATTCTTTTGTGAATATACCTAGCAGAGCATTGTCTGGGTCTAGTATAAACTTTCAATTTTGAATGCAAAGATGAAGTGTATTCATAATGAACCAATAAAGGTTTGAACTTAAATATTTTTTTAAAAAATAAATAAAAGAGAAAGAAAATGTCCTTAAGGAACCTTTATTGTTTTACTACTTTATGCCTGCCATGAGGCATTTGTTTTCTGCAGTGTCTGTCTGTCATGCCACCCTGCCTTGGAGACAGCCAATTATGGACTGAAACCTCTAAAACCTGTGAGCTGAATAAAGCTTTTCATTTTTAACTTTGAATGTTGGGTATTTTCCCTCATCAATGAGAGAAAAATGACTAAGACAAAAGGCTTCCTATTTATGGTGTCATAATTTTGTTATTCATATCCATTCAAATTAGCATAACAAGATACAATAAACATGATAATTCAAACAGTACAATTTATTTCCACCATTCTGGTGGCAAATAATTCCAGGATCAAACCAAGAACAAAGTTGTACTTCTAAGGGTTCTCATCTCAGTTAATAGATGAGTTTTTCTCAGGTCCTCAAAACACAAAAAGGCAGATCTCTGAGGTCTCTTTTATAATAACATTAACCTCAAGAGAGTGCAGCTTCATGGTGTAGTTACCACCTGATATCATTGTGCTGGACCCAATGAATTCAACATATGAAATTGGGAAATAAATAGTTAATAATCCATAGAAAAGTCCATATGATAATGTTAATAACTGCTTATCACATCTATGTCTACTACTTTAAAAAATTAGACCTTACAACTGGGCATACAGGGAAACTTTCTGAGTTACAATATTGACTTTCATGGAGCAAAGATAACATGTCTCTGTACTCATACTGGTACAGAGCTGACAACTGCATCCATAACTGGTCGGTGATTGGACTGAAGAAAAAAAAATGTAAGCTAGTTAGAATGAAGGTAATTATTTTTCAATATATTACTAGATCAACATCCCTACTTAATCAAATCAATACAAACTGGATGGTTGATAGTAAAACTCAAAAGGTTGCAGTTAGCAATTTAAATAATATTTTTGTATAAATTATTAAAAATAATTATTAAAGTTTCACATAAGCCTTGACATAATAATAAAACATGTTATTGAAATCATAGCATGGGATCAGAATTGGAGAACATATGAAAATTACAAATGTTAATATTTTAAATTAAAAAACCCAGATGTATCAGTTCTACCTGTAAATGTTTATTTGATCTTTTCAAGCCCTTTAACAGATTAATCTCCAGTTTTTGAGTTTCCTTAGAGCAGGATAATAATTATTAGATGAAATCACTACTCTAAAACTGAGCATCTTTTATAGAAGAGTGTTTAATAAACACTGAAATCAGAAAGAAATCAAGGTAGTATTATTTTTATGTTTTAATTGATACATCAATTAATAAGTTGATAGATAATTTATAATAAGCAATTATACTTAATAAATATTAATCAAATCACATAACACTCATATTTTCAGAGGGTTAAATAAATTCTCACATTTATTAAAATAAATTGTAATATAAAAATTCTAAAACTTTTATATAGGTTTGCTATATATCTGTCATAATGATACATTCAGCAGAAGTTGTGAGAAGTCTAAAATTAGATGAACTATTTCATATGGAATACTTTGTTTAAAGAATAAATGAAATATGTCATGACCCTCAAAGTAAGGTTCATTCAGTTTAAACATTGATGAATTTGGGCTGGGGATTTAGCTCAGTGGTTTTGGAAGCTGTCTTGCAAGTACAAGGGCCTGGGTTCAATCCCCAGTAACCACACACATTACTTTGTATGGAGACTCACACCCAGCAGCAATCAGTACCACATACCACAGTGCCAGGCTGAGTGGCTCACGTCTGTAATCCCAGCACTCATGAGGCAGAGGCAGGAAGATTGCTGTGATGTGAGTTTGAGGCAAAAACACTGACCAAGTTATGGGAATTTTTAAAAATTTAAATCCTTATCAGTGAATTATGAATACACATCACATTCAACATTGAGAGCTTGCACTAGAATATAACATGACTTAATTCTCATTTTCCCCTTTCTCCCAGCCCTGCAACCTCCACCCCCTATATACATAATCTTGGCTTCCTTTTTTCTTTATTAAGATCACATTCTTTTTTTCCCTGGTAATTTATCCCTACACCCTCTTTTCTTTTAATTATTTTCTATTTCACAATATCAACTATACATACTACAACTCATTTACGACTTCATTTTCTCATAACAGATAAATGATATTATATTTACACATCTGTATCTATTTATTTCACTTAAGAGGATGTTTTCAAGATACATCCATTTGAATATGAGTGACTTAACCTTACCATTTTTAATGACAGAGTAATACTCCATTCTATAAAAGAACCTCGTCTTCTTTATCCAGTCTCCAGTTGATGAACATTTGGGTTATTTCCAAGATTTAACTATCACAAACTGAGCTAATATAAACATGGGTGCATATATGCCACTGTGATATGAATCTTTTCTTTTGTGTATATACCTAGAACAGCGATGGCCAGGTCAAATGGGACCACCAATCCTAGCTTTTTGGGGAAACTCTACACTGATTTTCACAGAGGGTGAACGAGTCTACATTCCGAGAAAAAAATGGCAAAGGGTTCCTTTTTCTCTGAAGCCTTGCTAACATTCATTGATGGCTAATTCTGAAGTAGCATACATTCTTTGTGGAGAGAGAAGAAATCTCAGTGTTTTTTTCATCTGCATCTCTCAAATGACAATCATGTTGAGAATTTCTTTATATATGTCTTAGCTGCTCTTACATCTTCCTTTGAAAATTATCTCTTCATTTCAGATGCCCATTTTTGAGTTGTTCCTTTAAATGTAGGTGGGCTGATTTTTTAAAGCTCTTTATATAATTTATATAGTAGCCCTTTGTCTGAAAAATACCTGGTAAAGTTTCTTTCCCATATTGTTGATTGCTTTTTCCTTCTGTTGGTGGTTTCCTTTGCTATGCAGAAGCTTTTTAAAGGAATGAGGTCCCATTTGTTGATTATTTTTTCTGCCAGTTCTGATGCTATATAGGTTTTGTTCAAGAAATCTTTCTGTAAGCCAATGTTTTCAAGAATTTTACCTCACCTCTTTTGCAGCAGGTTTAGAGTGTCTGTTTTAATATTTAAGTCTTGTATCTGCTTTGATTTTAGCTTGGTGCACAGTGAAAGAGCTAGGTCTAGCTTTAGTCTTTAGCACGTTAAAGCCCAGTTTTTCCAGCACCATTTGTTAAAGAGGCTATCTTTCCTCCACTGAGGATTTTTGGCTCCTTTGTCAAAGATGAGGTGATTCAGTGTATCTGGAGTAGTTTCTGGATCTTCTAATTTACTCCATTGATCCTCAGGTCTGTTACTTTGCCAGTAGCACACAGTTCTTATCACAGTGTTAATTGTGGTCACAATTAACAATGAAAATTTTTACTAGTGTATGACACATCTTAATTCTCATTTTTCTCATTCCCTGGCCCACTATTAAACACTTGTTTCATATATAAGTAAGTTTTACTTCCTTTTTTAACTACAAAGATTTTCCCCACATTATATACTTCTACTTCCTTTGATCATTTGGTTATTTTCTATTTCACAGTGACACTCTAGAACTCATTTATATCTTCAGTTTCTCAAGCAAGAGAAAAGATATGGTATTTACACATCTATGACTTATTTATTTCACTTATAAGTATGTTCTCAAGATATGTCCATTTGAGTAAAATTACTCAAATTTATCATTCTTTATGACAAAGTAATATTTCATTTCATTTTATTTTTTTA
This sequence comes from Petromus typicus, assembly GCA_004026965.1. Classification (NCBI taxonomy): domain Eukaryota; kingdom Metazoa; phylum Chordata; class Mammalia; order Rodentia; family Petromuridae; genus Petromus; species Petromus typicus. The sequence continues at coordinate 58,130 of PVIR01000149.1, forward strand.
AATACACATCTTCTTTATCCAGTGTCCGGATGATAGGCATTTGAGTCATTTCCAAAATTTAGCTAGCACAAACTGAGCTGCTATAAACATGATTTCTGAGCCAAAGGGTTACTATCTAGAATATGCAAAGAGCTTAAAAAAAAGCCCACACACTCTCCCAATATAATGACTTAATTGGGCATCTGAAGTGAATAGACACTTTTCAGAAAAAGAAAAAAAAAAAAAACTATCGAAGAAACACAAAGAAATGTTCAACCACACTGGTCATTTGAGAGATGCAGGTGAATGCAACACTGGGATTTCATCTCACTTCACAAAGAATGGCTGCTATCTCAAAATTAACCAGCACCAAATCCTGGCAAAGGCTTCAGGGTGAAAGGAAACTTTTTCAGCTGCTGGTGAGAATGTAGACTGGTGCAACCAGTATAGAAATCAGTGTGGAGGTGCCAGGGATTTAGCTCAGTGGTTCCGGCGCCTGTCTTGCAAGCACAAGGACCCAGGTTCAATCCCCGGTAACCACATACCATACTGAGCGTGGAGACTAATGCCCAGCAGCAACCGTACCACAAAGCACAGTGCCTGGCATGGTGGCTCACACCTGTAATCCCAGGACTCAGGAGGCAGAGACAGGAGGATTACTGTGATGTGAGTTTGAGGCTAAGCTCAGGGTCAGCCTGAACCACAAGGTGAGACCCTTTCTCAAAAAAACATAAAAAAAATAAAATAAAAAATAAAAAAACCAAAAAAATAAAAAGAAATCAGTGTGGAGATTCCTAAATAAACCAGTATAGAAGTCCCATTTGACCCAGCAATTCCCCTGGTAGGTATATACATAAAAGAAATAAATAGGCAATTTTGTTTTATCTGACATTTACCAGACTCTACTTTTCACTTTATTGTTTTAAATAAAGTTATATACATTGTATAATTTAACCTTTCTTACCCCTAGAAAACATGATTGAATACTAAGAAAGTATGTTGTCATGTTTTTTCCCAAAGATGAACAGTGAGGACTTCATTAAAAGACATTCAAATTCCTTCCATGTATATATGGTCAAAGTTTTTAAATAGATTTTGTATTAATTATTTTAAAATTTGAGCAGACCACACCTATCAGTCACTGTCCAAGTGTCTAATATATACACAACATAAATGTGATTCATGTCTATACTTTCAAGATTCAGAGTAGTTAAAGCAGGAGAATTGTAACTTCATTTCCCATTTGGACAAGTTCAGAACAAGATATTCATTGATGAACATTTGATCAGTAAGTTCTGTGAAATAGAGCATAGAACTATTTATTGCAAAGTGAAAACACAATCTTATTACGAGTGTCAGTCATTTAAGATGTTAAAGTATGAAAAGAAACAGAGAAAATATGAGTAAGATTTCAAAAACAGTAAGTGTTTCCTGATTATGCCATGGCTTTTCTGGTCTATTTCATATTTTTTTAGTGCTCTCTTAGCTACACTAAAAATCTCTACCAGTTCTATGCCTGTTCTAAAATCTGAATAATTCTGAACAAACACACACAACTATATTGACCTGACGAAATTTATATTGTTATGCATGGGCCCCTATGTGGACTCTTAAAGTCACTTGGTATTTTTCATAATATTCTATTCCATTTATTCACCCATGTTCCACACAAATGTGTGTATATGTCGATGTACATCTTACAGAAGCTTTTCTATCCTGTCCAAGGGTAAATTTTCTTTCTGTTCAAAGTCTATACTGAAAATAATGTTCTGGAAACTGTAATTTTTTTTTTTTTACATTGGCTACCTCATTTTGCATATCACCATTCTATGTGTGAGCATGTGTGTGTTTTCATCTCAATTATTTTTAGAACTCAGTGTACCTTGCTTTTTCCTGGATAATGGCTCTACTGTGCATTTGGATCTGTCTCGGCACAGGAGCCTGAAAACTAAGAGGAGGAGTGGGACTCGTCTCGTTTGTTTCTGACTTTTCACAGGTTTCTGTCCTTTGTTACCTCTTTTTTAAAGTCTTGGAATATACTGTTTTATATCTTTTCTCTGTTTTTTAATTGCTTGAGGTGGGAAATAAATCTAGTCTCTACTATGCCATCTTACTCTGAAGTGAAAAAAGGATGTAGTCTGCTTATCGTTAATTATGTTTCTTACTCTAGTGACTGTAAGATTGAAAGCTGGTAAACTGTTAAAATCATATGAGAGAAGTGGAATGCAGATGTCAAGTTCCATCACTGGTTGTCAGGAACCCTTCTTTCCATTATTTTTTCCAAGCCTCAATGTTATTCTTCTGTCTTTAATAGCTCACTGATAATATTTGTGTTATTCAGGTTTTCATTGCTGTGATCAAATACCTAAGAAAATCAAAGGAAGAAAATTTTCCTTTGGCTCATGGCTTCAGAGACCTTTCTCTGTTAATTGCTGATTTCATTGCCTTAACCCCGTGGAAAGGCAGAAATGTTGTGACAGAAGGCATGGTGGAGAACATATACTCATTCATGACATCTGAGGATTAGACAAAGGCAGAAAGACACAGCCTGGGAGTGGCTCTTCCTCTCTAAGATCAGGCCCCCTGATCCACTTGCTTCAGGTCATCCCAGATTCTTGTTTATTTCACCTCCTTGCAATAATACTAAATTATAATCTCATCTGATCGAGATTAGAGCCTCAGACTACATTACTTTCCTATAAGCAGTATCATTAACTTGGAAAGTGTTTTGAGGGCAGGAGAAAAAACATAAGTGTACTACAGAAATTTTTAATCTAAAACAATTATAACCATCTATAATTTAGAGTTAAATATTTTTGAACATATTTATATTAAAAAGTCTTTATTGTCCCATATTGAATTTATAAAATATTTGGAGAAGCTTTTTATTAGGTGTGGCATGATTTCATGATTTTCTATATGAAAAGAAGCTCAGTGTGATGTCAGTGGGCTTATGGCCTAACAGGTATGAAAAATAAACAAGATATACTTTGTCATACACTGAATAGTCAACATAAACATCATCTACTACTCAGAATTTCTATTAAATTATTAAAAAATCATAAATATTTCCTCTTGGAATCTTTTTATTTCATTTCCATATTTAATACATGAGTTTATTACCTTATTGCTGCTCCTATTATTTTGTTTACTACAATGGAACATGAAATTGTTCAGATAACAACATTTTATTTTCAAAATCTGAGCAAAAAGACAAATTTCCTTTTTTTCTCTTTTTCATTTGCAAGAATAAAACTGAGACATCATGCACTTACTTTCATAAAATTTAAATTCTCACCACAGTAAGTATTTTATTTTCCACTTATTTTATTTATTTTATAATGTGTAATACATAACTTAATGTTTCTTACAGGTTGATGTGTATCATAACCTAATAAAATTGCTAACGTCTGATTCTATTTGTAGAATTCATTCTTCTGTCTTTTATTAGAATTTTATAATCTTCCTTAAGATTCACTGCAAGGAAGCCAACGTCATATTTTGAGAAACATAATTCTAGTTGTATTATGGTGCTTTTGTGTAGATTAAGTGTCTTCAATAGTTAAAAATATTTTGTATTCTTCATTATTAGTCAACTAGCTGGTCTCTCTGTATTCTTAAAATTGCTACTATTCTTTTTCAATATGAGAAGCAGTTTGTGTGTCAACAGTGATACTTACAATAGTCCAAAAAGAGAATTTTAGGAAATTCTAGTATAGAAACTTATGATAGGTTGACTTTTCAATACATAGATCATATAAAGTATAACTATCACAGATGAGCACAATTCAGAGCATTTACATGTTAGCTTAGAAAATGTATGATGTGCCAACTTGCATGTAAGAAATCCATGAGAGAAGCATATAAGAGAGAAAGTGGAGAAGCTGAGAGATAGCTTTCTTGGTACATGTATTTATTTAAGGAAGCAGTGAACTTGAGAGCAAAGCTCATTTTCATGGCTGTTTTATATTTTATTTTTCCTTACTAGAAACTGATGTATCCAAGTGCTTTCATTGCCAACTTCACTAGTGGGATATGAGAGTTTAGATGACTGGGGAATAGGGGCACAAGGGATGTATTTATTCAAGATTTGGATGATAATGAATCTAAAACCCTATTACAAGCTGCATGTAAAAACAAAAATTGCCTACATTCCTCAAATTTTAAGTATTAATTTCATCTAGATAATTTTTAGCAGAGTAACACTGATCTTAATTATTCTTGGAAATAGTATTATCTCAAACATGAGAGAGCAGGTTGATATTATTTATCATCTGCCTTGCACTTGGCTTAGTACCATCTCACCTTAAAGTGGTTGGAAATAGGTTTGTTAATGGTGGAGTCATAAATTCGCCCAATACAAACATCTAGGCTGAGGAAGACACAGGATTTATAACCCAAGGAGAATGATCTCTATACTTTAAGGACTGTGTAACAAAATTGCTTTCATTTTTTCATAGATTTCATAATTCCTCTGTCTTACAGCAGAATTGTATCATTTTACCTTTATACTGTATGGTAATATTTTACTCTTCACATTTCTGTATCTTATGTGAAATACCCCAACACTCATTTTTATTTTGGTATTGCTTATGGATATTTCAATTGGTTCTAATAAGATAGATAAAGGGATAGATATAACTAAAAAGAAAATGCTATTTTTAATACATTAATAACAACTGGAAATAGTACTTATAAGTGGTGCCTTTAAGGGTGTCTTAGGGTGTGTCAAAAATGATTAGAAAAGGGTACAGAACTTATATATGAGAAACCAATTCAAGAAACCTATTTCATTTCACTATGTTCTTGGAAGTTGTAAAAAGAGTTGATTTAAAGTATTTTTTTTTCACATAAAAACATTGTTGGTAGGTGCTATGATTAAGATGTGGTTTGTCTCCACCAAACTCAGATGGGAAGTGGCTTCCCCTTGAGGCAGTATTGAGAGGTGGGGTTCTGAGGAAGTGTTTGCATATTGTGAAGGATTCATGCTTTTTCATGGTAATCATTTCTAATTTCAAGGTACTGGGTTAGTTTGCATGAGGGTGGCTTATTACAAAGCAAGCCAAGCTCCTTCCATATGCAGCTGCTTTCTCCATCTTTTCTGCCAAGACATGACCCAGGAATTTTCACTCATCAGAAGCTGAGAAGATGCTGGAACCATGTTCTTGGATTCTTTGCCTCTAAAACTGTGAACCAACATGAACCTCTGTCTTTTGTAAATCACTAAGCTCTTCAGATTTGGATTTCAATTGTCTTTCAAAGATCTTGTGAATGATTGGAAGGTGATTGGATCATGAGGATGCTCTGCTCTGTTGGGTTCAGCAACTAAACGTTCTTTAGGTGGTGAGGCCTGGTTGAACCTGGGTCACCGAAAACATGACCTAGAAATTGTGCACTTGTTCCTCTCTGCTTTCTGGATGTGATGAACTGAATGTGTCCTGTGTTATATACTTCTCATTGTGCCTCTGTGCCTCAGAGTCAGCTGATCGTGGGTTGAAACCAGAAGCAAAAACCTTCTGTTCTATTAAATTGTGGGTGTCAGATGTTCTATTTCAGGGATGAGAATGCGCCTAACACACTATGAGCAAGTCTTCAATGGCAACATGCAACAGACTCAGTGTGTTGGGTGATCAATATTATATTGCTTTATTTAGTCAATCCAAAGTGTATATTTTAAAACTCATGTGGCTATCTATCCATCTATCTAAATATCTATCTATCTATCATCTATCTATCCATCCATCTATGATCTATCTCTCTATCATCTATCTACCTATATGATTTGTACTTGGCAATTAAAAATAAACATTCTCAATGAGGAAATCTCAAAGTCTGTCACACAGAAGATATATTTTTAAACAATAAACATGCACTTATTAGCAAAGGAAACAAAAACACTGGTATTAAAATGTAAGTTAACAACTACTATAAAAATATCGGTATCTCTCCAAACTGACTTCCACATTAACTTTTTCCATTTTGAGACTTCCAATTATTTGATGAAGCTTTCAAAATTCTTATAAAAGGTAATTTTAACCCTGAAAAGTAATTTTCCCTGCAAAACAAATATTAAAATGGTAAAATACAGTAATTTTTTCCAACTTACCAGTTTATTTAATAAGTAAAATTATATTTACCTAATATGTGGTATTTGTGCTAAAATGGTAATAAATGGAAGTCTGAGTTATTTTCTGTTATTTCAATCTTTTACACATAAAACAGAAATTATTAAATGACACAGCACACTTATTAAAAATCAAGTGCTCTAAGTAATAGCCTCATATGCACTTTATTTGTATTTATGATACCACAAATATTTCATATAAACTATAGCTCTCAGATGAACTGTTACATTATTTCTTTTTAAGACTAAACCATATATTTACTCAAATAAAATAAGTTAATCATAATGTTCATTACTTCTTTAGGGATTTTAAATAAAGTAGATTAATGTATAATTATATATAATATTTAAATATAGTTTACAGTGCTGTTAATAAATTCTGGTTTTATTTTTGTATTTATGATGATATATCTTTAGCAATATCTTATATACAAAAGGTTAGATATCCCTCAAATAATTCATGAAAGTATGTATTTCTATGAAAAGTTTTAAAAGGTGGAAATGCTTGGGAAAAAAATATTAAGATGTTACAATTATATTAGGATTAAGGTAATGACTGTGACTTGTGTATTGTGAGTGTAAAGTGTACGTTCTCCATTGCTGAAATTGGTGTTATTTCATATAATATTTTCTTTGCCATTAGAAAAGCACACATTATGAGGGTTGGAGCAAGTGTCCAAGCAAGTGTTGCTTCCTCAATGTTCACTTATGCAATGTAAAGAAACTTTTCTATGGAAGAATAGATGCGGAAGAAATCATTGTAATTGTTGTATAAAGTTTGTAATAAAAATTCATTTGTACTAGCTCTCACATTAATTATTCCATCTAACACATACGAATGTATTCTCACTCAATAATATGTCTCAGAGCGGTTTCACATCACAGAAATAAAACTTTGAACAATATCTTGCTTTTCATATTTCATATTAAATCAGAGCAGCATTGTTCTGCTATTTTGACCCTTTCGAGATTTTTCACAGATAACTGAGAGGATTGATAACCAGTTAGTGTCTCAGAAAAAAGGGTTTAATGAATGTTGCAAGAGGGTAATTTGCATGGAAATGACATTTTTTGAAGCCTGAAAAATGTAAAAAAAAAAAGAGAAAAGAAGCAACCTATCTTTATCCTGATGACAATGCTTGTAATGAGTCTGAAAAATAGAAACTTAACCATCTTCTGATATATTATAGTTTACATTCAAATTCCATGTGGGGTTTTCAGGTAGCTATGAGCATAATAAAGGATATTCTATTTAATACACTTCTGTGAAACTGAGCTCTGACAGAAAATAGTTAATGTCTTGTTACTTAACTGTACCTATCATTAACCCTGTGAATCTTCCAATACATACAAATTTATTCCTCAAATTGATGACAGTAATTTAATATTCATGCTATTTTCTTTCTCGGTTATTTTCAGTCTTTGTGCCTGAAGCATGTAGTCTAGATTTCTTTGTTTTATATTAATATCAGTGTTTAAAATCTAATTTTATATTTTTTATACTTTCATGTATTTTATGTATAAAACAACAAGAAGAAATACTATGCCATCACTAGCAAGACAATTAGTAGCCTGAGAATTTTTTGTCCAGGTTAAACATGGGAATGTCTTGCAAGGGTACACTATGAACATAGTGGAAAACAGTGAAGGGATGTGGCCTTTCCTTCAGTGTGTCACGCTATGACAGAGGACATAATGCTCTCAATGTCATATTGGAATTTTCTTAAATGTCATGTTTTTGAGACTATTTCTCTTTTTTTCCCCCTTCTGTTATTTTAATCACTTGATTACTCAGTTTGCTCTCACCCATAAATATGATAATTGCTTACTTTAAATACAAAGTCATTCTTGTTAGTTGTATTTGACCCAATTTGAAGTTCAGTTCCTATTTGAACTTTATTACTACAGTCAGTTGACTTTAAAACTTATTTTGAGCATGGAAAGAAAAATTAAACAGGTACCCAATTAATTTTCACGAAAGATTTCAGGCAAACATTTTATTCAGAGTTACTTGATTTCACACAATGCTTTTCTTTGTGTTTTTTGTTTATTTTTATAAACTTCTAAAACTTTAATGGATTAGCGAAAATTTCATTCCCATTTTCTACATCTCATACACTTGGGAGATTCAGTATATTTAAAGCTGTTAATTTTGTATTTACTAGGATGGTATCAGTGTGTTCTGTAGGGGAAGCAAACAGCAAAATCTCCTCTTACTGACTGACCATAGATCTCCAACTTTCTTTTTCTAGAGCATTTAGAAAATTGGCAACTGTAAAATGTATTTTTCTGTTTCTTGGACATTTGTGTATATGTTTTTATTCTCCCTTATTCCAGTTTCTCAATCCAGTGAATGTCTCTCTCAAGGACTTGGAAAATTTTTTGCAAGACGGGGACTCATAAGGACATAGTGCCCATATCACTCGGGTTTCACATGAATCACTTGGTTAACACAGCCAAGTCACAGAGGACAACAATTTCAAAACAATAGCTAGCTCAATGTACTTTCTCCGCTGCTTTGATTGGGCTTCTAAATATTCACTTTTGCAGTAGCTTACGTTCCTATCCTCCAGTTTTATTTCAACTGAACTGAATTTAACTTCACCCCACTTCTGGAATAGCTAAGTGTAATATGAAGATTAGAAGTTTCTCCTTTTTTGTATTTTTAATTAAGTATTTGATAGCTGATGTAGGGTTTTTCTAACTCTGGGAATGCCTGAGGATTTAGTTCTTAGTTGAAACCTCCTTCAACATTAACTTAAAATTGATCTAAATCCAAGATAAATGAGAATACTGCTGAAGTACATACCAATCCAAAGATTTTTGTCTGGTAATATTTGATATTTATTAGGGTACAGTAATTGATGAGTCATCTATAACTGATGGGCAGTCAGTATAAGCAGCTTTACCTGTAAGTGAGAGATTTTTTTAATGTATTCAGGGAACACATATAGTCAGCAGTGGGGGAAACTTGAAGGGATTCAGTGCTGGTTTTTTTATTCCAAATGTAGATGCTCTTCTTGTCTGTCATGTAATTATTTGGAAAATGTTTCACTAGCACAATTATTCCACCTTTGCAGGCCTGCTGTATTATTTTCGACCCTGTGTTCTTTCTCATCACTAAAGGATTGAGAAGGCCTGCATAATCTTATGAATCTGTGAATTCAATCCAGAAACCCTGCTGTTGCAACACTGTGAATATTTCTCAGAATAAGCTTTTATCTAATATTTTCATTTAAAATACAATGATACACTCATACCTTAAATTTAGACCTTGATAAATATTTCAGTGTTTATTTCTTTTGCCTTCTGAAAAAGAATGAGCTGTCCTTTTGTCTAGGATTATTATGATGAATGATTAATTTCACAAAGAAAAAAAGAAGAAAAAATATGATGGTTCAATCTTCTTTCTTTTTCAGAGTTCATGGTTAATCCATTTTCTAGAGCAGCAACATAGTCAACTCTTGAGTCTGTAAAGGAATTATTACATAAATTTACTTCTTTCATATCTATTTCTTCTGCTTAGATATCTGTTTATGGCTTTTATCTACATGTTATCCAGATGCCTTCTGTGCTCATAGGTGGAGCTTTTCAAACATAACTATATTGAGGATACATGATGCAAGGATTAAGGTATTGAGAGAACTAAATGTGTTTAACATAGTTCAGGATGTGAATTAATATAAGCGCCACCCTGAATACATGTGGCACCTATTAATAGGCTTATAGACTGGATGGGACAAATAGACAAGAAAATCAGATGGCTGCTAGGTGCTGGTTACATGATGCTGATGCCCTCAGCGTGGTCAACTATGGACTATTTCTCCTCTCCAGTAACTGTCTGCCACATCACCCTGCCTTGAAGGCATTCAGTTATGGACCGGAAGTTCTAAAACAGTGAGGTGAAATAAACCATTCTTCCTTTAACTTGTCAGTTGTCCCATATTTTGTAACCTCAACAAAAGAAATAACTAAGTCATCATTTAGCTATTTTCTCTCTTCTAGTTTATCATTTTCCTGGCTTCCAATTTTTGTTTTTGATCTTTTTAAATTTCCTATTATTGATTTTTAATTTATGTTAAAAATGTAGTATCATTTTGAAGTAGATATTTCTCATATATTTGTATTATAATTCTCTATGGTACATTAATGTAACCTGCATAATTTTTTTAAAAAAAGCTTTTAAAAAAGAAATGTATAGGAAAACAAAGAAAAGGATTACATTGGAAAACAATATAAATAATATAAACAATTAAAAATGCATTCAAAATAATATTATATTACATTAAATATGCACCTCCACTTGTGCATTAAATAAAAATATTGGGTGACATATCTAATAAATTTTAAGGTAATAATTGGTTTATTTAAGTTCTATAAAATATTATACTAAGCCACCAGAAATTTTTATTTATGGAAATCATACATATTTGGAAGGATAATTTTGATTTAGAAATTCCTGATAATTTATATTATTTAAATTTATTTATAAATTTATAAAGATTTATATTTAAATCTTTTAAGTTTGGGCTCCTTACTTATAACCTCCTGAATTAGGGTTTACTACTATTATTAAAACGATGTATGTTTGCATGGTTCAACTTTAAACTGGTAATGTCTCAACTTTTTTAAATCCATAAAAATGAACAGAAATTTTTTGTGATATGTGTTGAAAACACTCTCAGAATGGTAGAAATAATCCACAGTGAATGTAGGAGATGTCTCTCTAATCTTGTAAAGAAAAAATACATAATTTAATAATTTTTCATGAGTAATAATAATTATTCTGAATGTGTTTATTTAAGCAGAAGTTTATCAACAGGAGCAGACTTGATATATAAAGTAAACTCTTGTATATTTTTATTGTTAAAAAGGCCATGTTCCAGGTGTTGAAGTAACTGAGATGAGAAAAGATAATGTGTTTTGAAGTTGTCATTATTCACATTTGGAACTTTTAACCTAATCCATCAGAAGACACAGTGTAATTTACTCATGCATGGGAATTATCAAAGATGTGGAAAAAGAAGATTAAAAATTTACTTATATTGTTTTTAGTACTTTGAACAGAGTCTTTCTGCATAGATGTAATATGCACTGCCACTTTAACTTGGTCCAAAATTTTATTGTTAAAATAGTACAT
>PVIR01000149.1:69472-130419 GCA_004026965.1 Petromus typicus
CAAGGACCCGGGTTCGATTCCCCGGTAACCACATAACAATACTGGGTGTGGAGACCCACACCCAGCAGCAACCAGTACCATATACCACAGTGCCGGGCGTGGTGGCTCACGCCTGTAATCCCAGCACTCGGGAGGCAGAGGCAGGAGGATTGTGATGTGAGTTTGAGGCTGAGCTGAGGGCCAGCCTGAACCACAAAGCAAGACCCTGTCTCAAAAAAACCTAAAAAAAAAAAAAAAAATAGTACATACATGCACTTTAAAAAAGTATGTTTGCTTTATATATTTAACTGAATATATGCATATTAAAATGTGTTTGAAATACTTCATTAAAACTTTACAAATGTACTAGAATAGATAAATTCCAAGTCCTTGGCTTTTGGATAGTGTAACAGATAACCTTTTTTCCTCTTTCTCTTCACTAGAGAAAATCCAAAAGCCAAATAGAGGACAGCTTTTAAACAAGGGGAGAAGCTCAAATAATTTGGCATTGTGGAATGAGAAAAAATACTCAACAGAGTTTCTCCCGTTCCTCCAGACAGAAGACACTCAGTCTTCTTGCAAACAAAGGCCACCGAGAGAGGCTCATATATCCTCAGACTTTCTGGCATTGATCAAGCAAACCCAAGAAACCTTCTAAGGATAATTTGCCATGTAAACCATTTCCATGTCTATGGATCTTATACTTGTCTGAGAGACAACGGAATACCTAGGTGGCTCCTGCCATAACAAATGATTTTCAGTTCCAAAGAGTCTGAGATACCTGCATCTCATCCTTGGCAGGACGGCCAAGAAGCACTACTGGAGAGGATAACATTACAATAAATGTCAACCCAGGATTTGAGGTTCATCCCTACATAGTGTCCCTAGAAATGTCAAAAGGAGTTGGGAAATTCTACCACAAAAAATACTTAGTAAGTGAAACATCCTTCCCTTGAAGCCACAAAACTCTCTTCTCCTACACCTTTTTCTACTGTTAGTATGATGGAAAATCACATGTTAAGTATATTAAACTACACCAGTGTACCATGTGTTCATTCTGGAAGTCAAGACTGAAATCACTATGTTGGCTAAGCACATTTATTTCTCTTTCCCTTAGGAAAACATTTTTTTTTTCCTTTGTGCTTCCAGATTCTAAAGCCCACCTGAAAATTTTTGCTATGGCTTTTACCTTCAGCTTCAAATTCCAATTTTTGCTCCATCACTGCATACATATTCTTTCTAGATATTGTATTTACTTTTTCTATTTTACCAGGACTCTTGTAGTTAGCTTTGACCTACTCAAATAATCCAGGATAATGCATTCATCTCTAATTTCTTCATTTAATGACATCCAAAATTTCTTTTATAATGTAAAGTAATATAATTATGAATTGCAAGGATTAGGACTTGCTCAGCTTTTGCTTATGAATGGGCAAGCATTCATGCCCATTTCATGTGCAACAAATAATTCAACTCATCCTAGAGGGTGATCAATCTTCTTCCTGCTGAGAAGAGGGGATGTTGAGAACTGAAGATAAAAGTGAGAATTAAGTTGTGTCATGTACTGGTACAGATTCTCAATGTTGATTGTGATCATAATGTGTTATAAAATGTACCGATAAAATAATTTAAAATGAAAGTAAACTATAAGAAAGACAATAGAGATTTGCTTAATTTCAAGCATGCTGGGGACAGGGAGGTCAGTGTTTACAGAGTGGGCCAAGACGAAGATACTCTGAGCTTACCACTATTCATTGGGTTCTTAGAGGGTGTCAGATGGCTCAAAGGCAGCATTAATCCTAAATTAATGAGGAGGATTAAAAATCCTCAATTGATAGGATCCTAAATTGATGAGGATTTTCTAATTTGAGGAGGTATCAGATGACCCAGAAGGTGGTAGTAATCTGATGGAAATGAGGATCTTGTGCTGAAGATCCTAGATTGATGAGGAACTTAGTTTGATTAAAATGGTAGATGGAATGAGTTAAACTGATTAAGAATTTGTCCACACGCCGGGCATGGTGGCTCACGCCTGTAATCCCAGCACTCGGGAGGCAGAGGCAGGAGGATTGTGATGTGAGTTTGAGGCTGAGCTCAGGGCCAGCCTGAACCACAAAGAGAGACCCTGTCTCAAAAAACCTAAAAAAAAAAAAAAAAAAAAAAAAAAAAAAAAAAAAAAAAAAAAAAAAAAAAAAAAAAAAAAAAGAATTTGTCCACACACATCTGAAACATTTTTCTTTTGTATTACTACTTGGTTCTTTTTTCCTCTATTTTTCTTTATTGTTACATTTTAGGTATGTATTATGATCACATTTATCATTGAGAATTTGTGCCTGCACATATTACTGCTTGGTCCTTAAAGAACCAGAGTGTCTCCAACGGACAAAATCTTGCCCTTGAGCATCAGAGTATCATGGAACCTCTGAGGTTTCAGCTGTGGCCAGAAGCAAAACACAACTGTTTTTTGTGTGCCAATGAAAGTCCTTAGGTGAGAACACTGCACATTAGCCTGGATGTCATAACTTAACTGTGAAGTGATTTTCCCAAAAATTATGTGAAATGGCTCCTGATAGGCTCATACCAACCTCATCAAGCATAGCAATGCAATATGCAAAAACCTTAACTAAACTTGATCAGTGGAAAGTTCCAACTATCATATAAATCAGAAAGAGAGGGAAATTGTATTGTATCCCTTTGAAGCATGGTTCTTCTGCATCTGGGAAATCATGGAATTTAAGAAATAATTAAGCCATCCTTAAAACATAATCCTGAGGTAAAAATAATAGTGAAGAGCCTCTCACTCGCAGTTATAAAATGTACAATTTTACATTCGCATCACTCAGGAAAGAAAGTTGATTTTTGTTATTCTGATTTCTTGCTAGAATTTATTATTGCCTGATTTGTATATCACAACCATTCAAATAAGTGTTGAGACATAAATTACATTTGCTATTGATTTAATGTGCAATTCCATAATAATACTTCATGCTAATCATCTTTTTATATACTTATTTATTATGCATAGATCTTATTTTGTAGGGTATTTGATCACATGATTTATCCATTTTTAAAACTTGGCTTCTTCGTTTTTATTCCTGATATATATATATATATATACATATTATATTATATATAATATATATACATTATATACATATGTATAGATATTATGTATATATACATAGATAATGTATATGTATGTATGTATATATATACATATATATATCTTTTCCTTAGGTTTTGACTGTTCCTTGTATTCTTTTCATAATATTTATCTGAGAGCAGAGATTTTCGATTTTAATAAACTTTTGGATATTTTTTGGTGGGCCATGCATTTGATTTTCCAACTAAAATCATATCAGCACACCGATACCGTTATGCAATTTTGTTTACCTTTGGTTTTCAAGTTTGTCACACTGTGTTTTATATTTAGTTCTGTGTTAATTTCAGATTAATTTTATATAATCAGTCTCTGAATGATCCTTGCTCTTTGTCCAAAGATAATATTACTTTATTTCTGTGACCTCATTTATGGCTTTTATAGTCATTTTATTAGCTATTAAGTTATTCTATTAAGACATATTCTGTGGTAATAATAAAGAAAAAAGAAAACAAAGATTGTGTATATAGGGGGTGGGGGGTTGCAGGGTTGGGAAAAGGGAAAAAATGAGAATCAAGTCACGTCATATTCTGGTACAAAATCTCAATGTTGAATGCTATTATGATGTGTATTCATAATGTACCAATAAAGATAATTTTAAAAAATACATATTCTATATGTCTGTTGTTCTCCTAAGCTTTGGCAACTGTTTTTTTAAGACATTGTCTCACTTTGTAGTTCAGGCTGGCCCTGAACTCAGCCTCAAACTCACATTGCAGCAATCCTCCTGCCTCTGCCTTCCAAGTGCTGGGATTACAGGTGTGAGCCACCACTCCCAGCACTGTGGTATGTGGTACTGATTGCTGCTGGGACCTGAGTCTCTGCACCCAGTATAAGTATGTGGTTACCAGGGATCTAACCCAGGCCTTTGTGCTTTCAAGACAGGCACTGGAACCACTGAGCTAAATTCCTGGCCCAGACAACTTTTTTATAAGAATAGTAGTTGTACAATAACCTCAAAATTTAGGTGCCATCAGACAATCCCATTTTATTGTTTTAAAATAATTTGTTACATATTCTAGAGTTCTTGTTTTTCCATATAAACCTTTGAATCAACTTATCAGTATCCAAAGAATAATTTGATCACAATGTAAATTGATTGGATTTTTATGTTAATTGTCTGAAATATATAAATCTATTTAGAAAAACTGATGTTTTAAAAGTTATGAGAATTAAGTTGTGTCTTATACTGGTACAAATCCCCATTATGGAGTGCAATCATGATGTGTATATTTAATGTACCAATAAAATAATTTAAAAAAAAGTTAATAACCTTATTTGGCTTATTTCACTAGAATTTTTTAAAATGCTCTCATATTCATTTAGAAAACATCTTGTTAGAAATATGCCTACTTAATTTTTTACTTCTGTTATATTTGACATAAAAATATTGTTAGAGTTATAAAAGGAGACCACACATGATAAAATAGCATGACTTACAAATAAACATAATTGTATACCTTATACTCTATTGGAGACTGACTTTTCAACCGTAAACTATCACAAATTATATTCTGGAGCAACTTGGTACATGAAGTATTACCAAAAGATGGATACATTGAGAATATAATCATTCAAATTACTATGTATAGAAGTCTATTAATGAAATTATTAGTATGTCATACTAAGTAATATTGTATGGATCTAAGTTTAATAAATATTTACTGCAATAAATAATACAGTTCTTAAGAGTTAAAACATTGCTCAATCAATAAAAAATTGCACTAAATCAACTGATATTAAATGTTAAACATACAATTGAGACATGCCAATTTTGAAATTGTGCATTGTATAGTACATAATTTAATTATATTTAGAAAAGTTTTCAAGATAAATAAGTGATGTCATTGGTATTATAGATCATACAAATACACTTTAGTGTTGAAAATTACAGTAAACAAGAAAAGCAAAATGACTCAAAAATTTATTTCTATGGAAAAATATGATGACATGCATTTGTAATTGTGTATTTATAACTACCATTGTGTTTCAGTTTTCAAGAATAAACAGACAGAAATTCAGTATGCAACATTCAAGAGAGTGATAAGCATACTTTGATTATTTATACAGATACAAAGACACAATTCCTTGAAATTATACTACACACCTTGATGATTTAATTTTAAACATGATATATTTGGATTTTAAATAAAATTTGCTACCTTCAGTTAGCTATTTTGGTTGTTTTTCATGTTTCCTGGCGCTGAATTCAAACAATAAATGTACAAAGTTAGAGTTACTTCAAATTTTGAGCTTAATCCAAAGATAACTGAAAATGATGCTGAAATACTAAATGCAAAAAGTCCTGGGTAGTTCTGTGGAACATTACTAATGAACAATAATACATAACCATTTGGCTCTGTGAACAGCATAATTTATAATCACTGCTTCTTTAGTAAAACCTGGGCTGATCATCCAAATGTTTAACAGTGACAGCAAATGTATTATCTACTTAGTAAACAGGGGCTGAATTCATATTTATAAGAACAAGAGTATATATTAAGATGTCACTTGTATGTTTATGTCAAATTCTAATTTTTAATAGGCATACCTAAGAATACCTAACAGCATTAATTGTAATGAGAAAAGAAATAAAAAGCTAACTTGCTACTAATTTTAAGTAAGTTCAAAAAGAGGAAAGTGACAGTTGCAAGGAGGCAGTAACATACACTAATAAACATTCCTTTCAGAACTGAACAGAGTGAAAAGTGCAGCGACATGGAAGATTCTGCAGCCATGTTGTGGTAGGGAAGAGAGAGTGGGTGGCCTTCTGAGTTTCTTTGCTATGCAATTTAAAGGTGAGACATTTTTAGAATATGCAAGAGAAATTTCTCCTGAGCTGTACTGCTCATACTGTTAATCTTGTAAAGAAACCCAACTGTTATTTCTTTTACTGCCAACATACTTAACTAATGTTGTATACAGCAAAACAATGATAAGATCTGAACAAAACAGATGGTTCAGTTGTGTCAGAGAACTTGTGTTTTTACCATGAATTTTTATGATATGGAAAAAAATATAACTTTGTTGAAAATGTCCAACACAAATCAACATAATTTGGTAATTCTTATGTATATTGTAGTAACTAAAATACTTTAGCATCATTTCATATTCTCATGAAGGATTATTATTAACCATTTTGTAAAAGTGCAATGCTGTGTAAATCATTTCTAAAAGATGAAATAATCAGAGATACTTGGTATAGTCAACTTAATTGTATAATGCTTCTTTACATAGTGGTGTATTGTATATTTTATATATCAAACTGTAAACTAGAGCACTTGTTAAATTACTTTAACTTTTATTATTTTAGAACTTTTCACCTTATTAACTATATGCACTGTGCTAATATCTAATATATTGATAAACGAGCTAAATAAATTGTAATTATTGTATTTTACTCATTTATTTCTAACCAGTATATTGGCATTAGCAACATCTAAATGATAAGGAAAGGCCTTGCTCTTCACATAACTCCCACCCAGTCTGATAATTATAACTATAGATTTTGTAGTAAGATGAATTAGGAAGCCCCAAGATTGAGTTGCTGAAGTTAGAGTAAGAGAACAGGAAGACTGTCATATGTGAATAACAGCATATGTATATTTTACAGAGATAGAAGTTTCATCAATTCTGAAATAGATGGATAAATAATTCCAGTTCATGAGAATAACATAAGAAAAAGCACCAAATAATTACAATTCATAGAAATGGCATACAGACATAAAGATGCAATTATTGAAAGAACAGAGCATTACTGGATAAACCTGAAGAAATCATTGGTGTTGAATTATTATAGGTCTTTAGTTGACATGTAAACCATTAAAGTTACTGCTAGTGAAGGAGTATGGAAGATTACAACAAAACACTTAAGTGTAAGATGCAAGAACTCAAGAGATTTTTTTGAAACTAAAAAGAAAAAATCTATTACATGTTAATAATACTGTAGGAACACGTGCATGGTCAATAAACATATCAATGCATTCTGCATAATTGAGTGAAATCATGTATCTTAATCTTGGTTTTTAGTAATATTAAAAATATTAAGGATAAATTGAGGAATCTAAAATATAATATGTTTATATTTGTGCTAAAGATTGATTCATATTTGTTGTCTATTTCATTTCACATTTTTTAAATGATCTACCTGCATTGACAGTTTCATTCAGGACCTGTATGTGTGTCATATGCTGCTTCCCGAACATGAAGCTCCTTACTCTTCTCCATTTATTCGATATCGGTTATGTTGCTATGCACATATGAAAGTTCTGCTCAGTTACAAACTGAGTACAAGATCTGATGTCTTTTAGGGAAAGAGATGAGAAATTCAAAAAGAACTATCATATTGGCCCTTACACTGGCCCTGCCAGCTCAGGAAATGCTTGCTGGTCTCCATATCAGTACCCTTACAGACTCCGCTACTGCTTTACTTTTATATTTAAGCATTTGAAAGCACATTAACTAACTACATCTTGTGATTATTTCAAATTATATTTGCTTCAAAGGAAGTGCAAATGAGCAATTAAATTCAAGTTTGTGTTTATCTATGTGTATGTTTTCTGTGTTTAACATGAATTAGTTATGTATGTATTTGTTTCATAGAAACAAAATGCAAAAGAAAGTCAAAACCAAATAAATTTTTAAAATTGATATTGGATTTTTGTTTTCCTCATGGTATCATGTGGATATCATTCTGTTAAATTGTATGTATCTTTTTTCAGAATGTGAAATGACTATTAAATCTATGCAATATTTTACGGTGAGCAGGTACAATAGTCTTTAATGAATTCAACTCCCTGAATTTTACGGCTCCCACCTTTTGTTTTCTTGAATATTATTATTTATAAGGTGACATAGATGACATTTATATGTTTGTCTATTTATCCTTGAAAGATCTATGTATCTTTCAAATTTAGCTCTTTTATTCAGCTAGAAGACATATTTTACATGGTATATGTAAAATTATTTATATAATGGACTGATTTTAAAACAGTAATATTCTTACTGACCTGTAATATTTCTTTTTTCTCATACTACATACTTTTATGTGAATGTTTATCTTCTGGTGAACATATACACTAATGTTCATTTAGTTAGTGCTTCCTCAGTCTCACCTCTTCCTGATGTTGTGTTTTATTAATGTACATGCACACATTATGTGTGAGCTTTTAATGTTAACATTCTTTGATATGTGGGGAGTGAATTTTACTTCTGAACTTTTAATATTCCATATTTTCAGACACATCTGTAATGATGAGAGTGCAGTCTCAGCTCAGTTGGCTTTGGGTTGCCCGCCCCTCCTCCCCAGCCATGGCTTGGTGCATACACCTTTGGTGAGTCTGGAGGAGTCCCAGGGATGTGGCCTTGGCATTGCCCACAGGCAGACTTCCACCTTGTGCTCCAGTCACCATGAGATGGTTAGTTTCACTCTGCTTTGGATTTAGGCCATGATTTATCTTCTTTGATGCTGGCTTATCTGAAACTAAAGCTACGGACAAATTAAATATGTCTTTAAGTTGAGGATATTGGTTATTGTGTCTGAATGATGAGAACACTGACTAATATCATCTAGGTGAATATTTTCCATGAACTCTGCTGATAGAATGTTTGAACTGAAAGAACCTGATGAAACTGGCATTTTCATTCAATGCTGCTGTGGGATAGACTGGCATCTTTACTCTGTTAATTCAGTTTGCAGAACAAGAACCTGTTCTGTATATACGTGTGTGATCCTTTTAACTTTCTAACTGCATGTAACATCACTTGTGTACTGGCAGTCTTTATCTTTAATCATTCAAAAACCTTGCAGCTAAGTGCAAAGCAGTCCTACCTTAAATTTCACCGTCTAGCTATAGTAATCAGAAATTAAAGTTGTTTATTGCTAATCTTATACTCTATATAAGGGTGTGCTGAGTGTCTTTGATCTTTGTTTTCTTTCTTTTTCTTAATCATGACTTAATATTTGGATTTTAAAGCTATTATAATAAACTTGTAAAGTTTTTCAATTGAATTGTTTCTTTGACTTCGGAGGGCATGGCTGCCCTCTAAGAGCTGGGCTAGTTTTGTTCCTTCACTCATGGCTGCTACAGAGATGTATCTCTCGCTCTGTGAAGCAGCAGAGCTCAGCTGCATTCATTTCCAGCCAAGATCAATTGACGCCAACTAAATTCTTCCCTCTGCATTAACTGTTATGCTGTGCAAAAGATACACTAGAGCCCTCGGGTGTGTGATACTTGCTATCAGCAGTTTTCCCAAGACCTGCCCAACTTCCCTCCCTCCCACGCTCCTCATAAACACACACTGCAGTTCATGGAGTCCTTTGTCTTTGCTGCCCAGAACAGCTAGACCAATCCAAGACTCAGTTTCCTTCACGTCTCTGTGTCTTTCTCTTTTCTTTCCTGGGTGTCATACTGACTCACAGATAGGACTAAGGGCTGTGGTTTTTGGTCACATCTCTTCTCTTTTCTTCTTGAAGGGACTGCACTGTCGATTCCACATGTGCTTATCTCTTCTCCATGGACATGATCTAGATATTGATTTATTTTAAATATCTTAACAAATGTTCTATAGATAGATTTATTTCAATTGATTTAGAGTTTGCTCTGTTACATTTATAAAGGTACTGTATTAGAATTTATATTTAACATTTTATATCTTGTTTTCATTTATACTTCTTTAAGATTCTTTATTTCTTTTATCATCCACCACTTTGTAAATCAAAAATGTTTATACTGATTTAGTCTATTGTCATTTGGTCGTCACAGTTTCTTTCTCGTCATTTTCATGTTCTTGTACAATACTCATTCTCATAATTTTAAAATTGATATAATACCCCCGTCCCCCGTGAAAGCAGCAGCCATGGACACCTACGAGCTGTGCTTTTATTCAGAAACGCGCGGACCTCCGTGGTCTGGGATCGTGGACTCCCTAGTCCCCGAGCGCGAGGGCGGCCTCCTCCTGTTGTGGGGTCTCCAGCCAGTGAGCCCTTCTGCAAGGGCCAGAGCCGAGCCGGTGCCAGGTCCGAGGCCGATGAGCTCCATGCGGCTCTCAGAGTAGCTATAATGATTACCATTCATCATTTTTTTTCTGTAGCAAGTGCTTGTGTTGTCACTTTGCTTCTGAAGCCCATTACGTCAGCCAACAGAGTTGCAGGACCCGCCCAGATGGCGACGATGAGGCCCGTGGACAACTCCTGCTCCTGCTGGGTCTCTAACAGGGCCAGGGCGAACATGTTGCCTCCTCAGGGAGAACTGCCATGTGGTCTAGGGCCCCTGCTTGCCTCTTCGACACGAGTGTAAGGATAACGTCACGGCTGCACTGCTCTGGGTCTTCCCAACAACGACCTCGTCCCGGCGCTTCTCAGGATGCCCGGGGAACGGCCGTCTTCATCTCTTGGGTTCCCTTCGGCCAGGCTCGTCTCGAAGCCATTTTCACTTTGTACTTTTCAAAGACCCGACACACAAGCTGGACCCGCTTGCAGCGCCCACCTGCCACTCAGCGCAGCTCTGGAAATGATGTTATTATTACCTTTTTAGAAAAGTCATTACTGTCCGGTTTCCATATAATGTGCATATGTAGTGTTGCAAAGTTCTATCAGAAAAGTGAACACTAGTGCTGTAAGCAGATGCGTTTAAAATTAGAAATTAAGTATCAAAAGAAGGGACACGCTTTGTAAGAGAGAGAGAGAGAGAGAGAGAGAGAGAGAGAGAGAGAGAGAGAGACAAAGAGAGAGAGAAAGAGAGAGAGAAAGAGAGAGAGAAAGAGAGAAAGTCGTGTAGTAGGAAGCGAGGACAGCCCTGGGAAAGGATGGTCCTGAGCACCGTAGAAACCGGTGGTGGGGAAGACACAGAAATCCTCAGGATTATGTACATGCTTGCAGCTCCGCTGCATAGAAAGTGACAGACCAGGAGCTGGGTAAACGTGGGTGGCTAACATTTACTCCAAAGAATATAAAAGAGCAAAAGTGTTTTGACAGAGAAAATTAGGACTTCATGTATGTAGGTTTTTCGAGGGTATTTTCAATGATGATCTTTGCATGTTGTATACATTATGAGGATTTGTGCTCTTCAAGTTATTATTTTTTATTCTTGCAGTACATTTTGTTGTGAATAACATTTTGTCCCAAATGTCTTTTCATTCAGTATTATGGAAACATTGACCTATTTTCTTAACCTCTCGATACTGCTGTTGTGAAATTTACTGCTAGTATACTTTTGGCTACTCTGTGAATATAGATTCTCTGTGGCAAGTACAAATAATGATTCTTGTTTTTATTTCAAGGCTATGTAGTTTTTCTCTAATGTATTTAAAGTTATTTTATTTTCCACGGTAATTTTTGATTATATTCTGTTTCCTTTTAATTGGAGATTTTACATATTCAATTTTACCTTTAGAAAATATTTAAAATATTATCTTCAATAAATTTATCAATTTTACTTTTACTATCCTCTGACTCTAGAACTGTATTTTGTTTTGGCGTGCCTCCTTCCCAAATATATTAACTTGTCTCTGACAGTCTCACTGTTTTGTAGGGCACAGCCCTAAGTCCTGAGCTTCAGAGTGCATGCAGGTGTGCATGCACACACACACCCACACCCCCCCACACACACAAAATCTACTTGTAAATAGGGTATTAGAGTGGATGAAAATAACTTGTGATATAAATACTTGACAAAGATGAGAAGAAAGGGTAGATAAGAAGAAAATTTGATCAAAAGAAAAATAATTTCTTTAAAAATAAGATCAGTCTGGGAGTTAGCTCAGTGGTTCTGGCGCCTGTCTTGCAAGCGCAAGGGCCCGGGTTCGGTTCCCCGGTAACCACATAACAATACTGGGTGTGGAGACCTACCCCAGCAGCAACCAGTACCACATACCACAGTGCCGGGCGTGGTGGCTCACGCCTGTAATCCCAGCACTCGGGAGGCAGAGGCAGGAGGATTGTGATGTGAGTTGGAGGCTGAGCTCAGGGCCAGCCTGAACCACAAAGCGAGACCCTGTCTCAAAAAAAAAAAAAAAAAAAAAAAAAAATAAGATCAGTCTGCATTTGGCTGGCTTGATTTCACCTGATTAAATTATTAAAGATAATTTTATTTCAGTTTTTTCTATTTTTCCTAGAAACTTTTGTTTAAAATTCAGAAATAGATGTTCCAAATTAAACACACAAACACTTTAGCTTGTAAAGAGTGTATCTGAGTAGCTGTGAATAACTGTTGTGACGTAAATACTTGACAAAAAATGAGAAGAAAAGGTGGAGAAGAAAAATTGATCCCTTTCTTCCATTCCTAGAGGGAGATCACACATGAGGAAACTTTCTTTTCCTTCCAAGAGGCGGGGTTGCTCAGTGTGATGGATGTCTCCAATGCCAAGCAGTATTACAGCCAGTATCTCAGTACTGCTCTGCTCAGCAGTGAAGCCAATGAGATGTGTTTTCAACTGGCAGTGGAGAGAAACTGAAGGTTTTCTTTTTATATATCATTTGTAGATGCTGTACCTTTGCTGAGCAGTGGTCATTAAAATCTTAATGAGGATGAAAATCTGTATATGTATATATGTTTGCATATGCAAGGGAGTAAGTATATATTCACCATTTTATGTTTCTGGGATATTGTTGTGAGAAATATTTTAAGTGTTAAAGTATATTTTGATGCTGTCTTCTTTATTTCTAGACATATTT
Organism: Petromus typicus; assembly: GCA_004026965.1. Lineage (NCBI taxonomy): Eukaryota > Metazoa > Chordata > Mammalia > Rodentia > Petromuridae > Petromus > Petromus typicus. Next base: position 82,285 of record PVIR01000149.1, read on the forward strand.
TACCTGCAGAATAAAACATGCAAGAAAAAATGAATTTTAAATGACTTGTTTTACTTTATGAAAAAAATTATTACATTATAATATATGATATTATTTCAAGTACTGTGTCTATTGTAGTAGGATTACCAGGGTTAGTAAATGGAACTACGAACCTCTAGTTAAACCTTAATATTAGGTAAAGAATAAAATACTTAATTCATGTTGTAAAATTATGTGGAAAGACTTCTGCTAAAATTTACGTTATGTATCAGAAATTCAAATTTAGATACTAATCTGTTATGTTTTCTGATAACACTGATATTCTCTTTCTGGATTTTGTTCTCATAAACAGTGTATTATGAAGAAAGTAAGAATCATTTTAACAGTAATGTTAGAATAAAGTACACATACTTATGAAGGCTAAATTCTTGAGAATGAGAAAGTTAATTTTTCTTTCTGCTTTTTATTTTAGTAAAAGCCAAACAGTGAACAATGTTCCATAAAGGTCAATTGGCAACTGTACCATCTGCTCTGGGTCCCTACAATAAACCTCCTGCTGGGCCCTAATACACATGAGCACATGTTGTTTTCACAAAGACCCAAATCTTGTATTGTATTCTGGCTTGATCCCTGCTGTGAATGCCACTTGAACAGTGTCAGGAATGGTATTTATGGATCAATTCTGTACCTTCATTATGCAACCCTAAGAAGAAATATCCTGTGATGCTAAAGGAAATGAAATGCTGGAGTCCATTTAGTCAAAATATGAGTAAGTGACCAGATTACTTTTGCTACACCTGTTTACATGTTCACTCGGGCTTTGAGTTTGTTGGCTACTAAAGTTTCCCAGATGTATCTTTCAGAAATGTCGCAGCTGTTTTGTTTCCTTTACTTCAGAAAACTACTAATTACTCATAAAGGTTTGCAAAATATTTTTTCTCATAGGACAATCTTGTGTTGTAATCAATACATATGATCGTATTAAAAAGGATTTGATCTTTACTTAAAATCATATTTTATTTATATTGTATTTACACAGATTTCACCTGAGATTGCTCTCTTTACATAGAAATTGCACCTACTTGTTGAATGCAAGGTTGGAATTTGAGGGATTTTGAGCTTTAAAGATATCAAATAATTATAAGTTGTTCTTATACAAATATTTTTAGAAAAAAATTAAGTGAGGACAAAGGATTACTTGTTTAATGTAAAATAACCCAAAATAAGTGTGTGTCATAAACATAATGTGCACTTCCCAGTCATATGAGGGCTTTTAGAATTTCTACCTTAAATAAGTGCAACATCTCAGATCTGTATTTTTTTGAAGTGTCCATTTTCTTAGGCTGAGTGGCTACTCGATTTTCTGGGCATCATTCAAGATTCTCCTACCTCTGATTCTGTAATCCTGTGTAAAAAATTCCGTTGCATAATCATACAGATTTTTTTATTAGTTCCTTTCCTCTAGAGAACCCTAATACATATGTAAACATTGATGACTGGAAAAACTTGTAGTTGTTCTAAAATAATGGCTGCATAGGTAGGATAATGTTAGTATATGGCATTCATAGACATTGCATTATTCTTTTGTTTTGGTTCATTATATTTAGTGAAGAAATATGAAAGAACTAAGGACAGGCAACTCCCAATCAGGTTTCAATTCCACTGAAGACGAAAGCACTTTTCCTATGATCAGTAAATGTGCAGAAAGAGCACGTGTGATAACAATGTCCTTATACAGAAGAAAAGGAAGGGAACGATGGTACATTCATATAAGAATATAGGAAAAAGAGACAACTAGTAGAAAAAAATTGACACTTTCATGTAAAGGATTCTGATAAATTAGCTTAAGACACATAATGGCTCAAATATGCAATTTTTTTCTTCTTGTAACAATGAGATGACTTCTATAATAATTTTATGGATATTTATAAATGATCATGATCCAATGATTATGGATATTTTAAAACGATGATAATATATAGACATATTATCCTGATACTTTATATTGTTACTTATATTTTCAAATTCTACTTGTGACAAAAAAGTAAATAGTATTTTATGAGTTCATATTTTACAATTTTAAAAATTCAATCTTTATTGGTACATTATATATGCACATCATGATTAGGCTCAACATTGAGATTTTGTACAGGTGTATAAAATGACATCTCATTTTTCCCATTCTTCTATCCAACTTAAAACACCCATCCCCATACACATAAACTTTGTTACCTTTCTTTTACCATCACATTTTTCTCCTCATTACACCTCATTTCCCTTTGAGAATTTTCTATTTCACAATATCTATCATATATTCCATAACTCATTTACATCATCAGATTCTCTTTTCGGAGAAATGATACCATTTTTATACAGGTTTGACCTATTTATTTCACTTATGAATATGTCTTCAAGTTACATCCATTTGAGTATAAAGAACTCAAAGTTATTCTTTTGTAGAGCAACATTCCATTTTATTAAAAAATCACATGTTCTTTATTCAGTATACAGTTGATGGGCATCTGACTTGTTTTCAAGATTCAGCTATCACAAACTGTGTGGTTATAAAAATGGATGGACATATGTTGCTCTGATATTAATCTTCTAATTTTTTTTTTTTTTTTTTTTTAGTGTAGGGGAATAGCAGGGTCAAATGAGATCTCTAACCCTAGTTTTCTGAGAAATCTCTACACTGATTTCCACAGAGGTTGTACATGTCTACACTCCCACCAAGAGTGGAGAAGAGTTCCTTTTTCTCCACAGCCTGGCCAACATTTGTTGCTGGCTAATTCTGAGATAGCTGCCATTCTTTATGGGGTGAGATGGAATCTCACTGTTTTTTTCACTCCAATGACCAGTGATGTTGAACATTAGTTCATATTCTTCTTAGCTGCATTTACTTATTCATCTGAAAAGTGTTTGCTCATTTCAGGGGCTATTTTTGAACTGGGTCTTTAAATTTGGGCCAGGTCAATTTTTTAAGCTCTTTATATATTCTAGATAGTAGTTCTTTTTCTGAGAAACTTCTGGCAAAATTTTTCCCCATATCGTTGGTTGTTATTTTGCTCTGCCTGTGGTTCCTTTTGCTGTTCAGAAGCTTTTTGATAAGATGAGCTCTCATTTGTTGATATCTTCTACTAATTATCTTGCTATAGAGGTTTTGTTCACAAAATCTTTCCCTAGGCCAGTGTCTCCAAGAGTTTTATATTTTACATTTTGACCTGACATCATTTGACAAATGCAACTATTAAAAAGTATTTCAACATAGTAGAAATAGTTCTTACATTCTAAAAATAATAAACTCAGTTATTATTATTATTATTATTATTATTATTATTATTATTATTGAGACAGTGTCTCACTTGTAGGTTTAGGATGGCTTTGAGCTCACTAGGTAGCCCAGGCAAGTTTCAAATTCACAGCAATCCTCCTGTCTCGGCCTCCAGAGTGTTGAGATTACAAGTGTGAGCCATCATGCCCAGCAATGTGGTATGTGTTATTGATTGATGATGGGCATGAGTCTCCATACCCGGCATTGTATGTGGTTACTGGGAATTACCCCAGTCCCTTGCACTTTCAAGACAGGTGCTGGAACCGCTGAGCTAAATCCCCAGCCCAATATGCCCAATTATTAAGCCATGCAAGATATTGAAAAATGTAAAGTCTACTTTGAGAATGTTCTTTTTTAAATTGAGTTTATTAGTACATTTTATGTACTTCTTATGATCACATTCACCTTGAACATTTGTGATATTATTAGATGATATTATTTCTTCCTGTTCACATGCTATCTCTTCAAAACTCTCTTCCTTTATACATTAACTTTGCATCTTTTTTTTTCTTACCTTTAATTTTTTCTTTCCCTTTTTTTCACATGGTCCCCCTCCTTGGTCTCTTTTCCTTTTGAATATTTCAGATGTCCATTTTTGAACTGGTATTTAAATTTGTGGGATATAATGTACTTTTTAGTTTTTGATGCATTTTATATACTAGTCCTTTGTCTGAGGAAGAGCTGGTACAATATTTTTCCACAATGGTGGTTGTCATTTTTCTCGGTAGGTAATTTCCTTGCCTGTGTAGAAGCTTTTTAATAAGATGAGATCCCAGATGTTGATGCTGTTAGTTCTAGTGCTACTGAAGTTTTGTTCATTGAAGTCTTTCCCTATGAGGAATATCTCCAATACTTATACCTACAGTATCTTCCCATAAGTTTAATATTTCTGACTTTGTATTTATATCTTTAATTCACTTTGATTTGAATTTGGTGTATGGTGAAAGAGAGAGGTCTTGTTTTGGCAGGCTGAAACATAGTTTTTCCAAGCATTGATTAAAGAGGCTATGAAATGAGCAGACATTTCTCAGATGAAGAAATAGAAGCAGCAATCCAATTTATAAAAAATGTTCAGTGCCACTGGTCATTTGAGAAATACAGATGAACACAACACAGAGATTCCATTTCACTTGAGAATGAACTGCTGCTATCAAGAAATCAACCAGTAATAAATTCTGGCTAGGCTGCAGGGAGAAAAGAATCTTTCCACTGTTGGTGAGTAGATGGTCTTGTGTAACCACTGTCAAAATCAGTGTGGAGATTCCTCAGAAAACTAGAATTAGATATCCCATTTGACCCTGTTGTCTCTTTGTTGGGTATGCCTTCAAATGAATTAGAAGTATCATAATATATGTGTGCACTCATGTTTATAGCAGCACAATTTTTAATAGCTCAACCTTGGAAACAGACCAAAAGCCCATCAACTGCTGACTGAATAAAGGGGATATGAAAATTTTTTAATAAAATGGAGTACTAACCATAAAGACAAAATTGAGATATTTATAGCTAAATGTATGTCTCTTGAGACTATACTCGTAAGTAAAATAAATAGGACACATACATGTAAATTGGAAAACATATTCAAAGAGAATATCATTTTGACCTTATCATATTGCATTACAAAATATTGAGTGAAGAAGATATTATTTTCATCTCTTTTGGCTGGTTAGTGCCTGTTGTATTTATGGATTAAATTATGTCCCTGTGCCCATTAAAAGGTGCTATGTAGTTTTATATTCATTTGAAATGTCTCAAGGTTAAGATTTTGTGCACCAAAACTGTTAAACACCTGCATTTAGCAACTCAGAGAGACAATAAAATGTTGCCAGTGTCACTGAACATAACACAGAGTCAATATCCACGCAAGACATGAATATCAAGTAAATCCAATCCTCATGACTAAACTATCACAAAACTGTAATGTGAAGATGTGCTTGTAGATGTAGTAGGGCCAAAGAACCCATGTTTTCTGGTCTCAATTAACCTGTGTAATTGCTCAGTTCTGCCCAGAAATCCGTTACTCACCACTCTCTGCCCTCTAAAAACACATTATATGTACAATTTTAAATGGGCATGCGGCAAACATTCTTTGTACCCAAATTAGTTTGAATGTCATCCATGTCTTATAAAACAGAATCACTCCTTGAAGTTACAATTGTCACTTTTACTTAAGAAACTTCAGTCCAAGAAACATGGATATTTAATGGTAGATGAATTGTCTGAAACTTACCCCAGTTGCTCCTGATAAAGATTTAATGCTTATCACAAAGCTCTCAAATGTGAGTTATGCATTACAGGGTATTTTTCCTTTCAGGGTCTCCTGATATTTACATTACAACACTGACATTGAGACTTTGAGCCTTATGTTATGTTAAATAGCTAAAATATTATTACTATCATAGCTATTAATATTATTAATATTAATTAACGTATTATTTATTATACAATATATCATAATATCCATAATATAAATTTAACATATTATATAAAATTATATAAAATTATATGTAATTATATATTATTAATATAATATTAATCACTTCTCCCTATTCATGGAGCCCCATTTTACTGTAGTTGTTCTTTAGAGAAAAATTACATGCATATAAACACAACGGTAAATTGCAAATGTCCTGAAAAATTACTCTCCAAATAAGACTACAGCATCATTCTCCAAATAAGATTTATGACTACACTTGGGACTTACATTACTGGGTAGGATATTTTCTTTAAGAAAGAGAAAATGTATCTAAGTCACAACAGAATTCTGACAGATTTTCTTCTAGAAAGGAAGGGAAGATTGAGAATAACCTTAAACCCCTTAGGAATCTTTTGATGGGAACCAATGGAGCGAGTTTAAGTTAATGTTACTTTTTGGTGCTTTATCAGTACTATCTAAGACAAATTTCACCCGCTAAGCTATAATCTATCAGTATTTTTCAATTTAGTGACTATTGAATATACTGAGAAAAAGAACAAAAACTATCATGTCCTTGTGACCAAGGACAAGGCAACAAACTGGCCTGGACAGAAAGTTGGTCTAATTTCTGAATTAAAATTAATTGTTTTTTGGGTAATATGGAAGACACACAAGCTGTAATTCTTTCACTGAATTTTAAAATTTTAGTAAGATACAAGAATAAAAATGTTCCAAGCTGTGTGATTTTTACCAGATATTTAGCTATGGTTATGTATTTTGTAGGTGAAAGGCTAGGGTGCTTAAATATTTAGTATATCACATCCTTCACATGAAGTTCAGAGAACCTTGCCTTATATGCTACTGCTGAATTTCCTATGGTTTTGTTTCATGTTAATTACTTCTTTAGTAAGATTAGAATGGTTGTACGAGAATAAAATCCAGTATAGAAAACAGCCCTTCACCATTTCCTTGTACATCTTTTTTATCTTTCCTTACACTGGCATTCTTTTGTTTTTTCATTGACAATAACAGTGGTGTAGAATGCTAAGAAGTCTTATCCTGCTTCAGTGTCAGATAATAATAACCTTCTCTGCTAATGATAAACATAGAAGCTGAAATATTAACCATTCTATATTTCCTTTTTTGACTTTGCTGGAGGTAATAAAATAATGTAAAAGTTTTTTTTAATATTCATGAACACTATTATATTAATATGCAAAACTCCTCCTGCTCCTAGTACAGAACAGCAAATATCATAAAAGGAATCTTACCTTGGCTTTTGTGCTTACTATGCCTGAACTGGTCATGCTTTAAATTTTTTTTTATAATATTTAAATACATTTGAATTAGTGATATGTAGTACATTAACCTTCATAGAAAATGATTTTGTCTGTGAGATAAATCATGATGGACTTTTTTCAAATATTGATTATCTGTTTTACATTTTTTTTTTCCTTTAGAGCTACTTTCAAGCTAGGAATTTAGCTCCATGACACCGTGACTGCCTTGCAAGCACAATGTCCTGAGTTCAATCTCTGGTACCTCAAAAAATAAAAATTATAGAATTATTTCAATATATGCTCTGGTTCTTCTTTTGTATAAATAAAAGAATGGTCAAAATAAAATATTTTCTAAGACTTCTTCAATTTTATTTGTATTGAGTGATCTTTATGCGGTGATGAAATGCATCTTCAAGTGCTTATTAAAATGATTTGAATCTTTTAATTTTTTTTGTGGCAATACCAAGGATTGAATTTATAACCTTGATCTTACAAGGCAGGAAGCTGTGCCACTGGGTTAAATTCCTGGCCCTCAAGTATTTTTATTTTTAGTAATAAGTAATTCTCAAGATAAGAAGATTTATTTCCCATACTCTGATATCAATCTAATCTAGCCACTTAAGGAATGATGTCATTAAACTTCAGTGGTAGGATGGATAGCATCATATCACACCTAATAATATAAAATTGAACTGAAATATTACCTTAAATCATTTTCTTTGGCACATGTACTTAAAAATACTCTTTGATAACTAATTGTTCCTTTTTATTAAGTCTTTTATTGACTTAGTTGTTGCCAGTCAATTGATATAAGCCTGTCTTTTGGAACTCTTTCCCACACATATTTTCAATAAAATCTTCACTGCTTGAGTATTATATTCAGGATTCTTCTTGTATTAGTGACAGAAGTTCTACTGCATGTAGGTAAAAATAAAAGAAAGTAAATAGGTTCAATAACTTAGAAAGTTCAAAATAGATTTGTGTTCAGGCATAGACAGACCCCGATATTCACAAAATGTCACCCCCCACCCCAAATCCCATGGATGGACGGGATATTTCTTTTAAAACAGAAATTATTCTACCTGTCAAGAAATATGTTATTACTGGCAAACTAAGAGGAGACAATTTAAGATCTATATCTATAAACTTTAACATTTAATGCAGTTAATCTGTTACTTTTAGTTTCTTATGAAATATTTAATTAGACTTTATAAAAGAAATTAAATTTTACCTTGCTTTCATAAGTAGAACAATCAGCCTAATGGATTTTAAGAGGCAATTTCCTTGGTCACAAGGACATGATAGTTTTTTCTTCTTATTCTCAGTATATTCAATAGTCACTAAATTAAAAAATGAGAGCTTAACAATTTTATGATGCCACACAATGATTATCTCCATTTAAATACTCCTTCATACACACACAAGCATGTATAAGTGGCATCTTTGCTACTTGTAGATAAAAAGAAAAGTGGCTACATAATCATCTTTTTCTCACTTCACATCTGTGATTGACCATATTTTCCTGAAACCTTTAGTAATCAGTAAAACTACTTTTGTATTTTAATTTTTCTCTCTTTCTTGGATTTTTCCTCCAAATTTCCTTCTTATAATATTTTTCTTAGATAAATAATAGAATGTAGGTGGGCCCAGGACCTTGGCACTCCATCAGGGTATCACTCAGCTATCCTCACTCACTGGAATCTAGAGCTGCTAATTTGTTCCACCCTGACCTTGGAGTGAAAGAGGATAAATAATGAAGAGACAGGTGCCCGGGGTCAGCTCAACACACGCGCAGCCAGGGGTTTCCTGCCTCTAGCAGGCAAAGAAAAGCCCCAAGCATTTGACTCTTCACAGTTTTATTCACCCAAACATGGGCACACACAATCAAGGAAACACACGATTCATCTGCTTTTCAACACTCATCAGTGCATTCTCTGATAAACCACTAACCTCACCTCTCTTAACCTCTAGCTAATATGCACTCATCCTGAGTGGATCCTGTGTCCTCTGTGCTCACACAGGAGGCCAACTAGGACTCTGGTCCTGTACTCTGGAGAAATCCTGCCATTTGTGAACCATTTTTGAAAATGTCCAAAATGATAACAACACTTAAAATGTAAAGATATAAAGAAAAAAGGAAGCAAAGCTTATATATATATCAGGAGGGGGGTGGGGCTGCAGGGCAGAGAAGAAGGGGGAAAAATGAGAATCAAGTCATGTCATATTCTGGTACAAATTCTCAATGTTGAGTGCTATGGTGATGTGTATTCATAATATAACAATAAAATTTGTATTTAAAAATGTAAAGATATTTAGAAACTCATGAACAAGTACATATATGTTACATAGTTTATTGAGACATGACTAATTAAAACAAAAATCTTAGTTTCTAACTGATGTCAAAATAGATAAATATTCTGCAGTATATATTTTGCCATCATAATGAAAGGTAGATCATAAGACCACACCAATCCCTGTCCTTATAACAGACATTTTGTAGTTACATAGTTATTTGTAGAATGAAAGGCGTTTTGTTAAGAAATATTTACAGGTTCGGGAATGTAGCTCAGTGGTGTTGCTTCCCTCCCTGGCAAGCACATGTCCCTGAGTTCAATTCCGGGAACCACCAATAAATAAATAAAGATCTACAGAGAATGCATGTGCCTTAATAATTGCTTATAAAATTAAATAGTAGCAGAAAATGTTTAAGTAATACCTAGGTGCATAGAAATGTTGTGAGAAACTCAGATTATAGAAAGCCACTCAGAGAAAGCCTTTTACAGGAGAAATAATATTTAGAAAATATGTGCAGGGATTTTTAATGGAGCAAGAGAAAAACATTGTTCTTAAGCCATTAGTAATAAAATGCTAACATAATGTTTTCTAGTTTGTCATTTCCTATGCAGTTCTACACTGAGGTAACCTAATTGTACTTAGATATTACAACTTAGTTTATTCTCCAGCAAGATATTCCCAGGAAACAATGTATTTACTGTAAGTTTAAGTATGGTAATAAAAATTAATTCCCAGTTCAGTGAGTTTTCAGAATTTGAAGTTTCATTGGATCTACTTGATGGTCAATGTTTATAACTGACTTTTGAAAGGGAATTAAGATGCAAGTTAAATGAAAAGGCACATCTGTACTTGTTTTTCTTTGCAAAAGAACATCTGGAATAAACCTACACTTCTAATACCCGTTTTCTGCTATCTGTCACATCCTATCATTGGGATACGATAATGGGCAGATGCAATATAAAGGAAAATAAATGTATTTGTCTTTTGGTTTCAGAAATCTGAATTCGTACTTTGGTGATAACTGCCATGCTCTGTCACCTTCCAAAACCACCACATGTGTACACATGGGAATCTGGGGGGATATTTTAGTGACTTTGCAGAAATCTACAGGTCCTTCACTATGAAGAAGCATTGCTGTATATGGGCACTGTTTAACAATCCGAGCTTGAAGCATAGACTATGGTTATTTGTCTTCATAAAGACACTCATACTGTAAAAGCAAAGCCTTAAACCTGGACGGTAATGCAGTTTCATGATTTGTGCTATTGGACATTGAATCTCTGCCATCTGAGAAAGCTGTAATGGGATGATGGGGGTCTGGCATCCCTAGCATGCCACAAGTAGAGTCATCTCCACTCTGAATGGGGCTTTCACTGGAGAAGGGATGCTTGGTTCCTACTCTTACTCTTAGTGACTGGCAGAAAGATTGTCTGTTCTTGTCTGAACCTATCAGAATTACATCACTTTTGCAGCTTAGGAGTTCCAAAGGAGAAGCTCTCTGCATGCTAGATGTTCTCTGCTTGACACAGACATGAAATAAAAATGCAAAATAAAATGGCAAAATAAAAATGCCTTCATGTTTCACACTGACCTGAAAAGGAGCAGGTTGGTGTCCACAGGCTCACACCATCATCTCTGAGATTTTTTTCAGAACAAATGCTTGGTTCTTCATGAGGTTTTTATTTTGTTTTGTTTTTTTTGCATATATGCATCTTTACTCTTAAGATAATTCCAGAAATACTATTCTTACCTTTGATAGACATTTTACCGGTAAGAGATGAATGAAAATCTGTCCTTGATCACTGTGGAAGTAATTTTTTTTCAGCTTTTTAACATCCTATTTTCTATGACAACATGGTAAGGTGAATGTCTTGTGCTTTGGTAACATATTTTTTTTAAATGTTAATTTTAATAGATTTTTCTGTGGTCAGTGAGACAAGTTATAAACAATATTGAATTTATTTTTCAAATAAATGATAATAGAGTTACATATTTAATTCTTGTGACAATTTTGCTATTAATCTTAAATACAATGAAATATTTACTTAGGGTGTCTTGTATAAAGAAAGTAAAATTTGGGCCGGGGAGTTAGCTCAGTGGTTCCGGAGCCTGCCTGGCAAGCGCAAGGACCTGGGTTCGATTCCCCAGTGACCACATATCATACTGGGTGTGGAGGCTCACGCCCAGCCGCAACCAATACCACATACCACAGTGCAGGGCGTGGTGGCTCATGCCTGTAATCCCAGCACTGGGGAGGCAGAGGCAGGAGGATTGCTGTGATGGGAGCTTGAGGCTGAGCTCAGGGCCAGCCTGAACTACAAAGCGAGACCCTGTCTCAACAACAACAACAACAACAACAACAACAACAAAAGAAAGTAAAATTTATTCACCTAGTCTAAATTTTCCTTGGTTTAAAATAAAGAAGTTTCTCATATCCCAGGAAGTATAATGGACACTTTTGGGAAAATAATGAGAGCTGCATAACTAGGTTTCCAAGAAAAGCCTATAGTGTAGAAGCAAAATTTGCAGGAAAGATAAATGCAGAAGCACCTAAGGGAGATTTTGGCTTCTCCCTCACAATCTATATATTTAGGAATTTAGCAACAGGATTGTTTAGTTCAAAAATCTTCTGAACCTTGGAGTGTTTAAATTAAAACAGGAAGATGATTCAATTTAAAGTAACATTTAATTCAAATCCATTGATTTATGCTACTACAGCTCCACTTTGTTTCTGAAGCCATAATTATCCATTGCTGTATTTTACACATTTTATGAACAATTCCACTTTCAAGGTAAATGACCCATTTATATAATTTTCCCTTTATTATCTTTCTTTAGTGTGTACTGATAGTAAGATGGTCATGGAACAGTACCTCTTTTAAACCATGGCTCAGAGTTCTTGGCTTTGCAGTTCATTGATGTTTCCTTAGAACTTAATGTAGTTGTTTACAGAAAAACTTCAATTTTGTAGAACTCTTACATATTCTCTGCAGTTGTTTGTTGTTTTGTTTTGTTTTTTGTTTATTGGTTTTGGTGGGAGGTTTGCAAGTTTCTCCCCTAGGTATTTCATATATACATATGAAATAATTAAAAACACAATATCATAATGATATATGCATCCATGTTTATAATGGCTCACTTTGTAAGAGTTAAATTTTAAAATAGTCCAAATGACCATTAAGTGGAAAATGGATAAAGAAAATGTGTCTTTAAAAAAATAAATAAATAAAATGGAGTATTACTCAGCCATAAAATTGATACATTGGAGTCATCTGTACTTAAATAAATGTATTTTAAGAACGTACTCAGAGCTGAAATAAATAGGATAAAGTTGTGCAAATACCCTACTGTTTCTCCAGTATGAAAAATTGAAGGAACAAATGAGTTTTAAAATGTATGATAGGTACTATGAGATAGAAAGAAAATGTTAAAAAAGGAAATGGGAAAAGGAATAAGGGAAAGTAAAGAAGGGAAAGAAAAAATTGATGTTAAAATAAAAAAATGGAAACAAAGGTAATGTATATAGGGGATGGGAGTTGCTGGGAGTGCAGGATAATGGAAAAAATGAAAATCAAGATACATCATGTACAGGTACAAATTCTCAGTGTTGAGTGTGATCATAATGTAAGTATAACATATTCTAATAAACTCAATACAGAAAAACAAAAGACTTACAGAATCAAAAATTGTATAAGAACAACAACAAAAAAGCAGGCAGTCTGATGGCATTATTTAGATTTCCTTATTGCTGATTGGCTGCTGCCCTGTAACCCATCTCAGGCAGATGCACCAGCTTTCCCATTGTAACAGGTTGCTGTGCCATGTGTAATTGTCTATAGCCTTCTCTATTTTATTCTTAAAGTCCTAAGATCCATCAGGTGCTACCAAAGTGCTCTACACCCTCTAAATTTTTATTGATGCAGTATTTTATTAAGTTAAATTCCATAATTGTGGGAAACATAGTATATTTAAGGTTCAAACCATAAAAATGAACATTTATTGACATTTTTTTCTAACTGTATTTGAAATTCAGTTTTTTACAGTTTGTAAATGCTCTAGGAATATGATCCCTGTGAATTTCAGGGTTCATTGAATTTTGTATTTCTATGTTCACCACATATATCTTGTTGTCTTGTGTCCTCTTAGATTTGCTACCATGTATGATTTGTGTAAACCACTGACTTTTTTTTTTAAATCATAAACTAATAATGACATATCATTTCTTTAATAAATTGACAAACTTTCAGCAGACAGAATTATACATTTTGTGGAATAAAGAATAAGTATTTTCCTTGAGATAGGCTACCTTTTTTTTTTTTTTTTTTAGGTTTTTTGAGACAGGATCTCGCTTTGTGGTTCAGGCTGGCCCTGAGCTCAGCCTCAATCTCACATCACAGCAATCCTCCTGCCTCTGCCTCCCGAGTGCTGGGATTACAGGCGTGAGCCACCACGCCCGGCACTGTGGTATGTGGTACTGGTTGCTGCTGGGTGTGGGTCTCCACACTCAGTATTGTTATGTGGTTACCGGGGAATCGAACCCGGGCCCTTGTGCTTGCAAGACAGGCGCCGGAACCACTGAGCTAACTCCCGGCCCGAGATAGGCTACCTTTTAAAAAATAACATTTTATGCAAAATTTAAAAGTCTTGCAAAAATATGTAGATTTACTTTTTACTTACATGTTGAATGAAACATGTATTGTGAAAAAAGTTTCAAGAGTGCTACAAATAATAGAGGAGATCCAACATGGCTAAATAGAGAAGGAATGAGGTTGGGGAGACTTTCAAATATCAAATAAAAAAAATAGGTAATTGGAAGAAGGAAGGGACATGAATCTTGATGCAAAAAAAAAAATCATTTTTGAAAGAAGACATTTGGAAAGTAAACAAAATATATGCAAAGGAGTTTAAAAGAGGCAGAATCAAGCCTCACAGCCTGCTCTGCTCTAATCTAGGCCGAGTCATCTGACACCTGAACCCAATCCCCAGGTAAAAAAAGGGTTTACACTGAAATATTCCAAGTACTCTTGTCACAATAGTCTCTGCCATGCAGTTAGCAAGAATCCTGGTTCAGACTCTGCTAATACAATCAGCTAACCCACTGCCTGGCTGAGCAGCAAGGGTTAATGGCTGCCTGTTCTGCCTGGGTTGGTAATTCAGGCCCCAGAAGGAATCCCATACTCTGTGCTCTCAATGGGCTTGTAAACATCTACCTCCATTAGTTTCTGGGGAGAGGTGCATCTTTTCTGAGTATCCAGTTCTGATAATCAAGTCTGGGAGCTCCCAGAGGCCCTGCCCCCATGTATCTGAAGCCTGCAGCACAGACAATGGAAAATATATTAAATAACTAGAGTCCTTCCCCCACCAGAAGAAATCCATAGCAGGATATTCAGAAATGAAGCCTCAATCTTCCCTAGTCTGGTTATCCACCTTGAACAGCTGTCCAAAACAGGAGACTATGGAAGGGGAGGATCCCTTAATGCGAGTAAACTCCATTCAAACTCACAGACTGTAAAGGAGAAAAGAGAAATGTACTTGTAAGATGAAAGGCAACTGACTGACTTGAGAAGAAAATGCCTTTCTGGAACTACATGGTATTCTCTCTCTCTCTCTCTCTCTCTCTCTCTCTCTCCCTCTGTGTGTGTGTGTTTTTCTATCTCTTCCTCTCCCCTCCACTATTGTTACTTTTGTGATCTTTCACTATTGTTTCTTCTTGTGAGGTTTTACCTCTCATTTTCTTGTCCCTTTTAAAAATATTATTTTGATCTCTTTGAATAAAACAAACCCTTTTACCATCACTCTCTCCTTTTCTTTTCTCTTTTAACTTATTTCCTTAGTCTTTTTATTCTTATTTTCTTTTCCTCTAGTTTAATCTTCACTCTATTATTTATTCTTCTTTTATGTGGTCTTCTCTGTTACTGTTGCCCAATACTACTCATTTCCCTGTACTTCTTACAGAACCCCTACATAAATCTAAACATCTTTTCAGATTTATTATATTTATATAATTTATATGTAATAATATTTATATTTGTATTCACATTTATATTTCATAATATTTTACTTTGATATTTTTGTTTGTACTACCACAATCATATTACCTACCTTAATATTATTTCTGTTTTGTTTTGTTTTTTAGTGCCAGAACCTTGCACTTGTGAGCAGGTTCCAGAAACTCTGAGATAAATCTCCATGCCCAACCTACTTTTATGATTCTATAGTTAGTTAAATATTTCTCAATATTGCTGAATACTGCTTTATGGTGAAAGGGGGGGTATATTGCTCTAACAAGAGGATATTTAGTATTTATAATTTTTTAATTTCTCTATCTTGTTATATAACTATAAATCTTACACAGAGAGTTAAAATTGATAAGTATTAGTTATTTCACTTAGTCATTTTCCATTTTGCATTTGATACTATAATTATTATCAATTGTAATGTTAGTCAAGGTGATATTTGCATTTCGATTAAATAACCCTTATATATCAGTACCTAGATTATATGGTGGCCATAAATGATAACACAGGCAAATACCAAAGTAATAGTTACTAGACCAAACAGGCTGCAAACTTTCATTACTAATAAAAGAAGAAGTAGGATCCGGGACAGACTCAAAAGCTACAATCCAGCCAGGTCTAAAAGACAGCTCTCAAAAGTTGTCATTACTTGACATGGTCTTGATACTGGTAATAAAACTACCTACCATAGGCAAGTTGCAAACCTCAACATGGAAAAAAAAATAAAACAAAAAGTAGGAAATGAAAAAGTACAGAAACAAGATGCAATATAACATACAAATTCACCAAGTGTAAGCCAAGAGGACATTGAGGTAGAAGAAATTAAAAGAGACGATCATCATAAGGAAGGAAATGGTGAGCAAATCTAAAGTATATATGGGTTAAAAAAATATTAGAAGACTTTAAGGAAACTCTGAGTGTTCAACATAGGAAATAACTGGATGCAAGACAACAGATACAAACAGATACTGGTGAAATCTGAAACAAGAACTATTGAAAACATGGGCATCACAATAACCTGCTGCAAAAACAGACTGTGAGCTCTATAAAATAGAGTTGTAATTGGAGATCATCAAATAAAAATTTCTTAAAAATAACAAATAACTGAAAAACCAATGCAACAGCTGCTAGATAAAGCAAAGAATAATATAAGATTAATTAGAATCAATAAAAATTCAGATGACGGTATAAGAAACATAAAAAAAGTTAGGAATAAGTAGAAAACATCTGAGGGATGTCAAAAGAATTTGACAAATAGATAAGTGATGCATGCAGAAACATAATTAGACATGGTCTGAAAAATAAACCTATACCGATCTATGTCAGTAATAAAACAGAAGTGAATATTAAAAGCTGTTTGAGAAAAGAAATGACTCACTTACCAAAAAAAAAAAAAAAAAAAAAAATCTCATAGCAGTAGACATCTCTATGCATACCATTAAGTCAGAGAGCTTTGAATAAAACATTTCAAGACCTAAAAGAAAACAACTTCCAATCTAGATTGTTATGCTATGAAAAAGTATCTTTCAAAACTTGTAGAGAAATAATATACATCCATGATAAAAAGAATCTGGGGAAATTCATAGCCAACAAACTAATATTCTAAAAATTTTTGAAGGAATTCTACAAAGACACAATAAAAATATCAATTTCAATAATCCCAACAGAATGAATTCACCATACAAAGCAAGAAATCAAATAGATGGTGAAGAAAGGAAATCAACAACAGGAAAATAATACAGTGACAAGGTGTGGTCATATCTATAATTTATAAATGTCAATAGGAAGGTTTTAAATTTACTAATTAAAAGAAACAGAATGGTAGAATGGCATTTTGGCATTTGGGAAGAACCAAAGATATGTTTAAAGTTATATACTGATTCCAAAATATATTTAACTTCAAAAGAAATTCATAGACCAAAAGACAAAGGGTGGAAAACAACACTACTTGTATTGAGAACCCAGAAAATACTAGAAGGAAAGATTCTATTTGCAGACAAAGTGAATTCCTAGCCAGAATGATCAGAAAAGACAAAGAATTTCAGTACATACTTGATAAGGGAATGATCCAAGAAAAGAAGATAGTGATGCCAAATATATGGACACCAAATAAGGGGGAATCTATCCATATAACACAAACACTAATGGCTATAAAAAGTCAGATAAATGCTAATAGGATTTTAACAGAGAACTTCAACACACTAATGTTACAAATAAACAGAAAAAAATAGACAGTAAATCAACAACAGCAAAAATCAGACCTAAATTACACCTTTGGACAAATGGAATTAGTAGATGCCTACAGAATACTCCACCAAAGAACAATAGAATACACATTCTTTTCACAAACACAGGAATTTTCTTCAAAAGATACAACATAGCATCTCATTGAATATGTGTAAATAAGTAGAAGGGAACTTAATTTATCCCATGCATATCATATAACCATAGTGCAATGAAACTGGAAATAAATGATGATAGGAATCATGAAAATATACACACACACATGGAAATGAAACAATATTTTCTTGGACAACCAGTAGGTCACAGATGAAATTACAGAAAAAAAGAAGACAATTTTTACACGTGAATGATAATGCCAATATGATATACCTAAACTCATATGACACAATTAAAGCAGTCCTACTAAGGGAATACATAATGGTGAATTCTCAGATAAGAAAAAAAAAAAAAAAAAAAAAAAAAAAAAAAAAAAAAAAAAAAAAAAAAAAAAAAAAAAAAAAAAAAAAAAAAAAAAAAAAAAAAAAAAAAAAAAAAAAAAAAAAAAAAAAAAAAAAAAAAAAAAAGGATCAAGCCCAAATAATCTAATGTTGAACTTTGAACTTCGAAAACAAGAAGAACAAGTTAAACTAATGGCTTATTCAAGGAAAGCAATTATAATGATCAGAGTAGAAATTCTGAGACTAAGAAAATAATACAAAGAATCAATGAGTTAAAAATTAGTTTTTTTGAAAGATTAAATAAAATATACAAACCTTATAATAAAAAGAAAGAAATGACCTAAATTCTTGTAATTGTAGTAAAAGAGGAGATACTACAAAATATTTTGCAGAAATAAGGCTATCATTATCTGCTTTAAAAACCTGTAATATAAAAAGGTAGATAATTTAGAAGAAATGAACAGATTTTTAGATATATAGGAGATACAAAACTGAATAAAGAAAATGTAAATGTTCTAAACAATCCAATACCAATGAAATTAAAGAAAAAGAAAACTACCAACAAAGACAAACTCAGGTTCTGATGGACTCACTGTTGAGCTATGCAAAAACTTCAGAGAAGAGTTAACTCCACTACTTCTCAAAATATTTAATGAAATGAAGAGGAAAGCAAGAGTCTTAAAGTCATTCCTACCAGGAAACATTAATCAGAAACTTTTTAATGAAAACAGAGAAGTACAGATCAATTCTTCATTGAACATAAATGCAAGAATCCTCAGTAAGACACTGACAAAAAGAATGCAGCAAATCATCAAAGATTTTACACCATAACCAAGTAGGATTCATCCCAGTGATACTTAGCTGGTACAACATATACAAGCCAATAAAAGTAATAAATCAATTAAAATAACAAAGGACAAAACCATATGATGTTCTCTAAAGATTTAGAAAAAGCATTAATAAAGTCAAACATATAGTTCTGATAAAAACCTCTGAACATTATAGGAATACAAAGTTCTTTTTTTTTTTGAATCTGACAGACGCTATCTATGACAAACCAACAACTAAGAAAATACCATATGGTCAAAAATTGACAGCTATCACTAAAATCAAGGACAACACAAGGATGCCAACAAGGATACCACTCTTATTCAATATAGTTCTGATAATACTAGCCAGGGTGGTTAGATAAGAAACATAAATTTTAAAAGTAAAGATAGGAATGGGATAA
Source organism: Petromus typicus (assembly GCA_004026965.1). Lineage (NCBI taxonomy): Eukaryota > Metazoa > Chordata > Mammalia > Rodentia > Petromuridae > Petromus > Petromus typicus. The sequence continues at coordinate 101,515 of PVIR01000149.1, forward strand.
GTCAAATTACCATCATTTGTGAATGACATGATACACTATTAGGTGCTCCAAACTCCACCAAAACTCTTCTCAATTTAATAACCCAATTCTGTAGTGTAGCTTAATATAAAATTAACACTTAAGAAGCAAGAAAAAGTTACAGAAACTACATCTTTCATAGCAGCATCCAAAAACTTCAAGTCCCTTATTATTTTACTATCCATAAGGTATCAAGACAATCTCAACTTTATAGCATTCAAGTACTAAGAAAATTAACATTTAAAGTGAATGCTTAAGATATATTTGTCTGAAAGAAACCACACTTATTTTTTAGAGGGGAAGAGGTTGATGTCTTTTCAGGCATATATGTTGTAGTAACAGGAAGTATTTCATTTGCATATTAACATCATTGCCATTAGAAAAGAATTAACCAAGAATAACTTCACACACACACACACACACACACACACACACACACACACACATGCACACAGGATACAGGAATTTAAAATATAAGACCAGAAGCAGATTTTCAAGATGATTGGTTCAATATGCCTAGATTACCTAAAGAAAGACCAAGTAGTCTCTGAAATAGATCAAAGGACCCTGACTTCTCTTCTTACAAGGAAATTTTTCTAGGCAAATGTTATATTTGCCTTTAATTCACCAGAAAACTTTCCATTTATTCTTTGTCATATTTTGTGGGTAAGCAGAAGATATTTTGGAAGTGTTGGGACCTAAGAAAGAAGTCAGAAATTATATGCCTTTGTATTATGTGTATTTTATCTTCAACTAATAATTTAAAGCAGATATGTTAATGGAGAAAAATATACAAAGTGAATATTTATAGTCATCAAAATTGTAACTATTTCTATTTAAAGAGAGAAAACCAGAAAGAATATTATTGATCTATTTAAGTGTTTCTGTTTTGAACAGAGTCCAAGTCTATAAATATGCATATGTGTTTTCACAATTATGACAATTTAATGTAGATAAAATAAAAGAATGCTTTAATAGAAAATACCATTCAACAACACTGTATATTAACAGCCATTCAAACTGAATGATGTAGATAATTAATCTAATTTTCCCTTTGCTTCATTTTGTGTTCTATTAGCTTTCTTATTCAAACTTTCAAGTCACAAATCTAATTTAAATCCTCTTAACTAGTCTACAAAATAATGTCTTCTATCTGCATTTGTGGGCTAGCAGGGAACTGCAAAGCTGGAATACTAATTTGCTTCTCAATGTGTAAAACACTCAAGAATCAAATAATAAAAGCCTGAATCCAGCATTTCTTCATGACAAGACCAAATGAATCCAATGCCTGGAAACACGATCATAAATTTTTTTAAAGAAAGAAGAATAAAATAATATAAATGGAGAGAGATCATTTTAAAGCAAACAATATATTCAGTATGGTAGGCCTGTATTTAAAATGAACCTTATTGAGGATACAAGCCTTTAAAGTCAATGAGACATTTTGATTAACAGCTTTCCTTGCTAGTTTTTCTGTTTTAGTATTCTGTCTCCCTTCCTCTCTTCTCTTTCTAGCAATTTCACTAATATATACACATGCCCAGTTATCATTAAGTAGATTAATATTTAGAAATGCTTTCCTTAATCTATAAAATTTGCATTAATTTTTGCAGATGGAAGAGGCTTTTTCTCTCCTTTCCTGATAGGTTTATGTTCATTTTGCAAAATATTTTCATTTAAATTCTTTTAATTCAAAGTGTATTTTTAAAAATCCTAAAGTGAAGAAATAGAGTATGTCAGAAAAAAATAACCATGAAGTGAATGGTTAAACTATTTTGTGTAGGAATGTCATTTCTATTTTGTTAAATTGTAATGTAATTTACCAGACCATAAAGAACTCCTTAGATGAAATGGTTGTCTCCCAGGCAGTGCTAACCTAATTCTGATTGCAATATATTCTGACATCTATGACAAATTTATAATTCATCTGTTCTGTGGTCTGAAGTGTCCTTACTTTGATAAAGGCTTTTTTTTTTTTTTTCTGAGAATAAGCAGTGAAATTTTGTGGACTTAAAGGATAACACACAGTCTAGTAGGAAAACAATATCACCATAGGATGTAATCTCTTCTAGTTTTTATGGTAATTTGGAAGATATTTCAGAAAACCTTCAAATCAGAATTAAGAAGAGGGTGTGCTACATATGTGATTTGATGAAACATAGAAAAGAAAATCATGACATGGGATATGTGGAATCACTGTACCCTTAATAGCCTTTTTACTCACTATCAAACATGTGGGAAAAAGGTATAATACAGGAACATTGTGCAAAGTATTTGATACCAGATGATATTATGGGTTTCAGTAAAGAGATTTAAAAATATCTTTAGGGTGCCAGGGGTTTAGCTCAGTGGTTCAGGCACCTGTCTTGCAAGCACATGAGCCTGGGTTCCATTCCCAGTAATGGTACATATCACAATGCCGGGAGTCGTGGCTCACACCTGTAATCCCAGCCCTGGGGAGGCAGAGGCAGGAAGATTTCTATGAATTTCAGGCTCAGTTGGGCTACATAGTGAGCTCAGACAAGTCTGAACTGCAAAGAAAGGCCCTGTTTGAAAAAAAAAATTAAAAATCACTTTAGGGAAAACAATGAAAATGTATAATTTGGTGAGCAGTTTGTCATAAATAACATCCATGAATTTTCAATCCTTATTATATTCTTTTATATTATATTTATAAACAGTTTTTAAGTCACTTTTGTAAAAATAATGAATTGCCTGTGCTAATTGCTATATTTCAAGTTAAAGAGACAACACTAAAATTATTGTATTTAAAAATACAATTATTAGATAGTATATTAAAATACACATAAAATAAATTAAAATTAATTAAAAATAAATTATTAGTTGTGCTAATAGCTAATTAACTGTGCTAATTGCTATATTTCTAGTTAAAGAGACAATACTAAAACTATTTTATTTAAAAATACAATTATTATATTGTATATTAAATAATTACGAAGAAACAGAGAGACAGAGAGACAGAGACAGAGAGGCAGAAGAGAGAGAGACCTGCAATAGAAGTATGACGGGGCATGTCCCCAAAAGCCGCTATACACACTTCACAAAAAGAAAAAAACTAATATGACTTTTTTCAACATGTAACACTATCCTTATATGAAGATTCCTGGAGGATGTGATACATCACAGAAAATCCACTACATCTCTGGTCCTTAAGAGAAAAATTGAAAACGCATGCACAGCAATCTCAGTGACCAAGATTGTCCAAGCATCAATTCGCCATACTGATAATGGTCTCCAATTTGAGCATTTCATGTAATTACATAGGGCAAAATATCTTTTGTTAATACCATAATGTCTTAAAAATTCATTATTAAAAATTTATATGTTTTTTCTTTTGAAGTGGATGTTTTTGGTGAAATATATATTCATGACATATGCAGATATATCTACACACATATATATTTCTTTGATAAGGAAGTAAGTTATCAATACCAATATATAAATCACAAATATCTTTTTGATCTTTATTTATAGAAGAGAATTTCAGTTAGATCTGTTTCATTTGAGGAGACAAGTCTTGTTTGAACTTTTGAAATTTATAATTCTTAATATCTTTCATGACAAAGAAATAATGTGGAAATTGTAAGATAATTGATTTTTCATTAAAGAATTATTAAACTACTTTCACAAAAAATTGGAAAAGAAAGATTCCTCACAGTCAATACTTTGAATTGGGAATTATTTTTAATGCAGAATAAAGACTACATGAATTTCAGAGCAAAGGTAAACACTAATAATATTGTGAATTTGATTAGTGAGCCATAACTTCAAATTTTACATCATTGCACTTCTATCCATATAAAATATTTATATAAACAATTCATTTTAGCTTAGAAATTAATTTATTTTCCTGAGCCCAAATAAATTAAAAAAGAAAACTATAGTGAAAATTAATTGCAAAAATATTTAACTGATTAGTTGCTGTTTTATAGCCTTTATCTGAATTTCTAAAAAATTGAAAACTACCTTCAACATTTTTTTAAGCACAATTGCTTTCAAAATCTAAGGATGGGCAATCATTTCATATCTACAAGCCACACACTGCATTCAAGTTCTTGTAGAGTAAAAATTCTTGTTTTCCAATTCCATAATTATCCATCTATATTACTTCTAGTCTGTTTTTGTTTGATTTTTGTTGTACTGTCATTGTTGTTGTTGGATACAGATGACATTCTCTTGCTTTTTTTTCACATATAGTAAATTCTGGCTACAGAGTTTAAATACAGTTTTAAATACAGAGTTTAAATGAGTTTGGATACAAACTCTACATAATTTATGAGATCTCACCTGTAATTCTAGAAGCAAATTTATACAACACAATAAAATAACAGATCAATGTATACCTAAAATTTACAGTTGGTGAAAGCACCAAATAGAATATTTTATAGTAATGAAAGTATTTTGTATGCTAATGGTAATGTTAATTATATATGAGGATACATTTGTTTAAACTAAGAAAAAAATAGGACATACAAATGTTTTTCTCTAAAAATTACATATCAATAAGGAAATGTGAATTTTAAAAATACATAGTTTCCTGGTTTTGAGCTTGAACCAACTCAGGTGGGAATAGAAAACTGTATGCTGGAACAGGTTGGGCCCAGAAGTCAAATGTGACAGGGTTCAAGTCAGTTAGGTAACTGAGTCTTTTATTTCACCTATAAAATGAACCCTCACATCTCAGGTTGATGAATCATAAGTCAGGGTAGAATATCTCTCATATAAGAGATATTCAGAGGTGGTAGTGGTTCCCTCACGCATAGTTGATACACATTCTGATTCTAAGAAATGATTTAAATAATAGCTAGTTTTAAGAATGAAATGTAATTTTTTAATCTAAATGAGCTGTGCAAAAGATGTAGACAAATGTAAATCTTTTAATTTATATATGCCAAATGTAAGAGTAAAAACTGCCCATGCATAGAATGTTTTGTTTATGACCTTTCCAATAGGATGAGCTGTGGTCTAGGCTGTGATATGTCTGAATAAAAATATTCAGTGCATTGTTTAACACAGAGACTATATGGAGCAATATTAATCCAGTTTCCAGTTATTCATTCAAAATGTTAAGCATATTCGCTGTTTGGGACTGTAAATTATGAAGCAATGCTCCTTTCAAAACATTTTTTTCAAAATGTGAACAGAGAAAGAGGTAGAAAACACAGTTAATTATTTTTTTATCTTTATCGGTACATTAAATATATATATCATGATTGCACTCCATAATGGGGATTTGTACCAGTATAAGACACAACTTAATTCTCATTTTTTCCCATAGCCCTACCACTCTACCACCCCCCCATATACATTAAAATTTGTTTCCTTACTTTTTTGTTACAATCTCAACATTTTCCCCTTTCACCCTATTTTACATTGAGCATTTTCCATTTCACAATATATAACATACAGTGCTAGGACTCATTTACATCTTTATTTTCTCATACCAGAGAAAAGATGTGATATGTACCTATCTGTGCCCTATTTATTTCACTTATGAGGATATCCTCAAGGTATGTCCATTTAAATATAAATGATTCAAACTTATCATTTTTTATGGCAGAGTAATACTCCATTCTGTAGAACACAGTTAATTATTAAAAGATCGCATATGTGACAATAGATGCCAGGGACCCACAATGAAGGATTCATGAAAAATTGAAGTTGCCGCAGTCGCTGCTATTTGAACAAAGCTGAAGTAATATTTTAAGTATTCCATAGAAATTGCATAGATTAAGATTTTTATTTTCTTCAGCTATCCCATTTTACAGTAAAAATCATCCCTGTGATCCATCTTGCATTATTATCTGATATCTAAAATTCTTCTTTATGTACTTTATATAGGGTAGAGAAATAGGGTAGAGAAAATTGAGTGAAAGTGCACAGAACACCAACTAACCTAACTACAGGGGACTGATAATTTCATACTTTCTTAGAGGAGAAATTATTTCAAGGAAATTAGTTAAAAGTCTATAACAAAAGCTTTATGCAAAAAAGTAATATATAATGACATACATTTTTATTTTATTAAAAGTATTCTTTTATTCCTACCTATCATTTATTATTATTTCTTAACATATTTTCTTTAGTGATACAGAGTAAAAGAACTAAAAATGCTAAAAATTGAGTACTTTTAAAAAAAAAGTATCTCAAAAATATGCAAATGTTCACTGAAAATAAATTTTATACTTCATGTTTATGTGTAAAGCAGCTGTGAATGACTGCTGAACTAGAAAAATGAATATAAATTGTTTTGAGAGTTAAGGTAAGAGTTATTCTTAGTGACATGTATGTTAGTCAGAAAGTGGACGCAATTTGGAAGTGCAAAGATACCACTCTTACTAAAGGTAATGATAAAATATTTCTGTTAATAAACTACTAACACTATGTAGTATTTATTCCAGTGATGCTAATACCTCATATGTACTAAGACTATCATTCTCATTAGCCTAAATTGGATAAATTTCCTTTTCTTTTTCTTTTCTTTCTTTCTTTTTTTTTTTTTTTTTTTTTTAAACAGGGTCTCGCTTTGTAGTTCAGAAATGCCTTGAGCTCAGCCTTGAACTCACAGCAATCCTCTGGCCTCTGCCTCCGGAATGCTGGGATTACAGGTGTGAGCCACTACACTGACACTGTGGTATGTAGCTCTGATTGCTGTTGGGCATGAGTCTCCATGCCCAGCATTGTTGCACACAGTTAACCAGGAATCAAACCTGGGTCCTAGCAATTGCAAGGCAGGTAGGTGTGGGACCACTGAGATAAATCCCTGGTCCATTTTACAGAAGTTTTGCAAGAGGATCACATGAAGTTAAGGATGAAGCTGAAAATACAACCCAGATAAGATGGTGCTTTTAAACCTAGGAATTACAATTGAATATTAATAACTAAAAGTGAAATTGTCAAGAAAAATGATTTTTTAAAATTATCTTTATTGGTACATTAAATATACACATCATGCTTGCACTCCATAATGGGGATTTGTACCAGTATAAGACACAACTTAATTCTCATTTTTTCCCATAGCCCCACCCACCCTACCACCCCTCCACATATATAAAATTTGTTTCCTTACTTTTTTGTTACAATCTCAACATTGTCCCCTTTCACCTTGTTTTACATTGAGCATTTTCTATTTCACAATATATAACATACAAGAGAAATGATATTTTTAATTTGAATGATCTAATCTGATATTTTTGTCTGACCTGATATTTCTTTATAAGAATTTATGAAAAAAAATCTTTTAATTTATGTGCATAAAATATTTCTAATGCTTTATATATCACCTGATGAATGTGAGCACCAAATGAAGAACATGAGAAAATAAATTTAATCTATAACTGTATATTAAACCATTTAAATATATAAATGTAGAAACCTCATCCACATCACTATTTTAATGGAAACTGTGTATATTCCTTTTTTGAAGCCTTGCAATTGATTAGAATTAATGTTGATATAAGAATAAGGAAGGCATATACAGATTATTGGTTGAAAAATTTGACAGTGTTCAAGAAAACATTTTAAATTAATGTCATTTAGCTATTTTTCATGCTTCTGATACACACTTTTATGATTGACTTATCAATAATAGATTACTTTGCAAATAGTTGAATAAATCAAATCACACAGTTATTTGTCATATTCCATGCCAGTATGTCTAGATAGGTGCAAATTTGCTAGGAAAACACTGAAAATGTTTTAAAACATTCATTTAGGGAAAAGAGTATTATATCAATGGATCGCCCAAATATATATTCAATTATTGAGGTTTCTGTTTGTTTCAAAAACTGTCAATAATCCCATGAATACATGCTAGCATTATTTTTTTACTTACTTAACACTGACTTGTTTAGCATTTGTTACCAGAAAGTAAGTTTACACAGCAGGGCAGAGTCAAGAGTAAGTTGATTTGCAGTGTAAGTGTGCAAGGCTCCAGGAGGGATTCTCTGAGCTCTGGAACCGCACAGGAAAGGAAGAGCCTTCAGCACAATTGGAGGTCCACTCTGTCAGGTGAAAGCTTGAGTGATCTTTTTAAGGACTTGGCAGTGATTTAATTACGTTTGCCCAAAATAATCTCTCTCCCAACTGACTCAGTTAAACACTCTCAAGATAATACTCATTCTCAAGGGTAACTGATTAGATAACTTAATTAGAGTAAAATCCCTTTCTTTGTTGGTGTAATTTAAGAGTATCACAGGATTAATACTGCAACACATCTATATTAAAGTAAAGAAAAATATGAAGAGCACATTCAGAAAAATGAGAATCTAGTATTTGTCAATTTAAAATTCCATATGGAATGAGGGAAAGTTTATGAATGTAATTAGCTATTATTATCTTTTAGGTTACTTTTTTATAAGAAAGAAATCATATTTTTCATTCATTTTTGCATATTTCATCAGCTTTTTAAAATCTAATGGAAATTATAACTGAAATATAAATAATAATGATAGTGATGTGTTGCAAAACTACTCCACCTAGCATTAGGGAACATCTTAGTCCATGTAAGAAGAATCAACTTCTATAAGTTCTAAATGTCAGTTCTGTGTTTATATCTCTGATCAATTCATATATAATCAAAATTGTAACTTAAGAAATGATAGTTACATTTTTTCCTGATACATAAGTGGGAAGTTTACATGAGAGTTTTATTCATTATGGATAAAATAGATGAAATTTTACATAAATGCACCAGTTAGAAAAAATGTGAAGTGAAGGACTATATTAAAATTACTTGTTTATAAGAATAAAAACTAAATTATGTTACAAAATATAATTTTAAGCTAATACATTCATTTACACAAAACTTTACACAGTTTGTGATATTAATATAGATAATAATAAATAATGCACTGATATAAAATAAATTAACAAGATAAGATTCTTATTTGTGATGTTATTTGAATGAGATCCTGGGACTAATTAGAATATTAGGAAAAACTATACACCCTGTCATTAATTAAAAAGAATACATAAAAATTGGTTCATTAAGTATAACAGATATAATATACTGATTTGTTTTAATAGTAGAGATAATAAATATGGATTCCTTAAAACTCCCTGCACTATATTATTAATTTTTCTATGTAATCTCTTTCAAAGAAAAGTTCTTAAAATTTAAAATTATATACTTATTCATGTCTACTTTAAACATGAATCCATGCATTTTTAATCTAATTTATACTCTATATTAAGGTGACAGAATTGATATTGATCTACTGTAAGGCATACTATTCTCAATATATGCTTATTTTTAAAACAATATATTTATGTCCTTAACACACTGATATGTGTATTCATCTTAAACCTCTTATATGAATCAGTCCAATAAGATCCTGCAGATTAAGTGATTCACATTAGGAAAGGAAAATACAACTTCTCAATTATGATGATACCAATAAATGATCAATCAATTTTTGAGCTTCATCAGGAGCTGAGACATTTATGGTGAATCTGATATTGCCAGGGTCACGAATTTCAGACTAATCCAGAGCACTGTACCATTATTCATTTAAAGTACTTTCTGTCAAAGGAAAACAGGTTGAAAGGTATTACATTATATGACTCTGCCCAATATGTTCATGTAAAACATGAAAGCAAATATAAAATAATCAAAATTGTTCTTTGAGTCAGTGTTTATATTCACAATAGGTCTTATAGAACAGCTGGCAAAAATATCTGCTGACACTAAAGAGAAACATCTTTCAAGGATCTCTTTGGCAATCTCTTGGATAGCCACACTGTGTCTGATTTCTCTGTGCATCATTGAATCCCTACAGTTTAAGCCAATCCCTAACCCACTCAACGTGCTGAACCCTGGCTCCCAAGCTGTATTTGCACTGTGGTAGAGAAATGAGACTCGATGGCCATATTTACCTGACGTCAGAACTAGTGGAGCAGAGACGTAATCACATCTATTCTCCAGAATGTAGACTTGTACTTGATTGTGTGGTGCCTTGTTTCAGTACAGCCTGTGGGAACAATGCAGAGCTTGTTAAATTGCCAACAAAACTCTCCTGATTTTATCAAGTGATGTTATAAAACACACACAAAGATCTTTCATCATTTGTTTTTCTTTGTCTCTGGACATGGGGTTATGAAGGGAAGTTAGGTAGCAGGTGTGATTTTAGACTCAAGAAGTTAGAATGCAATGCAAGTTTTCACCTTAGTAGGTAACTTACACAGTCAGAGGATTATCAGTTTTTGCCTCTCTGATTGCCTAATGATTTCTGCTTTCTCTATGCTACCTTTGAAGCTTAAATGGCCACAGCAATTACAAGCTTCACAGCCAATATTTGCCATATCATTTTATTCTTTTATTATAAAAATGTCATTTTTCTTTTATGTGTATGAGAATGAATTTTCTAATGATGAAAGCATGTTTTAATAATCAAATCTTTTGAGCCAGTGATAATTCAAATGCTGACTATTTGATCATGTCAGCTTGCCAGAATGTTTAAAAAATGAACAGCACATTTTCAGATCATTATGGAAGAGATTTTGGGTTGATGACATGATATTTTATCTTCAAATGGAGAAAATGCCCAAGAGTAAGCAATTTTCAAAATGTATAGCCCAACAAAGATAGGAACATATGAAAGGATTGTTACACTAAAGTATGATGAATAGTTTCTAGCTTTTCTGATTAATGGACTGTTCAGAAAGATGTGCATCTGGGAGCACTGAGTTTAAAATTAAATTCAAGGAATTCCTGAGTTCTAATTTCATATCTTCAAACAGTAGAGCTTGGTAATTTATGCAAGCTTTGATGGATTTTTTTAAAAGCAGCATTTAAGATGAGCAGTGTCAATTTCAAAAAAGAATAATTGTGAATTTTCTGGGTGCTCATTACTCTGAACAGGCAATGGAAAAAGAATGAATTCATTCACTCATGTGGCATCTCAGAAATACAGCATTTGAAAAAGCAGAGATATTTTTGTCCATTCTAGGTGCTTCTCACAACTAAGTAGTGTTTTACTGACACATTGCATCCTTGACAAAATACTTCAGATTTTACATAGTTATTTATACTTTATTAATTTTGGTGCTATTAAAATTTTACTTATTTATTTATTGTAAATTATAGGTTTAGCTGGGAAAAATAGCATCAGGTTGTTGTTTTGGGGTGTTGCGAGTCACTGCTGAAGCAGAGGGGTTCTTTTGCATCTTATCTTAATAAATAAATACATAAAGAAGTAAATAAGTAAAATAAAGTTCATACAATTTTGATTTGGTTTATATCAGTATTATAAATGATGTTTACCACTGTTATAAATTAAGAACAGAACAGTGCATTTTCTGTTAGAATTAACTTCTTTGGAATCTCAAAATATCTAAAAATAAAAATGATCCTTAATCTAAATATATGTTAAACATTACAATGTTAGAAAAAGCCTAAATATTGTATATCACAGTGATTCTTATGAAGCATAAGAAAGAATTAAAGAAAAGGCAAAAAATTTATTCTAGACACATTATGAAGTCAAGATCAATTCAAGGAAAACAAATAAATTAATTTTCTCACTAAACTTTGAGACTAAAAATAATTAAAAATGAAAAAGTCACCTCTGTAACATCATTGAAATCTGAAATAATTAAGTCAATATTCTTGTCTTCTCTATAGAAGAAATATCTTCAATCTCAGTTGAATAAAATAAAAAACTATAATCTTACCTTATAAAACCAAAAGAAAGAAAAATTAAATATGTATTTATATGTATTAAATATATATTTATATAAATATTGGAATTGCTCAATATAATTTGATAAACAAATATTGCATTTGTTAAACCAAATAAAAGGTGTGAAGTAAAAGATTCATAATAGGAAAAAAGTAACATAGATATTTTGTCAAATGAGAGTAGATCCATGGAGGTTGGAAAGAGAGAAAGCAGAAAGGGATGAAAATCAGACATTAGATGTGTGAAAATACACATAACAACTCCCTATGAGGAATATAATCAATATGTACTTCAAACATGTGTGATAAGAAATTAAGTGTAGTAAAAATAACTTAGTTAAAGTAATACATTTAACTTACTACACCAATAATCGTACTATAAGCACACAAAAACTAATGAACAGTTTCTGGGAAGATAGTAGCTTTTACTTAATGCTTTAAGTTCAAAAAATGTGTTATAAAATCACAAAGACGAAGCAGCAAAAGTTAGACTGACTTACAATATTAACTATAAACAAGGCATCTTTTCATCAGTGTTGCAAAATACTTGTTTAGGCTTTGAAATAGGTACTCTATTTAGCTAGATTTACAATGAGAATTAGGAACAGTTACTAAAAAAAAAATCAACAACAAAAAATAACAAAATTAAATGTTTCAAAAATGGTCTTCAGCCTAGAAAAGAATCACGTATTCATTTGGGGCCTGTCGGGATATTTATGGATTGAACTGATTGTTTAAAAGACACCAGCTACTTTGAACTGAGAAAGATGTCTGAAGGGCATTTCTGGATTCACAAACATCTCACCCCTACACTGTGTCAAGGCTAATAGAATAGGCTTTTCCATTGGGAGGAAAGCCCTCGGCCATAGTAACTGGCTGCCTACTAAGGTGGATTCTTGGAAGTCATTTCCTCTGTTCAAGACTACAGAGCCTCAGAAGCCATTGTATTCATTGTTTAAGGCAACCTGGCTATGGGCTGAGCTGGTCACAGACCTGGGCATCATCCACATGATCCTGATTTGTAAGCCAAGGAGGCTCGGCAATGTAGATCCAAGAAGGAGATGTGTGAAACTATGAAAATAAAGCCAAAAAAAAGTGGAGATCTCAAAGTCCTGGAAGCCAGGATCATGGAACACTGGCCCAGGAAAGGAACCGACCATAAACAGAGACAGACTAAGAGAAAGGCTGCAGTGTTGAAGTTATCCAACTCTGAATCTCTCTTCTCATCATCATGTACTATAAATATAAACTGTGAGGTATAGGACTTAACAATCCCAGCTGGATTTTAGTCTTGTTTGATTCTATTTTTTTCTGTCCTTCATTTTTTCCCAATTATAATGTGAATATTTACCTTGTACTATTGTCTCTTGGAAAAATGTAACTTGCTTTGCGAATTTTCACAAATTTTAAAGTTTACTTTGAGTCTCAGGAAAGATTTTGAACTTTGACTTCTGCACAGGTGTGGAGCTATTGAGGTTTTAAGAATGATATTAGTAAGCATTTGGTTGTATGTGGAATGGTTATGTAATATTGGGCAGAACTGTGACCTTATATTTATTTGAAAATTTATGATTCAGTATGTTTGCATATCAAATTGATAAAGGCAGAATGTGACAGTCAATATGGACTCTCAATTTTATTGAGCAATTTGAAAGGTGCTCAGTACATATGGAAAATACACTTCTGGAAGGGCCTGGGTGGATCATAGAGGCAAAGCTTTGAGTACTATATCTGGTCCCAGCTCTTTGTCCCTGAGACTATTTCCATAATTTACACCTAGCTTGCCCTGTACTTTGCTCTACCATGTCTGTCTACCATAAGCCTCCTACTCAGAGCTGGCTGACCATACACTGAGTCCTATGCTCCTGGAATCAAATTAACCTCTCCTCCCTTATATTGAGAGTGTCACATATTTTGTATCAAAACATATACTATATAAATATTTGAATGCATTTGAGACATACACATGTATATATTTCATTTTTATATCTTCTGTTCATTTAATTGTGGGAAAAAAATGGCCAATCTCAGGAGCTCTTTATTTAAGGTCAGTGAAGCACTGTATGAAATCTATATTAGTTGTCAATGAAAAGTCATACAGGCTCTTAGTACATATATCACAATAGTGTGTAATTTAGACTTTGCGGATCAAATCCTACCTATTTTAAACTACTCAACAAGGTTGTACCATTAAAATAGTAAATGAAAGCAAATGGTTATATTCCAAAAAAAATATTATGTAAAAACAGGCAGGTTCTGGTTGTTTAGATTTATTTTATGCAGTTAATTCTTATATTTTGTTTGGTCACCAATCTAGTTTTTAATAATTTCCTCTTTCCAGCAAACCTTAATTAAATATTCTTATTTTCACAGGCAGTTCTATCTAAACATATATTGAAATGATTTCATAGATATTCTAATTTAAGATAAATTTTGTAGATATTCCAAGGTCATCAATTGCATTTTAAATGCCAGTGTATGAGAAGATGTTTTTAATTGTATTTTTCTAATCTGGTACATGATAGATTTTAGTTAATTATATTTAAAAGTATATTTCTGTTAGAGCAGATTAATTCAATATATACTTTGTTTATTATTCTCAACAAATTTTTGTGCATTTTTTGAAAAAATTTAGTTAACATAGATTACTTTCTGAAAAATGTGTCTTAAAGTCTATTTGTGGCCTTGAAAGGTCAATAAATTCTCATGGTGGATAGGGACCAACCTGTTTCTTTCCTTAAAAAAACAATACTGAAACATATATTTCCACTGTTGATAATGACTTTTCACAATTTAGAAATCAAAGAATTTTGACTAGAAACTGCCTACTTTATAAATAAGTGGATTATGTACGTCAGGTGTTAGGTACGTCAGATAGGTATTAGCATGTCCGGTGGGAAATTATATAGCCAAGGCAGTGTAGTTTGTTCCCCAAAGTAATTATCATGTTACCATGGTCTATAATGTTAAATTTAAATAAGAACTCAATCATTGATAACTTAGGAGAGTTTCATTTTACTATTACATTGTTGTATTTTCACAATAGGTTGTGAATACATTAGTTTTTGCAACTTTACTTGACAGTAGTGTTTCCCAATATGGAAGCAATACTTCTATTAAACTTGAAGTTTTGACTTTCCCTGTTTGTATTGTGCTCCTCGTTCCCTTGACACATGAAGGAAACAAGAGGATCAATGAACTGACTAAGGTAACGGATCCTTATGATGGCACCTTGAATACATATTCTATCCTTTTACAGATAATATGAATGGTACTCATTTAATTCAGGAAATAAAACTATTACAAGAAAGCAACTTAATGACTTAACGAACAATACATACCTATGATAATTTAATCAAATTATATCTTATTTTACAGACATAAAATATTTCAGTGATTGGGCCAGGGATTAGCTCAGTGGCTCCGCCACCTGTCTTGCAAGCTCAAGGACCAGGGTTCGATCTCCAGTAACCACATAGCATACTGGGTGTGGTGACTCACACCCAGCAGCAATCAGCACCACATACAACACTGCCGGGCATGGTGGTTTACACCTGTAATCCCAGCACTCAGGAGGCAGAGGCAGAGACAGGAAGATTGCTGTGATGTGAGTTTGAGGCTGAGCTCAGGGCCATCCTGATCTACAAAGCAAGACCCTGTCTCAAAAAACCTAAAAAAAAAAAAAAAAAAAAAAAAAAAAAAAGAAGATTCAATGATTGCTCAAGTTAGATTTATAATTAAGCACTCCTTGACTCTACTGATTATTGACAACATACACAATAGAACCAAATATTTAAAAACCTGAAAGTTTTGAACAATATAAACTAAATTGGCTTTTATAACTCTTTTGAGAACAGGAAGATATGTACATAATAAATAAAAGTAGCAACGAAGGTGATATATAGAAACTATAACATGAATTGCAATGTGTTCTTCTTCTGATAAACGTAGTAACAGAGTGAGATGACAGAGAACATCAGCGATCTTGATGCCACATCACTGCAATCACTGTGCAGGGCAAGGGAGGAGAGTCGTTGAAGTGCGGAAGTTAAGACCAGAGCCTCAGGTAAACCAGGGACGCGGAAACCTCAAAGTTACATTTAATCTCTATCTTTAGAAAAGTAAGAAATAACGAAACAGCAAAACCTGTTAAGAAATAATAACTTCAGGTTTCTTAATATGATAATTAGATTTGACAATCCTGCTATCTTCATGTGTTGTGCTGCTGTACCCGAGCACCACAAACTGCATCATTTCTAATAAAAGGAAATCTGTTTCCAGCATTTCTTGACAAATCAAAGTCCAAGACTGAGTCGTTTGCATTCGATGAGGACCTTCTTATTCTAACCGCTCACGGAAGGCAGGAGGACCCAAATTAAATGATCTCTGTGTTGTCACGGATTAGACATCTGTAGAGAATGAATCCCTCCCCACAGCACTTTCTCAGCTGCACTTACCCTGTACTGAGGTGGCAACTTTATTGACTTAAGGAAAGTGATGTTCAATATGGTTCCACCAGGGATTAAGTTTCCAACACATGAATTTGGATCATAATCAATCTTATTTTGAATATCATATTTGAATCATATTAAAACATAAAATAAAAAACACTACATGAAACTATACAAAAATATGAATTGAACCTTTAGCCAATTACATTGAAAAGAGAGAAAATATATATCAGGACTAACACATACACACACACCAAAAAGTTTGGCTCCATATAGCCTCCACAAAGGATTTTCTGATGGATACTATTTAGACTGAATGAAATTATAGAAGATACAAATCAGGGCCAGGAATTTATCTAAGTAGTTCTGCCTCCTGCCTTGCAAGCTCAAGATCATGAGTTTGATCACCGGTAACCATATACCACAAGGCTGGGCATGGTGACTCACACCTACCAGCAATCAGTACCACATACCTCAATGTCAGCATCTGTCATACTGGCATTTGGGATGCAGAGGCAGGAGGATCACTGTGAGTTCAAGGCTTGCCTGGGCTACCTAATGAGCTCAGGGCCAGCCTGAACCACAAAGCAAGACCTTGTCTCAAAGAAAAAAAAAAAAAAGCAATGCTGATTCCGGAGGGGGGAAAAAACACTGAAAATGATAAAGATGAACGGAAAATGCTTCTCAGTTGTTTGTGTTTCTATTTCGTAAAAAAAAAAATAAAAGATTTCAAAATACAGTGACTTTTGAGCTTCAAGGAAAGAAAAATAAATAAATATATTAGGGGTTTTTTTTCTACGTTAAATATGAGAGACTGTAATGTAGCAGATACTGGAATTCTTAGAATAGTCAAAGTAAAAAGTAAAGATTAGATTGAAAAGTTAAAGATTAAAAATTCTCAGTACATAAAATAATTTTGTCACTCGCTGGGTCTCTTATGCTCATGGATTGGAAAACTCAGTATTGATAAAACTTCAACTCTAATTAAAATCCCATATCAAAAATTCTAGCTGATATACTGAATATAACATTCATACAAAATACAGGTAACATAAAAGAAAATAACATTAAAACATGAAAAGTTTGAAAGATTTTGTCTCAAGATTAATTATGATATGACAGTTAAGACAGTATAATTATACATAAGTGACAAACTGATCAATGGAATAGGGAAAAGATATCAAAAGAAATAATAATTAATATGACCATTTGATTTTTGACAAAGGTACCAGGGTAGCCAATTAAGAAGTCAAAATATTTTCATTAAAGAACTAGACACTGCTAGATATTAAATATGGAAGTAAATGAACATGTACCTCTGCCTCAACACTCTATGGAAACAATTTGAGATGTATGGCTGACCTAAGTGTAAAACATTAAAAATTAAAGCTATTGTATGACGTTTGGATACAATCATTGCTCTGAGATGGGTAAATGTATCTTACAACAGAGAAGTCAGCATATGTTGAACATAAAGTTGAAAAACTAAATTTCATTGAATTACTGTTTTTGCTCCATTAAGAATATGAAAAGGTAAGTATGAAATTAAGATGATTTTTTTCTTCTTCATATACTTCACAAATATTATTCTTCATATTCGATAAAGACTCTATGTAATTTAAAATATAAAGAAAAAAGTGAAAATGACAAACTTTTTGAACAGAAATACTTAGGCTAACAGATTTCCAGTAAGTGTGAAGTTTTCAAATCAATTACTATTAGGGAAACAAAATTAAAATCAAAATAGTATCCCTAAAAAAAAAAAAAAAAGGGGGGCCGGGGAGTTAGCTCAGTGGTTTTGGCGCCTGTCCCGCAAGCGCAAGGACCTGGGTTCGATTCCCCGGTAACCACATAACAATACTGGGTGTGGAGACCCACACCCAGCAGCAACCAGTACCACATACCACAGTGTCGGGCGTGGTGGCTCACGCCTGTAATCCCAGCACTCGGGAGGCAGAGGCAGGAGGATTGTGATGTGAGTTAGAGGCTGAGCTCAGGGCCAGCCTGAACCACAAAGCGAGACCCTGTCTCCAAAAACCTAAAAAAAAAAAAAAAAAAAAAAAAATAGTATCAAAATTGCTAAATTTCAAAGTACAGGCAAAACTTTGTACAATAAATACGTAACAATTGAAAATTTCAAATGCTGCTGAAGGGAGTATAAAATTATTGCTAGCACTTTATTATTATTATTATTATTATTATTATTATTATTATTATTATTTGAGACAGGGTCTCGCTTGTGGTTCAGGCTGGCCCTGAGCTCAGCCTCAAACTTACATCACAGCAATCCTCCTGCCTCTGCTTCTCAAGTGCTGGGATTACAGGCGTGAGCCACCATGCCCAGCACTGTGGTATGTGGTACTGGTTGCTGCTGGATGTGAGTCTTCACACCCAGTATTGTTATGTGGTTACCAGGGATTGAACCTGGGTCCTTGTGCTTGCAAGACAGGCGCCAGAACCACTGAGCTGTATCCCCGGCCCAATCACTTTAAAATAATTGTAAATACATTGACATCAATTAAGTTTGTCTTTATTAAATGTTCAAAATTTTTATGATATTATGTTGAACTTAAACCGGAAAATAAAAAAAGCAAATAATTATTGTTCAGTGGAAGTGATCATTCTATAGGTCTTAACATAATTGTAATCAAATCTGTTACAAAATTATCTGTATCGAACATGGAAAATTTAACTAGAATTCTAAAATCTTTGAGGGAAAGGAAGAGAAAAAGATAGCAAATATGTATGTGAAGTTGTCTTAAAGTGGACCAGATAGAAGATTAAATGAAGAAAATAGAGAAGGGATCTGAAGAATAGAATAGACTGGGATAATAAAATATAGAAAATTAAAAACCCAGTCAATTCAAAAGACAGATGATAAGTGTCTAATATACAAGTAAAACTAAAAAAGGGCAAATGTAGTAAACCATTGAATTTCAAAGATCTTCATTTCTTTCATTCATGAAAGACATTTGTATTTTTATTCTCAAATTTAGAGACAGTTTGTGAAAAATATTAGTGAACGCTGAATAACACTGTAGCTATATATATATATATATATATATATATATATATATATAAAATGTTCGAAGTGTGTGTATGTGTGTGTGTGTGTGTTTCTTTTTGACATTAGGCTTCATACTGTAAATCTTTGATTATGCAAACTTTGGAAGATATCATGTGCTATGCAAAATCTGTGTAAATATTGGCAGAAAGCTGGCCTAATCCAACAAAGGTAAACATGCAGACTCTGCAAATGCAATTTCAATCCGAGATACCAGTAAGCATAAAATTATTTTTTACTGCAGAACTATTCTAAATATAAAATGGGGGCAAAAAATGAATTCAATTTTGCATTAGTAGAATACATAAACCAATATATACAATGATACATAATTACAGTATGTTAAAATTTAAGCACCAAGAAACAATGAACATTAACTATACTGGCTAAAATCGGAGTGAACAAAATCAACCTATTAACTAGTCAAGATGCTTAGAATAGAAGCGAAGTGAAAAACACTGTGAAATCTGATTTCATTTCTATACATTCTGCAGTAGGCCAACCTCATCACTGTGGTGAGTCTGAGTCTGTTGGGATCAAAGGTGCAGGCTAACATGAGGATGTGGACTTAGGGATATGTGAATGCATGAACAGAGAGATTTACTCATTTAGCCCTCAAAGAATCATCCATTCAAATAAAAGAATAAGTAGAATGCAACAAAAGGGTCATGAGTTTAATATTCTACTTAACTGGTCTAACCTATTCTAAATGTGCTGAAAAAGGCAAAAATACTGATTTTACAGGTTGTATTTCTGAAAAGGTTTTTGGATAATCTGTCAGTACCCTCATCATTT
Organism: Petromus typicus; assembly: GCA_004026965.1. Classification (NCBI taxonomy): domain Eukaryota; kingdom Metazoa; phylum Chordata; class Mammalia; order Rodentia; family Petromuridae; genus Petromus; species Petromus typicus. The sequence continues at coordinate 121,544 of PVIR01000149.1, forward strand.
TTGGAGAAGTGCATCTTCTGAAGTCCTTTCTCCACCATTGACAAGTGTTTTCAAAATGTTGATTTAAATTTCTGTGTTAAGAGCCTCTTTCTTTAAAGCATTGGATGAAAAGCAAATTTTTAGAAGGGCTGGAGAGAAAGGTAGAATCATGAAGCATAATGCATGTTAATCTTTCAAATATTGTTATGGTTTAGAAAATATAACATTTCCAATCTACCTCCATTCATGTGCCAAGATAATTGAGTCTTAGTGTAATATTTGCTGACTCTGTAGACCTCTCTCCCTCTTTTGCAATATTGTATTAGCCAAGATTCAACATTATGTAATTAACAAGCCATTGAAATAAAAAATGCCACTGTGATATTCTGAAATGAAAAGATGCTCCCTTGTAGATTAGATTTGTTTGACTTTTTACTCTGTTTTCTCCTAAGGGCACTATCAATTTCAAATTTTCTTTAGCCATGAAGTTTGACTATCCTATGTTTCATCATGAAATATACATGGCCATAAATTATGGAAAAAAGTGATCAGAAGCTCATGTAAAATTTAGATACTTCTATTTAAGACAACTCTGGAACATATTTAGTATTATTTTACAACTTAGCAATTTGCTTATTTGGAAACACTAAACTACTATTAAGGGTATAAATAATCATGCATAATTCAACAGTTTCACAAATTTAAAAACACCTTAGTTTTATAAACATATTTAATCATGGATGATAATCTACTTGTTGTTCTGTTTCCATATAGTAGTGGAGTACTATACATTGTTTTGTTTATTTTTTGTTGTTTTTTTATCATTACTAGATTTCTGTAAAGATGGAGAGTGCAAATGCTAAGAAATAAGTCAATTCATTTGAAACGCTCAGCTCCTCACAAGTTTTATTTTGAGGAGAATGTGCATATATACCTGCATACATATACATGAATACATATATGTAAAGACTCAGAAAAAATAGAGATATTACCCTAGATTATGTTCTGCTTTTGAACAGCTCTCAAGACCAAAATGCTTCTGCTTGTTAGTACCTGAAACATTTCTAATCATAATCCAGCATATGAATCCATCTAGCATTAAAGGACACAGTAAGGGTGAAGGGTAATAAGGATATTTATAATTTTTACTCATAAAAAGTCATCTTGGCTCAAAATTTATTGGAATATCTATCATGTCACCATTTCAGGAATTGCAGGTGAATTCATGAAATCTTTTTCCATTCTAATACGAACGATTTGCAAGTGTACAGACAACTCTAGGAAAGTATGTTTAACTTTTCTTGTGTAAATGACTCTGGCTGGAGTCATTTGCCCATCCAGTACGTTTAAAACAGGTTAAAGTAATTAGGTGGAATATTACACTCAGGACCCTTTTGCGACATTCCATTTATACTTTTCTTTGAGTGAGATGTTTCAATGGCTAAGCAACTTCAATTATGTCACTTCTATTTTTGCTTTTTTTTTCTACCTGAACTTTGTAAGTAAAGAGTAGAATTAATCAGATTTGGTTAGATATCTTACAACTGGAGATGTAAATATCAATTTATCTGTCAAATTATGAATTCTAAAAGATCATTTTCTTAACCATTTTCTATCTAAAGATTCATCATACAAACCTATAAATATAATCTTGGTACTGTAACTTGTAAATTTCTGAGTGAGTACTTCCATCAATAAAATATTAATATGTTGCTTTTCCCTATGGTAATAAGAAGAGATACTCCCTTATATTATTATTAGGGTAATGTAACTATATTCTAATATTTCAACTGAAGAGTTAACCCTTCATTATCACTTTGCCTTTGGTGAAAATGAAATATCTCATGTGGCCATAACTGGAGAATAAGGTACCTTTTTGTTAAGTGAGGCCTGGCAACAACATTCTCCAGCCTTTTTATTGACAGCTCATAAAGACCCAAAGGAATTATTCAAAACTGCAGCAAGAGTGTCCAGATAAGTGTGCTTAAAGCTAGATGAGATCTTGGAGGAGAATTTAAGGCAATAGTCTTTTCTTGTAATATGTTTTAATATATAAATATATGCTATATATTTTGATTACTCTTTTATGGATTCATAAAAGTAAACAAATGAAGGGTAGACAGTTAATTGAAGACTTTCTGTTCTAAATAGAAAAGGCTTTTGAACATTGCAAAAAAAAAAAATCTTCCGGGATTATGACTACATTTTTATGAAAAGGTAATATAAATATCTTGAATGTTCTAATCAGAATTTCAAAAGTTTTGATTAAATGCTTAAACTAAAGGCATAAATAGCTTTTACTGCTCTACAAAGATAACATACTATTCAACTGTTCAAACTAATGATTACCACTTGGCCAACCTGCTCTATATAAATTGGTCTCTGAGGATGCAATTAGAAGAAATATGTATTTTGAAGCAGTTATTAAAACAATTTTAATGAGTAGATTAATTCTGGAGAATACACTTAGAGGGGGAATGTGGATATTGAAGGCCTTTGTAATGGTACGAGTCAAGTAACTCCTGTCTGAAACATTCGGGAGTAGAACTGTTTTAGATTTCAGATTTTTCTGATCTGGGAATATTAAAATCTGTTGGATACATTCAAGAGAGAAATGTCAGCATGCAAAGATGAGCTGCCCAATGCATGATAATCTGGACACAGAGAGAGATAGGCAGGCCTGCTGGTAGGAATTCACGCTTCCGGGTAGGGCCTAACTCACTCCTGCATCCAACTCCTCTAGCCACATTTAGTAGGAATTTATCAGTGGATTAATCTATTGATAATTACAGCAGCCTATGATGTATTCACCTTCTGAATACCTCACCTATGAGTGCAGGAAACTCAAAGAAGGTATTTTAGATCTAGACCATACACTTGTCCACACACACACACACACACACACACACACACACACACACACAATTAATTATTTTTAGTTACATTAATCCTAATGTGTGTGAATGCCATTTTCTTTTTACTTAGCAGTTCTTTGATGACTAATGACTAATGAAGTTCAATATATTTGCTCTATGTTTTCCTAGAAACCAAAGCAAGTCACAGATTCAATGAAATCACTGTAAAAATTGCAATGACACTTTTCAGAGAAATAGAAAAAAAGTCCAAAATTCACACCAATCCACAAAACTCTGAATAACCATTTTGAAAAAAAATGACAAAATTGTGACATCACACTCAGATTTTAAAATATCTGACAGGCAGTTACAGTGATGCATGACTGTAATCCTGGGATGCTAGGAAACTAAGGCAGAAGGAGTTCAAAACTCAGCTGTTTATTTTCTTACTTTTTCTCAAAAATAACTACAAATATGCATGAAGAAAGAATAAAAAATAAAATTAAAAACAATAAGTACTTGGATTGTATTTCAGTGAATCAGCTTTGGTTCAATTCCAAGTACTGAGAATATGTAATTTTAAGAGAACCCACAAATAAATTCACATATTCACATGTTTGTGGTCAATTGATTTGTTTTGATAGAATTTCATCATGTATTTCATCATCATGTATTCTTTTGATGAAAGGAGAGAGTAACTTCAATAAATAGTAAATGAATGAAATTAGACCCTTGTCAGTGATACACTATTATAAAGAAAGTAAATTGAACTGGAATAGGGATTTTTAAAATAAGTCCAAAAACTGTAAAAATGTAAGGAACAGTAGGAGAGAAATATGCTCTATAACCTTTGTCTGAGCAACAAGTTAGGTTTTTTTCAAATATGATCTTGAAAACAAAACAGATCTACTGTGACATCAAAATAAAAAGCTTCCCCAAAACAAACAATTTAAAAAGTGGGAAATAGTCTCTATAAAAATAAAAGGACAAGCACTATACTTGGTATTTGGAATGTTTATATTCTGGTGAAAATATGTCTGTTAGAAACTGAATACAAAGCAAAGCAAGAGGCCTGTGCGACAGGCCCAGTGGAAAGTGCGGGTGAGAGGGCTCTGTCATCAAGGACGACAAAGCCATGACGCTGGTGCACAAGGGGGCATGTGCTGTTGGGCTGTGTTAATATGGAGCACTCATCTCCTTTGGGTGATAAGTATTCAAGCACGACTTAAAGTAGATAAATTGGACCCTAACCCATTGTTTCTTTGGCCAGTGGCTTACTGTTTTCCATTATTGTAAAGAAATGTGTTGTTACTATGGTTGTGTTTTTATGAACCACCTACTGTATGGCACCACATAGTTATACTCTTTTTTTTTTTTTTTTTTTTTTAGGTTTTTTGAGACAGGTTTTCACTTTGTGGTTCAGGCTGGCCCTGAGCTCAGCCTCAAACTCACATCACACCAATCCTCCTGCCTCTGCCTCCTGAATGCTGGGATTACAAGCGTGAGCCACCACGCCTGGCACTGTGGTATGTGGTACTGATTGCTGCTGGGGTGAGTCTCCACACTCAATATTTTATGTGGTTACCGGGGATCAAACCCAGGTCCTTGAGCTTGCAAGACAGGCGCTGGAACCACTGAGCTAAATCCCCGGCCCACATAGTTATACTCTTGACTGTAACATATTTTATATAGTGTGTGTTGTTTTTGGTGTCTTCTTTATTTGACCTAACTTTTTTTAAAAAAATGTTTTGTGCAATCCAAAGATTTCAGTTTTGATTATCTTTATATTATTTCATGGCTGTACTTCAGTATGTTTACCCATTCACTGGTTTATTGAAATGAAGTTTTTTTAGTTTTGCCATAATACAATTGTGACAAATCCATAAATTTTCATAACCAATATGTACTAGTAATTATAACTTTAAACCTGCTATGAATAATAATGGACAAACACTTTTACTTATCTTGCTATAATAGTATCGGGTAAATATATAAAACTCAGATTGTTGGTTTATGTCGTATGTGTATATTTATAATTATTTTGACAGTATCAAACTTTTTGAAATTGACTAACTGTATTGAGCTGTTTTAAAGTATTTATCTAGCTCTGTATTTATCTATTTAATATTTAAAAACCTTTATGTAATTAAATAAACTAATATGCTTAAGATTTACTTATTTTTTACTTATTTATTTATTTACTTATTTATTGAGATAGGCCCTCACATTGTAGTTCAGGCTGGCCCTGAGCTCACTATGTAGCTCAGGCAACCCTTGAACTCTTAGGAATCCTCCTGCCTCTGCCTCCTGAGTGCTGGGATTAGAGGCATGAGCCACCATGCCCAGCACTATAGTATGTGGTACTGATTGCTGATGGGTGTGAGTCAGCATGCCAGGCATTTTTCTATATGGTTTCCAGGGATCTAACTCAGGACCTTGTGCTTGCAAGTCAAACGCTGGAACCACTGAGCTAAATCCCCAGCCTCTTTACTTACTTATTTTTATGATAGTTTGATTATGTTAACTTAAAATCAGTATTTCCTGCAAAATGTTGCAATAAAGCAAAATACTGAAAGTCATATCAGAGAGAATTTGGTGAAAAAGTGCTTAGAATTGTTCCCCGACATGGTAGAAGTTAAAGAGAACTACAAAAATTTATACAAACAGTTTTCTGAGGATATAAAGCTTGAAATACATCAAGACTCTGACTCAGAAAAAGTTTTCGGAATGGTTGCACTATTACACATCTGCTTCTGGAGATGAGGTGGTTTCTCTGAAGGAATATTGCACCAGGAAGAAGGATAACCAGAAGTACATTATTACCTCGCAGATGAAACCAAGGACCAGGTAGTCAGTTCAGCCTCTGTGGAGCACCTTCGGAAGTATGGCTTAGAAGTCATCTACGTGATGAGGCCGTCGATGAGTACTGCACCCAACAGCTTAAGGAGTTTGAGGAGAAAACTTTAGTGTCAGTCAGCAAAGAGGACTTGGAACTTCCAAAAGATGAAGAGGATAAAAATAAATAAGAAGAGAAAAAGACAAAGTTTGTCTGTAAATTCATGAAAGACATCTTAGAGAAGAAGGTTGAAAAAGGTGGTTGTGTCAAATTGGTTGGTGATATCCTCACACTGTGTTGTCATGAGCACACATGACTGGACAGCAAACCTGGAAAGAATTATGAAAGTCCAGACCCTGAGAGACAACTCAGTGATGGGCAACATGGCAGCAAAGAAGCACCTGGTGATCATTGCCAACAACTCCATCATTGAAACCTAGATGCAAAAAGCTGAGGCTGATGAGAATGACAAGTCTTTCAAGGATCTGGTCATCTTGCTTTATTAAAGTGCATTCCTGTCCTCTTGTTTAGACTGGAGGACCCCCAGACCCACGTGAACAGTATTTACAGGACGATCATGCTGGGTCTTGGTACGGATGAGGATGAACACACTGCTGACAAGGCCACTGCTGTTGTCACTGAAGAGATGCCACCCCTTGAAGGAGATGAAGACACATCATGTGTGGAAGAAGTGGACTGAACCCCACGAGAAGAATTGCTCCTATATGTGTTCAGTGCTTTACCTTCATTCTCTCTGATGATATATATTTATAAGGGTGTTTTTTTGTTTGTTTGTTTTAGGTCTGTATGGCATGGTAACCACTTAAGGGGAAGATAAGATTTCTTTCTACTTTCAAGTGATACTATGACATTTTAGGCACTAGAGCAGAGCTACTGGTGCATTTTCACTGTGGTTTATTTTAGCAGGTTGAGATGTTTGTGGTAAGATATAACTTACTATAACTTGTAAGTCTGAAACATTTAGTTACCAGGCTGGGTTCCTTAAACCAAATCTTGTCTGTGAAATGTTGAGATAGTCTTGATGTTTAAAGGAAAATCTGTTAAAATAGTTTGAGTTTTCATCTCGTGGATCTACTTTGAAAAGCTTTTCCCCCAGTAATTTCACTTTTGCATGTACTAGGCTTCTAGAAATACGTATGTTAAACTGAAATAACTTGATATCAAAACTCCATGTGGCTTGTTTTCCAAAGAAAAACACCCTTTAGAGGAACAAACTTCCTATTAAGTACACTGCAGTGTTGTTGGAGAAGTAGTTTGGGCAAGGCCTGTGAATGTAAATGGAGTGTCCAGGTCACATTTTGCTTTAAAAGATAACACAGATACTTTACAGAGGAAGAAGGAAGAGCAGCCAAGAAATATATGAAGAAATGCTCAACATCATTAGTCATTTGAGAGATTCAGATGAAAACAACATTGAGATTTCATCTCACTTCACAAAAAATGGCTGCTATATCAGAATTAGCCAGCAACAAATGTTGGCAAGGCTGCAGAGAAGCAGGAACCCTTCTCCACTGTTGGTGGGAATGTAGACTCGTATAGCCTCCGTGGAAATCAGTGTGGAGATTCCTCAAAAAGCTAGGATTGGAGGTCCCATTTGACCTAGCCACTCCTCTGCTAGTTATATACAAAAAAAATTAAAAGATTCATATCAAAATGATATATATGCACCCATGTTTATAGCAGCTCAGTTTGTAATTGCAAAGTCTTGGAAACAACCCAAATGTCCATCAACTGGAGACTGGATGAAGAAGATATGGTTCTTTTATAGAATGGAGTATTACTCTGCCATTGCAAATAATAAGATTTAGTCATTCATACACAAATGGATGTACGTTGAGGACATCCTCATAAGTGAAATAAATAGTTCACCAATATGTAAGTCTTGTATCTTTTCTCTGGTATGAGAAAATGAAGCTGTAAATGAGTTGTAGTATGTATAGTTGATGTTGTAAATAGAAAATATTTTAAAGGGAAGAGCATTCAGGGGTAAATATCGAGGGGAAAATAAATATGACATAATACAGAAAAAAAGAGACAAAGATTATGTAAACAGTGGGTGAGTCTTGGCAGGGTGGGGGGGAAGAAAAAAATGAGAATCAAGTCATGTCATACTATGGTACAAACTCTCTATGTTGAATGCAATGGTGTATATTATTAATGTACCAATAAAGATTTTTTAAAAAGTTAACAAATATAGATATTTTTTAATTTGAATATGCTGTGAACTATAGTTTCACAAACATATCACTTATCTATTTAAAAACTTTCCTTTGTCATTTACTGAGGTAATAATTATACATTCATTGATAGATCTTTAAATTTTTTTGAATTTTGGCTTTTTGAATTATCTACAGATATAAGTATATTATCATATGCTTTTACATTGTTAATATAAAATTAAATATTGTGATGAAAAGTAAAACCAATCATTAATTTTTGGAATAAATTTCAATTCATATTAATATACTTTTCAGATACCATGGATTTTGCTTTGATAAAGTTTTATTTGAATATGTTTCAAGACCTAAATTTGACTGTACTTTTCATCTCTCTTATTTCATGTATTGTATAAAGTATTCATTGTTTTTTCATTTCTTAATTTTTTTCTTAAAGATTTTTGTCATAGTTTTTATAATTTAAATTTTGTTACCCTCTACCTGAGCTTTCATTAGTTTGTGTTTTCCACCACAAATTTATTTAAATTTACCAATACATAGATAATTTTCTGTTAAATTTGATTTACCATGAAATGTTCCTAATTTTTCATCATTTCATTATTCAGAGAATTTCTCAGTGATGTCGTGTTTATTATTTGAACATGAGAGATAAACACACACACACACACACACACACGTGCATTTTTTTCTAATGTAGTCTTCCCAGAAATTGACCAATTTATTATGAAATAATCACCTTTTATATTTATTGATTTTCATTTTTTAATATTTCCATTCATTTATTTTTACCTTATCATTACTATTTACTCTCATTGTGATAAATTTAGATCTAATTTGTTCTTTGGATCAGTGGACATCTTCCTGTGCTTCTGTTGTTAAATATTTTAAATTACCTTCATTAAAAGATTTCTAATCTTAGTAAGACACTAACTCTTAAAAAAGTACATCAAGGGGGGCTGGGGAGTTAGCTCAGCGGTTCCGGAGCCTGTCTCGAAAGCGCAAGGACCT